>CM039437.1:23374911-23721869 GCA_022379115.2 Bauhinia variegata
ATTCAGCGACATCTGAGAGGTAATCATGGGCAACTTCAATTGTTATTTTATGCTGAAGCTAATGCTCATGAGGATGATGAAGCTGATGACCCTGGTATGTTGAACATAAGCAAGTGTGGGTGCTGTGTGTTGTGCAAGGAAGATTTGGAAGTGTGGGGCAAAGCTATGATTGAAAGAAAACAAAGCAATGACTTTGAGATATCTTCCAGCAGTCTGTACAAGTCAAGATTAAGAGAAATATTTGATGAGAATGCATGCTGTGATGGATTTGAGGGAGAATATGCAACTGCAAGTACTTCAAATGCAGAAGCAAAACGAAGAAGACTTGGATAAAACATTCTTTTTAAGCCATCATTCTCCAAGAGTATTGCATCATCATCGGACATGCTTAGCAATTCTTGAAACAAATTGAGTCGCTTTTATGTATTTAATAATTAAAAGGTATTCATTTATACATTTAGATTTAAGCCTGTGATATTCTTTGGAAAGGTAAAATACTTTAAAAATATAAATTATTTACTAAAATACTGTATTTTGAAAACTATTTATCAAAATATTATTATTTTTCCCACGTCTACTCTTAGTGTAAATTTACTTTTGAAAAACGTCTTTTCTTTTTCTATTATAAGAGCTGTTTTTTTTTTTTTTTTTTGGGTCCTTCAACCTCAATTAAAAAAAGAAAGAAAGAAACGGCTGTATTGTTGCCACTGCATAATATATAACATGAAAACTGTGCAATTTTGCAGAGCTTGGTTTGAGTAATTGGATGCATTTCTAATTCTAATACTTAGGACAATAGGCAATCACTGACAGCATGTTAGAGTATTTGACCATGAACCCTTCCAAAATATAACATAAGTAATTGCTTGTTCACAGCTCAAGCATGAAACATGAGGAAACACCATTTGAAGGTCAACTTCGATTATATGTCCAACAGTTGAAACTTGAAAAAACTCTCTTCAATGAACACAATCAATAATCATGTAGAGAACCATTATAAGGTACCTTCATAATTTTAATGGTAGATGTTATATATATATATATACACACACTCTAAAACTTTGAAGTAAATACTTAAAAAAAATAAATAAATAAATTCTTAAACAAGTTACCAAAGGTTTTGTGACTAGTTTTTTAATCTCTACATGCATCATTATAATCACGTGTAACTCTGAAAAGCTACTTATAACTTGGCATGCAATAAATACTAAAGTCATCTATGACTCTACATGCATTATTGTAGTCACATATAACCCTAAAAAGCTACTTATAACTCGGCATGCACCACTATAGCTGCATGGAGCTCTATATGCACCATTGTAGCCACATGTAGCTCTAAAAAGCCACTTATAATTCAATATGCAATACTATAACCACATAGAACTCTGCATACACTATTATAGTTACATGTAATCTTAAGAAGAGAAATGTAGCCAGTTATATAAAAATATTATAAAATAATAAATAGTCTAACTATTTGGCTATATATATTATCTCCACAACTTAAAATTTTTAGATCTTTCTCATGCCTAAAAGTAAAAGTTATTAGAAAGATATATAAAAAATATAAAAGAAAATGATTGATCTAATGAAAAGAATTTCAATATATATAAAAGGACCACTAAAAGACTTTATTCATTCAAGTTTATTCATGCCATTGGCAAGTTACAGTCAAGACAATGGCAACGGAAGCAATACATCTAAAATGGAAGGCTTGGTTTGATGTACATTATGAATATTCTTCTTAAAAGGTTGTTTAAGGGGATGAGAGGGAGGAAAATGTTGTGATGATTCGTTTTCTCGTGGACAATTTCCTTAAAATCAAAAACAATATATGAATGAAGGCTTAGCTTCCCATTTTGGGAAAGATAAAGTGATGGAGGAAAGGGAGGATAAAGCATCTAGAATATAAAGAAATGTGTGCAAAGGAGTGTGTATATAACTTTTCCTATTGCATTAAAAGACAAAAGTGAGCTATGAGAAAATTTGAAGTTGGTGAGGATGTGAAAAGTGTACAACATTTAAGTCCATCCCTCCATTGGAGATAAAAAGAAAAAAAAAAAAAAAAAGTTCATCCATCTATCTATCTATTTATTAATTTATTTGTTCTTCATTTTTATTACAAATTAACCAATATAATTATTTTTTTTCAATTCATATATGAACAAAAATAAATAATTGGAAATTACATGTAAAACAGACCTATGAAATATCATCAAATAAAATTTACAGAAAAATTGTCAATAAATAAAACTAGAAAATTTTCACTATCTCTCGTATATGCATTTTGAGAAAGGGAAAATTTTTATAAGGAAATGTTTTGATAAGCATAAATGCTTCTTCACTTTGCCAATTGCTTTTTCTTATGCCTTTGCCTTTAGTGTCCTACCGTTTAGCCAGAATCGTGAATTCCCACATTTCAATTTAAATAGGCTTCACAATCTTATTTTAAGATACAATTATGTAGGATAACATTTTTTATTTTATAAATTTGAGATTAATTTAAAAATAAAATTAATTTATTTAAAATATAATTATATAAGACAACATTTTTGTTTTATTTTATTTTTATCACAATTTTATTTTATGAGTTTGAGATTAATTTAAAAATAAAATTAATTTCATTCGTAATATTATTTTTAAATTAATTTTAAATTTTAAAAAAATAAATTTAAAACAAAAAATTGTCTTTTAACTTTAAAAAAAAAAAATTATCTACCACACTTTCTTGTTAGATGAGCTTAATAATAATATTAGTATAAAATTAATAAAATAATATTATAAATCCAAGTGAGATGGACAAATTTATCCTCTCTAAAAACTTCCACTCTTTGATGCTCTCTGTCCTTTTTTTGTTTTGAAAGAAATTCTTTTATTCTCATAAGACCTTCTTTTAAACATACGGCTAAAGAATATTTATCAACATGAATATAGTTAAAAAAATTTAACTTGGCCTCTATTGTTACTCTCAGTTATAACTTGGTTAATTTTGTGTTGATGTAACAAATGAATTAATAGGTATTGGCTGATTGGTAATAATTGAAACTCTAAAGTTACACTCTAAAATATTAGAATTATTTTTTGAAAAACAGGAGATATGGTTAAAGAAACCTAATCGATCTCGAGACAAAATGAACTAAATAGCTTTAAAACTCCCAGATTCACTGCACCACACACCGTACATGTGTCAAATTTTTAGACCTACATAACATGTCATATTAGATGCTTCTTTTTTAACGTCTTCCACTCGGGAAAGCAACTTTTTAAAATTATTCTTTCAAAAAACATTTTAAAATTATTCGTATTCTTATTTTATATTGACAGTCCAGATTCGGTACTATATAAAAAGTATTCTCGTAAATGACTTTTTAAAGTTTCACCATTTCTCGATGAAAGCCTAAACGCAACGGAGCTTTAATTTTTGTTATGTTCATCATCTTAACCTTCATGAAGAGCTTTATTCTTGCTTTGCACAGACCCAACAGAGCCTATATCAGCAAACGAAACAAAGGTAAAACCCTTTTGACTACTCTTCTATATTTTGATTGTTGAACAAAGGCTCTGATTCTGTGGATTTAACTGTGCTCCTTTGACCCTTTCCGATTGTTGAACCATGTCCACCTATATTTGATTGTTTGCAATCTTGACCTGCTTCAATGAACCGATGATTTTTTTTTATTGGTTGACCCACGAGTATCTCACTTCATGTTAGAATTAGGACTAATCTCGTCTGAGAAATGAAGCAATTACAGATAATTTCCCTTCTAACATGTGTTTTCTTGTAAGCTCCAATTCCTAACACTACAGAAGCTCCTCACCCGCTAAATTCAATTTTCTTACCAATTGAGCTGCACCTTATTAGTATGAGCAGACGATCTTAGAAACATGCCCCGGTTAGAACATAGCGAATCATACTTAGAAAGGCTTTCATATAATTTGCGGGGAAACATGCCGATATTATTGTAATTTTCTGGCAGGAACATCCTGAACTTCTATTCATTTTACTTATGGTTATGATTGCATGGGGTGATAACATGGTTTTGTTTTAGGCATATCACCTGTTGCATCAGATTCAGAGTCCTGCGTCATGTTTTTTCATCTTTCAATTAATTTTGCACTGTATAGTGTTTTTTTTCTTATAGGTATATGGATGGATCATCTATGGTAGCTTTGTGATGGGAGATTCTATCCTTAGTATTGAATACTGAAGACCAAGGCCAAAAGCTTTCAGCGTTTCAATGGCTGTTGGTGCTGGAGGACCATCTTCCTCAAATTCTTCTTTCAATTCAGCACCTAGATGGAAATTCCATGTTTTCTTGAGTTTTAGGGGAGTAGACACCCGCAAAAGTTTTACTGACTACCTATATGCTACTTTGCAAGCCAAGAGAATTATCACTTTTAGAGATGATGAACAGCTTGAGAAAGGTGAAGTCATATCTAAACAACTACTTAAATCCATTGAAGAATCTCTCTCTGCAATTATTGTTCTCTCCCCACAATATGCTTCTTCTGCTTGGTGTTTGGATGAGCTCCATGAAATTCTTAAATCTAGAAAAGTATTGGGGAGAGAAGTTTTCCCAATCTTTTATGATGTTGATACTTCTGATGTGAGGGACCAAAAGGGAAGTTTTGGTGACGCGTTTAAGAAACATGAACAAAGATATACGGAAGACAGGATTAAAAGATGGAGAGATGCCTTAACAGAAGTTGCTGCTTTACGGGGATGGCACTCCAAGGATAGGTAATTTTAATTTGTTATTATTTATAAATGAAGTGGCATAGCAGCCTTAAATATTTGGCCAAAGTGGTCTTGTTACATTTAATAATACTGATTATGTGGCCAAAGCAGTCAATTTATGATCATAGCAATTGATCTAGAAAATTATTGAGCATATTTTTTTGATCTATGTAGAACGTGCTAAATATTTGGCAACTGCGTTTTTGCATGCTTCCTATATTTGATTATAATTCATATTAAACTTTCACAAATTTTGTTCAATGTAGGCACCACTCACAAGTCATTGAAGAACTTGTAGCTGAACTATGGCAAAAACTACAAGCTAAGTTGCCATCATTTAATGATGGACTAGTTGGAATTGGTTCAAGGATGGAAGACATGTTTTCACGTTTAGCCAGAGGGTCTGAGGATGTTCGCTTCATAGGAATATGGGGCATGGGTGGCATAGGAAAGACAACTCTTGCAAGAGTTGTCTTTGAGAGAATCCACGATGAGTTTGAAATCTGTTGCTTTCTTGCAAATGTTAGAGAGATTTCTGGTGAAAGAGGTCATGGTTTGGTTCAATTACAAAGGGAACTTCTTTCCCATCTTAAAATAAGAGGCATGGAAATCAAAGATTCTTATGAAGGCAAGAAAACAATTAGAAACCTTTTATGCAGAAAAAAGGTTTTGCTTGTGCTTGATGATGTTAGTGCTAATAGCCAATTAGAGAATTTGGCTGGAAACCAAGAATGGTTTGGTCGAGGGAGTAGAGTAATAATAACAACTAGAGATAGGCACTTGCTCACATCTCATGGGGTCTCTGAAAATTATGAGATTCAAATCTTAAATAGTGATGATTCCTTTGAACTTTTTTGTCAAAAAGCCTTTAAAGAAAAAGCCGAAGAATGTTATCTAGAGTTGTCTAGAAATGTGGTTCAATATGCTGGAGGCCTTCCTTTGGCACTCAAAGTGTTGGGTTGCTTTCTTTGTGGAAGAAGTGTACCTGAATGGGAAAATGCTCTGGAGAAGATGAGAAGGGTTGCTCATAAAGATATATTAAGTACACTTCGAATAAGCTATGATGCATTAGATAATATCGAACAAAACATATTTCTGAATATAGCTTGCTTCTTTAAAGGGATGGACAAGGTTCAGGTGGAACATATATTGGAAATATGTGATCTTTATCCAGTCATTGGGATAAATGTTCTTCTTGAGAAATGCTTACTAACTGAATATTTTGATAGTGGTAAAATGCGTTTGGGGATGCATGATATGTTGCAAGAAATGGGTAAGAATATTGTCATTCATGAATCCCTTGATGCAGGAAAGCGCAGTAGGTTGTGGTTACAAGAGGATATTGATCATATATTGACCAACAATAAGGTCAGTACTAGCTTAATTTGACTGCAATAATGTTTTCTTTTTTATTTGTGTACGTCGTGATTCATGAATTTTAATTTAAGTTAATTTGAGTAAAACTCCTTTTTAATCTCAAATTTGAAACTCTAATTAATTTCATCCCTCACACTTTACATTTATGAATTCCCTTCCCCCCCCCCCCCCCCCCAACACTTCAAATTTTCTATAAATTTCACCTCTCATTTCAAACTTATTAATTTCGTCCCTCAAACTTATCAGTACCTAGAGTTATTTATGGGCTTGGTGGTGGTTTAAACTTTTAGGAAATACTAGAGGGAAAAAATTGATAAGGATTTTGAAGTGTGAGGGATGAAATTGATTGAGATTTCAAATGTGAGAGACAAAAATGAGATTTTTCTCTTTATTGCTTTTGTTGTTCACATAACATTTTAAAAAAATAATAATAAAGAAAATTCTTTGCTTCACTCTTTATTAGGGAAGTGAATTTATTCAAGGTATAGTTTTGGATTCTCTTTGGTCATTTGAAGCAAGTTGGCACCCTGAAGCCTTCTCAAAGACATGTAATATTAGATTATTGATGTTGAAATATCCAGATCTTATGTTGGGTGTCAATTGTCTTCCGGAAGGATTAAAATATCTTGAATGGGAGAAATTTCCCTTGAAAGAGTTGCCACTTGGTTTTCAGCTGAATGAACTTGTTGAACTTATCATGCATCGTAGCAAAATTCAGGAACCCTGGCATGGAATAAAGGTAAATATTCTATACTTTATTATGAACACTTTGATGGATATATATCTTTGTGCATGGCCTTCAAAAGCTGATGAAATATTTTCTATTCTCATTGTTCTGATTAGTATTTTGGAAAGCTGAAGCTTATTGATTTGGAAGATTCTAAGGATCTAATTCGATTTCCTAGTGTTTCTGGGATTCCCCATCTTGAACGGTTGGTCCTTCAAAGCTGTATAAATCTTATAGAGGTTGACCAATCTATTGGAGTACACAAGAAGCTTATGGTATTGAACTTGAGAAATTGTGCAAAACTTAAAGTCCTTCCAAGAAAGCTGGAAATGGATTCTCTGAAGGAGCTCGTTCTATCAGGTTGTACAAATGTTAAAAAGCTTCCTGAGTTTGGGAACAATATGGAGTTGCTTACAGAGCTTAATTTAAAGAATTGCAAAAATCTTGTTTGCCTTCCAAGATCCGTTCGTAATTTGAAGTCTCTTAAAATTCTCAATACTTCAGGTTGCTCTAAATTTTCTAGGCTGCCAGAGAATTTGGATGAAAACGAGGCTTTGGAGGCACTTGATGTGAGTGGAACTGCCATAAGAGAAGTTCCTGACTCTATTGTTCATCTAAAATATCTAAAAAGATTATCTTTTGGTGGACGCAGAGATTTAGAATCCAACTCCTGGAACTTATCTCTTCCCTTTCTGTCAAAGTTTTGTAAGCGCCCAGTTTCCACGGGCATGATGTTGCCTGCCATGGCGAGCTTCTCCTATTTAGAGTCATTAAATTTAAGTTACTGTAATCTTAGTGACGAATCGCTTCCTGCTGAACTTGGCTTCTTGTCATCATTGGGGGAGTTAGATCTAAGTGGGAACAATTTTATTAACCTGCCTTCTAGATGCTTTGCTAATCTTTCTAAGCTATATTCTCTCAAGTTAGATTGCTGTCCAAGGCTTCAGTCCATACCCATGCCTCCTCCAAGTGTAGAATGGTTACATGGAAGAAATTCTGCTTCATGGAATCTATTTTCAGATCCACAATTTCTTTGTGATTATTTTTCATCACGCCAACTGGTATGTTTCTTTACATATATATCTCTCTCTTTCATATTTGAACATGCTATGAGCCTATTTGGATTGGCTTTTTGTTAGAAGTTCTTCTGGCAAGAAAGAAAAATTATGTTTGTTGGATTGGCTTTTCTTTGTTAGAAGTTCTTCTGACGGGAAAGAAAAAGCATGTACATACAATTTTAAACTGTTTGAATTGACTATAAAAAAAAAAAATAAATAAATAGCTTTAAAAATCCAAAAGGTAATTCTAGTAAAAGCATGTAGTAAGATGCTTTTAACGAAGTAACAGCATAAGCAAGTCATAATTTTCTTTCAAAAAAAAAAACACCTTTGGAAGTCAGAAAAACTACTCTTTTTGCAACTTAAAAGTACTTTTTATAAAAAACAATCCAAATGGGTGTTATATCCTCCTGTTCTTAATTATTTAGACTGAAAGTTCTATTGCTGCAGATGGAATCTCTGTTCGAACCTTTTCTGATAATTCCAGGGAATGAGATTCCCACATGGTTTAGCAATCAAAATTTCTTTCATCTGGATATACAGTCACCATTTAATTGGGAAGTAATCTCTGAAAGTGGCTTTATCTACATCAACGAAACAATTTCACCTATTTCTCTAGATTCATTCACATCAATAATGGTAGACATCCCACATGATTGTCTTTCAAGTGAATGGTGGGGAATTGCTGTATGCCTTGTGTTTGAAAATCAGTGTCCTGATTGGTTTGGTCCCTCTCTTCGGTGGATTTGCAAAACTCCTGAAGCTGAGTTGCCCATTCCCTCGGGGAAATATCGTATGCTTCGGATTGAAGATTTTAGCTACTCTCACTTGTGCATCTTATTGTTGAGAGGCAACGATAGAAACATTCAACGGCATCTAAGAAGTGATCAAAGCCAGCTTCAATTATTATTTTATGCAGATGCTATGGCTCGTGATGGTGAAATGGACTACAAATTTTGTAGCATGAACATAAGCAAGTGTGGATGCCGTGTGTTAAGTAAGGAAGATTTGGAAGTATGGAGCAAAGCAATGGATGAACGAAAACAAAGTAGTAACTTTGAGATCCCTTCAAGCAGTCTCAGCAAATCAAGACTAAGAGAAATTGTGGATGATAATCAATGCTGTGATGGGTTTGAGGGAGAATTTGCAAGCACATCAAATGCAGAAGCAAAACGAAGAAAACTTGGCTAAAACATTACAGGTATATTGTCATTTATTCTGCTTCCATCTATGTTGATGATGTGACAATATATTTTGTTTGATATATTTTGTTTCTATCATTTCTTGATAGAAATTAACAACAGGCGTTAGATGAAGTTGTCACTTAGCTCTGGTTTTCGTTTGTTTTGCTGCAAGGTTCTGCATTCCAGGATGATGTGTGGTTAAAATATTAGCACTCAGCAAAACAGTCCATAAACTGTGTGAAAGATGTTGCGGCCGCAGTTCTGATGCTTCAATGCTGTTATGAGAGAAGGGCAGTTTATCCAGGGGATGGGGAAAGGGTTCAGATGGTTAAGAGGTTTCTATTTGTAAGAGTGTTTTTGTCATTTTTAACTTTGAAAGAAGAGAAATCTAGTGAATTGCCATACTGTAAGAGAGCTCTAGAAGATAATAGGCTAAAGAAATTAAAGAATTGATTGACCTGCATATATTTGGATATTCTCTTTGGCACAGGTTAACTTGATA
Source organism: Bauhinia variegata (assembly GCA_022379115.2). NCBI lineage: Eukaryota > Viridiplantae > Streptophyta > Magnoliopsida > Fabales > Fabaceae > Bauhinia > Bauhinia variegata. The sequence goes on from CM039437.1 coordinate 23,384,498, forward strand.
TGTATGCATGTAAAATACAGGGAAAAAATATTTGCACTCCTTTTTTACACATCTTAATATATATTTCATGATTTTAATTTGTTTGTCAAAGTAAAATTATAAATAAAAATGTAAAAAAAAAAAAAAAATAAGTGTGTAAATTTAGATGTGTATATAACACATTTCCAAAATTTATTAGCACAGGTCAAATTAATTTTTTTTTTCAAGAGTGATGTTATAAATACATTTATAAATATTTATTTATTTTTATATTTTTTTATCTCTCTTATTATTATTTTTTTAATAATTTTATTCGTAAATCAGGTGTACAAATATGTGCAGACTTACAAGTATATATAATATTTTCCTCTCCTCAATTATGTTAAGATATAAAATGATGAGCTCGACAAACACTACTAGTTTTGTGTTGGAAGGTAGTTTCAATAACAAAATTAACTCCAAAGTCAATATTGGTGGCTGCATGAAAACGACGAGTTTCTTCTTTAATAATTACAAGCTGATGAATTCAGGCAAGGCATCAGTGTGATATAATCTATTAATTTTTAGATTATTGTTTTAACTTTTTATCTACAAAATAATTTAGTAAATTTTTATAATTAAGTAATTTAAGCTTGTAAAATAATTACAATTTAAGGAAATTTTAATTTTAAAAAATTTCTTCCAATAATAATAATCATGACATTTACTTGATAAAAAAAAATTATCTTTTGACATAGTTTAGTATTTCAAAGAAATATAAAGATAAAAGGAAAAAAAAAAAAAGTAAGATAACAAAAGAGTTAACAAAGTTTGAAGATTCACAGTTAATATTAAGAATTGTCAAAAATAATAATATATTACTTTTATGGTAGATTCTTTGTAGAAAGTTTTTTTTTTTTTTTTTTTAGAGATAATCATATCTCTTCAAATAATTTATACACTATTGATGATTCATTTCTCAAATTTCTTATTTTATAACTTAGTAGCTGCCTTGTATAGGTTCCAGGAAGAAGCCGGTGAGTTATTTAATCCATAATATCCTTTCTCTCTGTTTGTCTCCGTTTTCCTTTTGCTTCTGTTTCTCTTCCATTGACTTATAATCTCTGGCTGAGATTAGAGTCTTCAACACGAAGATGTATGCCAACATTATTGCTACAACAATTCAGTATATGGAATGAATCGATTCTTGTGCATTTTGATTATCAGATACTGTGAAGGTTAGTTTTTTTAAAAAAAAAAAAATTCTCGTTCTTCATCTGTTTTTGACCATATATCATTATCCTATTCTATGTAATTTGTGTAAACTGGTAAAATTCCTCTCTGAGATTTTCCTGGAAAATGAAAGAAATTGCTGGGAAAGGAAAAACAGATTAAAATTTAATCTGCGTAGAATCTGGGATTGTGAATTGCTAATCCATAATTGGATTATCCTATAAATTCTACCTTTTATGTATTGGTTGGATCGTCATTCATGTTGGTCTATGCTCTTCTTCTTCTTTTTTTTTCCTTATAGAAAATTACACCGTCACCTTTTTAGTGAGCTTGTGTTTCATTTATCAATTAACTAGCACTTTTAAAAGATATTTTTTTTAAAAAAATTTTATTAGCATTTAAACTTAAATGACAAAATTATAGATAAATGTGAAAATATTTATTTATTTATACTGTGTAATTCATATAATTCATTTAAACTTAGGAGTTGCGATATTCTTTGTAGTAGCAAAAGATGTCTTTAAATTATTCTCTCTCAATATATATATATATATATATATATATATATATATATATATGCTTCTTCTTTTTTCCATAAATTGGACTAATTTTTTGTTAGGTTTCTCAAGAAAAAAGAAAATTTGGCTTCGTAGAATTTGGGTGGCGAGAACACCTGAACCATTGTTTAGTTCACTATTATGATCTTCAATTATATAATTTGACTTTTATTTCTTTTTATTTAAGTAACACTATAATTTAATCCTTTCAGAGTTTCAATGGATTCTGAGGCTAAAGTATCTTACTTCGAATCAATTCCATCATGGAAATTTCATGTTTTCTTGAGCTTTAGAGGAAAAGACACACGTGAAAGTTTTACAGATTATTTATATAAGACTCTACAAAGAAATGGACTCATCACTTTTAGGGATAATGACCAGCTTGAGAGAGGAGAAGTTATTTCTGAGCAACTCCTTTTGGCAATAGAAGAATCTCTTTGTGCAATCGTGGTTCTCTCCCCAAACTACGATTCTTCTAGTTGGTGCTTAGATGAGCTCGTGAAAATCATTGAATGTGAAAAAAGGTTGGGGAGAAAAATTTTTCCAATTTTTTATGACACCGATCCCTCTGAAGTAGCACACCAAAAAGGAAGTTTTGGCGATGCTTTCAGCAAACATGAACACAAGTTTGAAAAAGATAGGATTCAGAGATGGAGATACGCCCTAAGAGAAACTGCATATTTATACGGATGGAAGACCACCAATAGGTAAATAAACTTCCCATTAATTTAGGCTGTGTTTGAATGAATGGAATAAAATGATTTTTGCAGGATGAAAACTATTCCATTACTTTTCATTCAAACCATTAAAATTCACTTTTAGGATAAAATAGATGTAACAGAAATATATTTTAATTAAAAATTTTAAAATTATAATTTGACCCTCTTTCTTTTCACTTTAATTTTTTTCTCTCCCCTTACTTATCTCATTTAAAATGGACAACATTAAAAATTTATTTTTAAATTTTATTCCATTACATTCATTGTTTTTAACTCTCAAACAATGGAAGTTAGTTTTCATAATTTTTTTTACTTAAACATCTAAACAATGAATAAGTAGCTCTAATTCTTTTCCCTCCCTTTCTTTTTCTTTTCATTTCATTACTTCTAAAACTTTTAAACATAGCCACTGTTGAAATATTTATTTCACAAGCAAGCGCATAAGTGTGTGTATATGTATATTTATTTTACACACACATACACATATGTGGGTGTATATTATATGTATATTTATGCACAGTGCCTTAATATTTGAAAATAAGTATTGGTTCTTTGTATATTAAATTCTAATTTTTGTATAAAGCATTAGAAGTTTTCCTTTTCTTCCATGTAGGCGGCACACAGGACTCATTGAAGAAATTACAGCTGAACTACAAGGAAAACTGCAAACTAAATTACTGGCAGAAAATTCAAGGTTCAAAGAAAAATTTCTTGCTTTTATAGAGGCTTAGCTGATGTTTGCTTTGTGTGCATGAACAAATCTAATATCTTATAGAGTGTCTCGTATACTATTTTGATATAACATATTAGTCAAAATATATGGTAAAGTGAGAAAGTCTAATAGGGAAGTGAAAAAGTAATATTAATTTATTTTTTCTCATCCACTCATGAAGAGTGGGATAGGAGACGAGATAAAAAAGTGAAATAATAAATTTTAATCTACGTAGCGTATGGCCAATAAAAAGCATTGGAATAAACTAAATTATAAATTTGGGACAACAAATTTTATCCATAGCGTATGAGGCATGCACAACAAGAGAACACATTGAATTAACGGAATTCTAGTAGTCGACTAATCCATTGGAACATAAACTATTGGAATTTCTGTGAAATGGGCTGATAGTTTAATATGTTTTTTAGAATTGAAATGGCTACAGACTTTCCCAAAAAATGTTGACTGTCGGAATGGTTTCCAACAATTACTATTGTTGGAATTTTTCATTGGAATTTACTTTAAATTCAATGTACTGTTTAGGGAGACGAAAATTTTGAATTTTAATTCTGAAATATTGCAGTAATGTTTTTCTGTGGAATGTACCATTGGAATTTCTAATTGATCTTTCCAACTCTAACTACTTTGTTCCATTTCCCCCAATTTCTTCCTTCTCCTCTACTGATTGCTTTCATCTTCCTCTGGCTGATGAATAAGTTTTCTATGATTGATCTATTCTTTCATTAACTTGGAATTTGGGTGGTGAGAACACTTTGAACTATTGTCTAGATCACTATTATAATGGTGCATCATATAATTTGACCTAGTTTTAAATATTTAGATTTTACAAGTTAACAATATAATTGTCACTTTCAGAGCTTCAACGATTCTTGGCGCTGGAGTAGCTCCTTCCTCAAATTCTTTCAAATCATCCCCACAAAGGAAATTTCAAGTTTTCTTGTCTTTTAGGGGAGAAGACACGCGGAAGTTTTATTGATTACTTACATGCGACTTTGCAAAGATCAGGAATCATCACTTTCAAGGATTTTGATAATCTTGAGAAAGGGGAATATATTAGTCAACAACTGTTTCAAGCAATAGAAGGATCTCTCTGTGCAATTGTGGTTCTCTCCCCACACTATGCATTTTCTTATTGGTGTTTTATGGAGCTAACGAAAATCCTTGAATGCAAAGACATGTTGGGTATGGAAGTTTTCCCAATCTTTTATGACATTGAACCCTCTGAGGTAAGGTACCAAAAGGGGAGTTTTGATAAAGCTTTCCAAAGACATGAAGAAATATTTCCAAAAGACCATGTTAAGAAATGGAGAGACTCCTTACAAAGAATTGCAAATTTATCTGGACGCACCTCCAAGAATAGGTAATTAATTAATTTCCTATTGTTTTAGTGCTGAAAATGTGTATAGAATAGTTACTTTACATTGGCTAAATATATGAAAATGTGCATTGGCTCTTTCTATGTTAAATTCTAATTCTTATATGTATATATAATACATCCATGTAGGCACCACACAGAGCTCATTGAAGAAGTTATCTCTGACCTAAGGAAGAAACTGCAACCTAAATTGCCTTCAAGGTTGTAAGCCCTTTTTCCACTTCTAGACAGAGGCTCTGAGGATGTTCTCTTTGTGAGGATATGGGGCATGTGCACTACAAGAGAAAGGAGTTCCAACTGGAGAGTTTAAGTAATATTTAAGATGTTTAGAATTTTATTTTATTATATAACTAAAAAAAATATTTGTAGCTCTTTTTACATTTTAAAAAATGTAAAAGGAGTTACAAATATTAAAAAAACAAAAAAAAGTGATACAAAAATCAGTTGCTAATATTTATATACTTCTTTCGTTTGTTATGTAAAAGAATTGAATCTTAACTTTTTTTTTATATATTACTTAGACTTTTTATCACAAAATTATAGCTAATAGCTATTTTATATACTATTTTAATCTCTTTTAACTATATTTTTTTTAAAAAAAATACTTGATTTAATAAATTAGACGAAATTTAAATATTTTTTAAAAATTAAGAGAGAACGTCATAGGCTTTATAAGTATATATAAGGGTAATGGATATCAAATGAAATTAAAAATAGAAAAATAGAATATATTTTACTCAAAATATTGTTCCTCGGTAAACAAAGTTTATAGAGCTAAAACCCCTAGTATAAAAATACGAAAATCAGTCCACTATTGAAGCTATTTCTGACTTTTGATCGTCCTTAGACTAGAGACAATAAGAGCAAGTTTAACGATGGTTTGTAAAACCATTTTTTTTTAAGCATTTTAAGTTAATATGTAAAAATAGTTACAACGTTAATACTAAAATTGAAATGTAAATTTTTTAAATTTTATAATTCAGTAAATAATAAACGGTTTAATTATATAAAAACAACTAAATTAAAACTTATTTAGAGAATTTCAGTGCTAAAAATATTTATTGTTTAAGTTGTATAAATAAAAAGTAATAATAGGTGAAAATAAAACTCACATATAAATTATAAAATAACAACTTAAGCTGCTGAGAGAGTTGACGATAAACTTTCTCAAGCTTTGCAGTTCACGTGAAACAAGCTAATCCAAATACTTTATTTTCTCTTGAGAGACAAATTAAAAAATTTAATCTGTTGAACATTTTAATTTTATTAAAAAAGGAAAGGAAAAACAAGCACGGAAACGCGTGAAATCTATCCAACGGCCATTAAAGATTCCACGCGGCGGATACGTTACATGGGGTGACCTTGATTAGTATATACAAAAGTTGGATAAGATTAATATTTTATTATAAATCATATAGATATTGGCAATGTAAAACAATCAATTCAAAGTCCAAGAATTAGAATTCTCACTTTCTTATAATAAATTATTATATTTATAGCTATCCATTCTTTCAATTTGGGTTTTAAAATGATTTAAGATTTATTTTTTGTGTCCTTATGAATATCTCTGAAAAAGAGGGGGAAAACTACTGAATCATTTAATAAAATTTCTTTTAAGAAGTTCTAATTCCAAGTCAAATTTGTGAATTTTATAGAAAAATTAATTTATTTTTCTAAAAAAATTTCTCAAAAATAAATATCATACAGAAGAATTTTTTTGGAGTGAATACTATTCATAATTAACGCCAAATTAAATTAGAATATTAACTAAATAAAATCACAACTACAACAAAAAAAAATATTAAATTGTTATTTACTTTTAAGAGAGAGATATATATATATATATAAATCCATTGTAGTAGTTGTATCTTTTACGTTAGTTATGTCATTAAATTTAAAAAGAGAGTTTTCTTTGACATCATAGCTAGTGTTTTATATAAAAGTTGTATACTTATAAAATATTTGATTCTATGACAAACTTAACTATTTAATTAGACCTTTTAAGTATAATAAAGTTGCTGCCATCACCATGATGTTCCTCTCTATTTCTTATGTTTCTTATCTTTATTGTTGGTCATATTTCGTCACCACAATAGGAACAAGCAATCTTTTTAAAACCAAAATCATGCTTACATGCACATTCAAGTGTTGAAGATCTAGAACATTTAAATCATGTAAAAGCAAAGACAAAACATAAAATTTAACCTTAACTCTGACTTGGGATTTTGGGGTGAGTTTTTCTGGGCAATCTTTGTAATTTCATTTTTAACTTTATTTCCCATACTAAACATCTTTCCTTCCTATGTATATAGCTTGATTTATTTACAAGTCTTGTATCGTCCACGTAATAATATAAAATGATATTTAAATTTTAGAGACTCTCATTTAATAAATTAATCCTTTAAATAAGGATTTTCTCTTGGATTTGAGTGCTAATATTAATATTTTTATTGAAGGTTGGTGTGACTATGAAAAAAATGCTACCTACATGCCAAAAAGAGTCATGTACAACTCCTCAAGGGACAGGCAATATTATCAGTTTATTTGCTGGAATACTTTTGAATCCTAACATTGTATACACTAAATATACACGATGCCTCTTTTTAACATTTTTGACAAAGCAAAGGACTACTTGGCTATTATGTATTGATAAAAAAAAAATGGTTATTATGTATTGTTTCTAAAATATTTAGGAAGATTTCTGTAAATTTGTGCATTATATTATCGGATGATATTTTACCAACAAAAGGAAAAATATATATATGTAAGAGTTTGCGTGTGTGTGTGAGAGAGAGATATTCTCTTGTGGAAGTTTCCTAGGAAAATCAATATCATCTTTGTTAGTCTTTAATTCTCAAACGCCAAAATCATGACACAATGAAAAAATATATAAATCTATAAGAGTTTGTAAAATTGACTTTAATTGCTTTCAATCTTTAAATTCTGAAGGAATCATGGAATATGCTTTGATGCTATAGCAGAAACAACACAAAACGCAGCACGAGATTGATATATATAATTTTTTTTCCCAAGGATGAAAGGGATGCATTGCACTTTATATATCTAACCAAATTCAATCATGTCCTCCTCGTCCAGAGCTCAAACACTTCATTTCTCTTACCCATATTCTCTCATGCTCTCCAGCGTTTAATCTCATGAAACAGGTCAGTCTACTGTCCACTTCTTCTCACATGTAGGAAACTTATGCATCAACTTCTACAAGAACAAATTCTTGCATACTGAGAATATGTATCGAGAATGGTGTAGTTATGTAGTCAATGAAATGTGTCCTGTTCAATTTCCATTTAAATTGAGTCATGTCATTTCTTCATTTAATACATGGAATGCACACTGCCTTTATGACGTGGTTCAATCTAATCCGTTTTATGAACCTTGAACGGTGCACATTTTCTTAACCACATGATTGCACTATTCCTCCGACCACACGATTGCACTATTTCTCCGACTGTAGCTGATCCAAATTTCACAAGTAGACGTAGGATGTCCCATCGAATATAGTTAGAAAAAGTATAGTTTCCTGCTAATGCATTCTAATCTCAGCATCAATCTACTTCTGTATTCTTCTTACCATATCAGTTTTCTTCTCAAGCCACAATTTTTTATAGCATAGCTTGACATATTTGAAAACAACTTCATTGAAAAATCAGGCATTTACCAACATATTCTATTCAAGATGTTGAGTAAGACCAAATGAAAGAGTTTCATTTGTCAAAGTCTATGCATCACTAAACTCACACTGATCTATAAGAAGCCCTATATAGTAGTTTGATTTAGGATAGAAAAATAAGCACAAGCAAGAGGCAGATCAATAAAATATTGTTTTGCTGGTAAGTCTAGGTAGTACTCATATTGCTAATAGTGTGACACATGACTTGTTCTTCTTTCAGAATTGTTGAACTATCAGTTGGAGGAACATCATCAAAGAGTTTTAGCTTGAGCTTACCAATTAAGCTATGGCTGGTCAACTGAATGTACTGAATGCCCTTGATGTGGCCAAGACACAATGGTATCATTTCACAGCCATTGTTGTTGCTGGTATGGGGTTCTTCACAGATGCTTATGATCTTTTCAGCATCGCCAATGTTACCAAGTTGCTTGGACGAATCCATTACACCCATAAAGGTGCACAGAAGCCTGGAACTTTGCCTCCAAACGTGTCTATGGCTGTCAATGGCGTTGCCCTTTGCGGCACCTTAGCAGGGCAACTGTTCTTCGGTTGGCTTGGTGACAAACTTGGCAGAAAAAAAGTCTATGGCATGACTCTTGCACTCATGGTCTGCTCTTCCCTTGCCTCTGGTCTCTCTTTTGGCGATACTCCAAAGGGTGTCATCGCCACACTCTGCTTCTTCAGGTTTTGGCTTGGATTTGGGATTGGTGGTGACTACCCTCTCTCAGCTACAATCATGTCAGAGTATGCCAACAAAAAGACTCGTGGCGCCTTCATAGCTGCTGTGTTTGCTATGCAAGGATTTGGAATTCTGGTTGGTGGGATTGTTTCTCTTATTGTCTCAACAGCATTTGATCACGCATACAAGGCTCCACCATACAATGTCAACCCAGATGCATCCCTTGTCCCCCAAGCAGACTACGTTTGGCGAATCATCCTAATGTTCGGTGCTGTTCCTGCTGCTCTAACCTACTATTGGCGGATGAAGATGCCGGAGACAGCCCGGTATACAGCCCTTGTTGCCCGGAACTCAAAGCAAGCAGCTTTAGACATGTCAAAGGTGCTACAAGTTGAAATTGTATCAGAGCAGGAAAAGGTGGACCAAATTTCCATGAATGACAATAACAACTTCGGATTATTCACTAGACAATTTGTTCGAAGACATGGCCTGCACTTACTTGGAACCACCACAACATGGTTCCTTCTAGATATTGCCTACTACAGCTCAAACCTCTTCCAGAAAGACATTTACACCGCAGTTGGGTGGCTTCCCCCAGCACAAACAATGAATGCAATCCACGAAGTTTACAGAGTTTCAAGAGCTCAAGTTCTTATAGCCTTGTGTGGGACTGTGCCAGGGTACTGGTTCACAGTAGCCTTCATAGACTATCTGGGGCGCTTCTTCATACAGCTTATGGGATTCTTTTTCATGACCGTGTTCATGTTTGCTCTGGCTATTCCATACGACCACTGGATCAAAAAGGAACACAGAATTGGGTTTCTTGCCATGTACTCACTGACCTTCTTCTTTGCCAATTTCGGTCCAAATGCAACAACTTTCGTGGTGCCGGCGGAAATTTTTCCGGCGAGGCTGAGGTCGACTTGCCACGGGATATCCGCGGCTGCAGGGAAGGCCGGAGCCATTGTGGGTGCTTTTGGATTCTTGTATGCTGCCCAGAGCCAAGACAAATCGAAGACAGATGCAGGGTACCCACCTGGGATTGGGATGAAGAATTCGCTGATCGTGCTTGGTGTGGTCAATTTCGTGGGCATGTTGTTCACTTTTCTGGTGCCGGAATCCAAAGGGAAATCGTTGGAGGAATTGAGTGGAGAGAATGAAGACGATGGTGGAGTGGTTGATTATCAGGATCTAGCCCCATCTTCAGCTACAGCAACTAGAACTGTTCCTGTGTGATTGTTTGCTTTTGATGAATTCAGAAGGGAAAAATCTGGAAATAGGATGAATTTCAAGTAGGATGTTGTGTTTTTTTGTTTTTTTTTTTTTTTCTGTTTTATTGAGAAAAACCCAATTGGCAAAACAAATAGTGTATAAATGCTTAGCATATATTTGTATCAAAATAAAAAGAATATTTCATGGTATGAACCTTAATAATCAAATAAAAAAAGTTTGATTTAAATAAAATATTCACATACTGATTGGCAATTGGGCCATTATGACACTGAATAAGATAAATATTTATTTAATAAAAATCTTCATCATCTCTAACATACATTACAAGTCCTATTCACTTTCCTTTCCCATTATCTGTCTGCAAGTAATATTGGAATTGCAGAAGCTATTTGTTGAAGCCATTGAGTTCACAGATAGATTGCTACAAAGGCCATGGAAGCCACTTCTCAATTCAAATCTTTCCCAAAGAGGTTGCTGATTCCCTTCCCTGGATCACTTTGCTTCACAATAGATTCTCCCACCAAAACCTGCACAAAAGGCAATATCTTATTCCAAACACTAAATGCTTGATTTATCACTCTCAGAACCCAGTGTTCATCAGATTTTGATGGATTTTGGCACTAGAAGACAAGTCATATTGCTAGGAAGTAGTTGAGCATTTGAGTTATCATTTCAAAAGGTGTTCATCAGATTTTACAACAGACAAACAACAATTTCCAATACTTACAGCTTTAACACCAGCCTCTTGTACATAGGCAATATCATCTGGAGTGAAAAGACCAGATTCTCCAACCATCTAAGAAAAACCATATAAGATGATCATCAGCAAGACATTCAGAATAAAGTAGGCATTTCTTTCAGGGAACTTCAAATGAGCAAAGGAATGGCGACTTACAATTATGCCTCTCTCACGGACTATTCTCCCACACTCTCCTTCAAGGAGCTTCTTTGTGTTACTGATATCCACCTTAAATGTTTCTGAAGCAAAATAAGTGATTAATAAGAATTGCAGCAAGCAAATAAGCATATGATATGGAACAGGATTTGATGTGCCAAGGGAAAGCCAATAAGCTCAATCCCTTCTATTCCAAGACTTGAGAAGGGATGAAAAAGAAGAAAAGCATACCAAGATTACGGTTGTTGATGCCAATAAGCTTGATCCCATCTATTCCCAGGACACGATCGAATTCCCTCTCATCGTGCACCTTGTGGTAAACATTATAAAGCATAAAAATATAAAGACATCTTGATTAACCATCATCAAAGAAAATATTGAACAGAGCTAATTAATTTAAGGCGCTTGTGTTATGATAGGATTAAGATACAGCTCATATTAATATATCCATCAAGCTGTACCAATACAAATTAATGCTATTCTAGAAAGACAGAAAGGGGGAAGGAGTGTGGCTTCAAAGTCCCTTTTTACTAATGTTTCCAATTTAGCATGCATTTGGAACTTTGGTTTGGCTTTTGAAGCCCCTGTAATTAAATTTTAAAATAAATTATTCACTTGGGCACAAATTTTAGTTGTTTGGAGCCTTTGGGCACTTTCCTGGCAAAAGAAGGCAGGTGCATGCTTTTGGTTCTATAAAAAATGATTCTACCATTATACATGATTTAGCTAAATTACATCGAATTGTGTTAAATTCAAAAGCAACACATGCCTTCTACGGCTGTTTTGATATTTTGCAACTGAGAGGTGGTATTGCCCAAAACTATTCTAACAAAATCAACTGTCGTTAGTCAAGACTCAGGATAGCCAACTCAAAGCAACAGCTTAAGAATAAATTCGCATCAAATATAGTAAACAGAAGCACCAGCCTTACCTCGACAAGTGCAGTCAATCCAAGCATCTTACATATCTTGATCATGTATTTGATGTCAAGATCCGGTAAAACACCAGCAATTAAAAGGACTGCATCTGCACCTTTAGTTCGAGCATAGTACAGCTGCCATGCATCAACAATGAATTCTTTGCACAGCAAGGGGCACTGCATATTCGGGTAAAGTTATAAGCGTGGCCTATACCAATAATTATAATGTAAAATAAAGCCAAAATCAAATAGTAATACAATTCACAAAACAGACCTTCACTCCAGCATTCCTTATTGCCTCAAGATTTTCAAAGCTTCCCTAGATTGATAAAATCAAGGGAAAGTTAAGGTTAGTTATCGTTTTAGCTAACAAACCTGATACATCTCTCCTCAACAAACTAAACAGCACTTCACTAGCAGCATTCAAGTTCTTAAAAAACAGATTCAAGTTAGATGGTTTACCTTGAAATACTTTTCATCTGTCAAAACACTGAGACATGCTGCTCCACCTTTCTCATAAGATCGAGCAACTTCAACCTATCAAAAGAAAACACCTTAAATGGTGGCATTAAACCATGAAGAGATAAAATATAAACTAATAAGAGGGTTGGGAAAAATTTTCAAAACTATTTCATGAGGAAGTATCTAGATATAGATTTGTTTACATGTCTAACAGGCTCAAAAGTTTTCATGCAAACTTTTATACTTAATTGGTAGTTAGCTTTTCCAGTCAGATGGCATAGAACTAGAGACTAAGAACATCCAATTACTTTGAATAAGATTGTTCACAGAATTTATAAAATGGGCATAGGTACAGCAGAAAGAAAGAGTCAGACTGCTATATTTATTCACCTTGGGTAAACGGAAGCAGATAGAACATAAGAACTACAACAGTTAACTTAATTAGTAAAATGACATCTGTAACTGGTGCAAACTAGGAGTCTAAAGTAGATGGAAGCAGACAAAATTTAAATCGATGGGCATCACAGAGCATAGATAAGTAAATAGAGACATGTTGAAAAATAGCTTGCCAAAGGAAATGATAAGTGATTTGTTGTTGCCATAAACAACAGACAACACAAGATCTATGAAAGCACAATTTGAGATAAAGCCAATATGTTGTAACAATAGACTCAAGGAAGCCAGATGAAAGTAAATAAGTGAATGCTATATATTCTAACCCACAACTTAAAATGGCATTGCCAGCCAGCTGCAGCTGACTTTTACATTTCCAACATGATAACAATAACAAGTTCACACTTTGTTACAATTAAAATCAAGAAATACCAAGTCTAGCCATAAAAAAGCAAAACAATTAATAGCACAAAATAAGTCACACTTACTGGATCAAAGTCCTCTCTCAAGATGCCTCTACTTGGGGAAGCCTTCTTCACTTCAGCTATCAATCCGGGCAGTCCAGTTCGTTCATTGGCTGCCCTTAGTGCACCTAGAAAATCCCTGGCAGGAGGAGCATTTTCAAGTTCTTTCTTCAGCTTACCAAGAGGCTTCCTCTCCTTTAGCTGGAAGTCAAAAAGGTCTCAGCATTATAGAGTGCAGATTCATGATAAGGAAGCAATTCAAAGGAAAATAAAGCATAAAGCAGATAAATCATTGTACTTGCGTGACTTCTACGTCCTTGTTCCACACAATCTCTTCCAAAATGTTACGCGGTGTATTACCCTCATTCTGCAACCGAAACTCAAAGGGTCCTACATAATGCAAAGGGGGTCCTGTCTGTGGCCTTCTCCTGATTCTTATACCTTGGCTCGCAGCAACTTCATCTTGGAACATTGCCACTTCCCACTCCTTGATTTTCAGGGCATCTGCCACAGATTCACTAGACGTGGCTACAGTAGCCGAACCTTCCTTAGACTCCATCTAAGTCAAACAGTCAAAATAACATAAGCTTAAGGAACATATGGTTTGGCCAACTGCATCTCTTCATTATACAAGAAATTAAAAATAATCACACACAAAATGAAGTCAAATTCCATTTCTCTGATGACCTCTCCATTCAACGAACTTCAATAACCCAACTGGCTTTGTTTTTACAACCCAAAACCATGATTTGGGGAAATACAAGACTCAATTTTCCCCAGTAATGGTTAAGTTTGAAAATAGCAAAACCAATCATGCAGTTACAAAATCGATAAAAGAAAGAAAGAGATACAGATCAATGCACAATCAGACACAATAAAAACCCAGGAAAGTTTTATGCTTTTGTAACAATTTTTAGTTTTCAGGTCAAAAAATTTTCCACAAAATAGTTTCCGGGAAAACTCTCACCTGTGCCCGAACAGAGAAAGCAGAAAGCGAGTTCCTTTTGCGGACAATCAATTGGGTTGGTGGAATCAAGCTTCTGGGTCTGGAAGAGATGGATGGTACGGCCTGAAACGGAACCTTCGAACAAATCAAACCCTCCATAAGAACTCAACCTTAACCAGGTAAACAACGTCTTCAAGGGAGAGGAAAACGATTGGCTTTGGACAGAACCAGAGACAAATTCCGGTTTCTATCGAAGCAACGGCGGTCTGCTCGGTCTCGCCTTATATTGGCAGCGGAGCTACATTTGTGTTCTGAGCTGAGCTGTTATGGAGCTAGTATAATATAATTTTTAATATAATTAATAATTAATTTTTTGCCACGTGCATAGCCCTCTCCCAGCGCTTGGATTTTTTTGTTTTTCCTTTCTATTTTATGAATGAATTTTGTTGCTACATTAACTGAATTTGTTGAAATTATGATTCAATTCAAATTAAAGTCAACCATTAAAAAGAGAAATATATAATCTAGAATGACCAAGAAAGTAAAGGATTTTTTTAGAAAAAATATGGATCATTACATTAGGAAATTAACATTATAACTCTAAGGCGTGGTGAGTGTAAGAAATCAAAGTTTTGTATCTAACAAATTATAAGTTTGAACTCTTGCTCATATCCTTAGAATGAGTTAAATATGAGCTTTCTATAAATACTCTTAATTTATTTTAAGTTTTGTAACATAAGAACTTACTATTTAATTAAAAAGTTGAAATGTAATTTTTTTTAATAAAATCAAAGGCAAAATAAAAATTTAATATTTGTTTAATAAGTCATGAGGAGTAGTCAAGTCATAATAGGAATGTTTTATTTTTAGGTTCAAGAATATTTATAAAAAAATTTAAAAATTATTCATCAACAAAGTTTTTATGTTAAAAGAGAAATTTGAATACGCATTTTTTTAAAATATAAATTATATTTTTATCGACTATACCAACAAAACAATAAGTGTTTTATTATATGTAAGTAATTTTCTTAAAATTTTATCCATCAAATTTTAATTATTGTACAAAAGTTTAGAAAAGGTAATACATTTTATTCAAAATTTTGAATTTGCACAAGATATTTGAAGACAAAAGTTATTCAAACTGCAAAGACCGCTTGTTAAAAAACATTTTTTGATTATTACTCTATTCTTAAAAAAAGATTATTCTTCTACCGTACACGAAAATGTTAAACAATCCCTCTTCGCATCTGCACATGGGTTCTAGAAAGGGCGACAATCCTCACTCCGGCGACGGCGCCAGTCCTGGGTTTGTCTCTTTTTCGTCTCGTTCGACATTTCTCAGTTTATTTCTGTTGTTGATTATTGTTCTGACTCTTTGATTGCTTGTGATTGATTTAGGAAAATCTTCATCGGTGGATTAGCTAAAGATACAACTTTGGGTGAGATTGCTTTTTTGCTTTTAGGCTGTCTGTGGTTTTGGGTTTTGTGCTTAGATCATCTGTTTTGAAACTCGGATTTAATTTTTTTTCTTTCAGATACCTTTGTCAAATACTTTGAGAAGTACGGGGAGATAACAGACTCGGTGATCATGGAAGATGATCGGCACACGGGTCGTCCGAGACGCTTTGGGTTCATTACTTATGCGGATCCTTCTGTTGTTGACCAAGTTATTCAGGAGGACCACGTGATCAATGGCAAGCAAGTAAGATCCTTACACTACCCACTGCTACTTAAGATTTTCCAGAATCAGTTTTGATTTTTGTAATTGTTGTTTGACATCTGTTTGTTTAATGTTCTGCAATGTGGAATATCTATAATTCTAGATGGGATTGTAGTGTCTTGTGTGTTTGACTTGATTTGCAGTTTTGGTACACTTTGCGAATTGCCTTTTTATATGCAAGTCTCTTATTAGACTTGCCATTTGTCCTTTCTGTGGACAAGTATTGTTATGGCTTTCTTTTTTATATGTATGTTGCGGCTTGCAAGTTTCAAGAAGCAGTGGATTTTTAGTAGTTGCAAGTTTGCAATGATAGCAGTAGTATGCATGTACTGAGTAGAAAATATTCTAGATAATTTATGGTTATTATTTTGAGGCTTATAGTTGTCTTTTCCACTGTTATATTTTTTTTCCAGGTTGAGATCAAAAGGACCATTCCAAAGGGTGCAGCACTAGCTAATGATTTTAAAACCAAGAAAATTTTTGTTGGTGGCATCCCAACCACAGTAACTGAAGGTTTGGATTTTAGCTATTAAACATTGTCATTTTTGTTGTCAGGGGAATGAAAAGCTAATATGTCTCCACTTGCTTTGTGAATGTCAGATGAATTCAGGAACTTCTTCTCGAAGTATGGGAAGGTTGTGGAACATGCGATCATACGTGACAATACCACTATGCGTTCTCGAGGGTTTGGATTTATTGTGTTCGACAGTGATAAGGTTGGTGATAATTTGCTGGCAAATGGAAATATGATTGATATGGAGGGTACTCATGTGAGTTATATTTTGTTCTCCAGGATATTTGATGTATCTAGAACTACGAACGATGCCACTTATAAAGTGGACCAACCTTTCAATTTAAAAGGATTTAATAGTGGGAAAGTTCATGATTATTACCTGATAAATTTTTTTAAATATAATGTGATCTTTTTTTCAACTTGTTCTTGCTATGCTGTTTGAATATCCGTTTAAGTGGGCTTACTACAGGTCTATTATTTCTGTCAAGCCAGGCTCTAAAACAATTTGCTTATGGAAAAAAACTAGGTTGATTTACTTCATTCGTTGTAGGTTGAGATCAAGAAGGCTCAACCAAAGAAAGCCTCAAACCCTGGACCTCGTCATGAGGATTAGTCTAGTCACAATAGACTTGTGTAATTTTCAGAATGTTAGGAATGTTTTATTTTTAGGCATAAAGAGTGTTTGTAGAAGTTTTTAGAGATTAATCATCAACAAAGTTCTTATATCGAAAGAGAAACTTAAACTCACATTTTTTTGAAATATAGATTGTATTCTTATCAAATATACCAACTTTTATTGACAATAAGTGTTTTATTACATGTACGTAATTTTCTCAAAATGTTAGCCATCAAATTTTAATTATTGTACAAAAGTTTAGAAAGGGTAATACATTTGATTCAAAATTTTGAATTTGCACAAGACATTTGAAGACAAAAGTTATTCAAACCTCAAAGACGCTTATTAAAAATATTTTTCGATTATTACTCTATTCTTAAAAAAAAAAAAATTATTCTTCTACCATGCATGAGAATGTTAAACAAGAAAAAAAAAATACCTAATACACTAAATTTGTGGATTTAAATTGTGTAATTACTTTTTAATAGTAATAGTTTATTAGTTGTTAGATGAAACTATCTTAACAGCTGCAGTTTCATTTAATGATTGAGAAGCTATTATTATTGAGTAATAACTCCAAAAATAAGAGTCCTAAACTTAAACTTGTGATGCAGATTCATTACCGTTACATTGCAAAGACAATGACCCATCTAATCTCCTACTGTCCCTGACTTAAGCTGGCTACCTAAGTGTTAAACTCTTTCACGCGACAACCTAACTAAATTAGAGGAGGAGTAAACTAGAAAATTAAAGTTTCCCAAAATTTTCCAAATCAATTTGATCAATTTAGTAAAAAACTTAAAACATGGGACCAGTGCCAACCGGATCACTTTAGTCAAGGGATTTGGTTTGGTGCAAAAAAATTACAAATTGAAGGAGATATTAGATGATTTTGAGTGAATTAAAACAGTTTAAAAAAAAAATTATGATACATATAAATAATTGATTTGATTCAATTTGGCACAGCCACAAATTAAACCGAATCAATGATTTGAGTATATTTAAAATCATTTCAATCTGTCCTTAGTTAGTTTTGATCAATTTTAGTACAATTTGATTCAATTTAGTCAATTCAATACAATTTGAGTCAGTTTTTGAACACCCTAATCTTAAAGACAACTTCAATAAAAACTGAACAAGGGTAAAGAATGACCCAAGATCTTTACAAACTGCCTTCTACATTCTCTAGCAATTGGTTTTGGTCAGTAAATGTACACTAAATAGAGTATATTCCTTCATGGAGGAAGAGACTAAAGCTAATCGAACAACCCAACAAAAAACTAAAAAGTGCTCAGTTATTTAGAAAAGTTACCATGCAAAAGCTTTTGTCACTTAGGGATGTTTGGATTGGTTTTAAAATAAAAAATGCTTTTTGAGATGTAAAAGTAAAAACAAAAATTAAAAGTAACTTTTTCAACTTCTTTCATGTTACACACAGAAGTGCACAAAGAAGAAAGCATCTTAAACAAGGATGTCATAGCAAAACATCAAAATTCATTTCCTCAACCTCTTTTACTTTTTCCAAGATCAAAACAATGTATCAAAGTTCTACAAGATAGAGGAATGTAAATTCCATTACAGAGAAGAACATGTTGTGGTGCACAAAAAAGTAAAAAAAAGAGAAAAAAAGACAGCACCAAAGAACTAACAAAGACTACATTGATCTACAAAAGGGTATCTCTTTCTGCTGCATTTTAATTCACAACTTATATTCATTGAGTAGCACAAATCACCCTTCATCCTGCAGGATGCAACAGTTATTGGCTCTGTTATTCACTAAAAAACAAAAATAAAGTCCACATTTTGTTCATGGCACATGGCTTCTCATGATCAATGCTAAATTATGCCTTTCTTGGTTCTATATATAAACCTTATCAATCAATCAATCAAACATAGTCAAGTTGAAATCATTTTGTTCAATCTCAACATCCAAACGGTTTAAACAATAGTTAGTTAAAAGCTTGAGAAGTTTCATGAACAAGAGTTCATTCACTACAGATTTTATATGAACAATCAACATTGTAACTGAAAATAAGAAGAACAACACTAAACAATAGATGAACCAGACGATGTCTCTTAGATGCATTCAAAAAAAAAAAAAAATAGAGTAAAATCCTTTTTTACCTCCTTATATTATTGCCAAATTTATTTAAAAAAAAAAACACTCACATTTTAAACTTGACAAATTGAATTCTCATACTACAAAAAGCATATCAAAGTCAAACTTTTGAAGGTCTTTTTTGTTTTGTATGAAAAGTTGACTATGATATGAATTAGAGTTCAATTTGTTAAGTTTGAATCGTGAACGTGGGTGACAAAAATGAGTTTTACTCAAAAGAATATTTAAAACAAAATCTCACAGAAACAGGCTGAGCACAATTAGGTATATAAATAGGTTCAGCTTTTGAGTAGAAAAAGTCCACAGGGGACTCTACTGTGCTCCTTTGGGTATGCTATCTAAATCATAACTCTTATCAAAGGAGAAATCATCAAAGGAAGTTAATTTGTTTGATAAAGCAAGTTGGAAACTTTGAAAACTGAAAGAGATTCCAATCTTCTGCAATAAATTAACTTTACCTAAGCAGATCCCACGATGATGTTGTTGATTGGGATGAAGATCAGCTTCACGAAGAAACCCACGAATCCCATCACCACGAAACCGATCGCCGTACGAACAGCAACCTTCGAGAATTCTACAACCAAATCGCATCCGATAAATCAAAACCCACAAAATATTTCGAATCAGAAAATAAAAAAACGAAGAAATCAAAGACCTGAAGAAAAAAAAAAGAAAAAACAAAATAGACTTTACCTTTGCGATCGGGTTTGTGGCAGCGCTTTACGAGTCTAACGCTGTCCTTAGCGAACTCTCTGAGGGGATCGAACACAGAATCGATGGCCTCCATTCTCTCTCTTTCTCTCTCTCTTTGGATTCAGATTCAGAATGGCAATAGAGAATCAGAGATTGTGGATGAGTTTGAAATTTCCTTCTTCAAATGGTTCTCTTTTTGTTTTGTCTTGGAAGTGTTTGTCTGCACCAATTTTTTTTGTTTTATTTTTTCTCAAAAAAAAAAAATGTAACTTGGAGATACACGATGAAGGAACCAATGAAATGCTGCCACGATGGACATAAGTGCCTAGTTGGAAATCAGTACGTCAACCGCAATGTACCGCAACAAAATTAAATCATGGGAAAAACCTGTGCATACCTTTTAATTTTAGTTTATTTTTATTTATAAAGTTTTAAATTAGTGTGATGCACAAGTTATAATATTTATTTGTATAAATTTGTTAAAAATATATATAAAAGATAAAAAAAAACTCCTGTTAATAAATATATTCGTCAAATTTTTAAAAAATAAAAATAAATACGTGTTAGAAAAAGAAAGTAGAGGTCTATATGTATATTTTAGTAAAATTTAACTAATTTTTATCTTATTAAATAAATAAACAAACGTTATAAATGTGTGTAACGCATATCTTAGATCATTATAGTTACTAGTAATACGTCCTAATACCTTAATCATTATATTTATTTATAGAAAATATTTTTAGAGTGTTTTTCTGTTTAAGTTCTTTAATTTACTTAAATTAGATTAATTGTGAATTAAGATATTTAATAATAAATTTATATTCTTTTTAAAAATGATTATATATAAAGTGAACATTTTTACCTTATTTCATGCTTTATGAATCAGTGATTTATTCTTCTTCTTTTTTTCCTAATGTACTCTTTTTTTATTATATTTTGTTTTTATTAATAAAACTAATTATGATTCTATGTAAATAACTTGAAAAACTATCCTATTTTACGAGCTACTATTCTTATTTGTAGTCTCATTCATATTCTATGATTTTTATATCACTTTTCAAAGTTTATGAATGTCTATACTTTAAAATAAGATAACATCCTCTTGACTTAAAGTTTTATCGAAACAAAAGCATTCAATTTTCATATAGTTCATAATCCAAGTGGTCCACAAATATTATTGTAAATTTTCTTAAAAGCTTGTAATGATATATACTCACCTTAGAGTAAAGTGACTTCCTGATCTTAAAATGTTTTGTTAAAATAAAATTCTATTTGATCTTCATTGTTAGTAGTCCTTATTAATAACTTTTATATCCGTTTGTCATATAATATTAATATATATTAGGAAAGCCTGTCATGTTATTATTATTTTTATTTATAAATATTCTCATATCACATTAAAACTGAGTTTAATTTCGTTGAGATCCTTTATAGCCACATTTTTTTTTTTTTTGCCATTATTGTGCAAACAAAGTTTTAATAAATTTTTAATAGTATATTATCATTAGTAAGTGATTTTTTTTTTCAATTAATAAATTGATTTAAAAAATTCAAACTTGAGATACATTTTTTTTTTATTTAAAAAACAATGAATCTAGTATTATTGAAATACTTTTACAATACACAACTCAATGATATCTCAACTCTCAACAAAACTTAATGATTTTACTCCCTAATGCAAAGACTACAAAAGCTAAGATTATAGTATCACAAATACAACACATATAATACCTAAAATACACGAAGGTCTATATTTGAATTAATTGAAGAATGGAATTTTCATCTCCATTCACATCAACTCATTGCAACACTACATGTGTTGATACCATCCTTGCAATCCTTTGTCAAATCATTGAAAGTTTCTATCTTCTTCTTCCCTCTCAAGAACACTTCTGTATCAATAGAGAGTCTCATGTAACCATCAAATTCTACCGGAACACCATTATTGAGCTTGGTTGCTTCAGAATACCACTCAGTTTTTTCACCCCAAAGATCCATGAACTCATCCAGAAAATGAATCTTATACTTATTCCTCAAAGGGTCAAAGAAACTTGTGTCATTTTCATTTGTTGCTATGTACAAGTGCCTTCCCTCTTCTACGTTGTCCCGCAAGGCAGAGATAAGTGCATCTGGGGAAGTGTCTGCATCAAGATTTGGCCATAGTTCCTTGTTTCTTGCTCTTTCCCCTCTCAAAATATGAACAGAATCATAGTCAGAATTCATCTTTGATATGATTGCAGACACTATATCCATCAATCTTTTAGATCTCTTTATCAGATGCCATGGCTTTTGAACAGAAGATGTCCCTTCACAAACCCCATACCAGTAGTTATCTGGCTCTACAGATCCAAACTTTCTCATGATCAAAGCATCTTTTACTCTTCTAAGTTTCATGGGTTTGATCCAAGTATCCTCCACCAAATGAAGCTTCATTCCATACTTCTTATGCAAGTCATTCCAATAGGTCCAAAACTGACCCTGGTCCAACACAGATGTTGAATTCATCAAATGCTTGAAATCGAAGTAAAGCCTAAAATCTTTCCCTTCCTCGTCAAGCTTTGAAGAAGTGTAAATTGAAGAGAGGCATAAGCTCATATCCATAACCAGTGTTCTCTTCAGATACTGAGCTTCACCTAAAGCACACAAGAAACTCCATAGATAATGATTCATGTTCTTGCACCTTTCTCCGCCACCAACATAAATCAAGTACTTGCCGCGACTAAATGAGGTTTCAGACTCTACCACAGGGAGGCTATCAATGGCAATGTCCTCCCTTTCTGCATTCTTAATCTTAGTTTTTGGCTTCCTCGCATTAAGCCCGGAATGGTATTCTCCCATATGAACAATACTATGTGTACAGTTTTCGTGCCGGACAACCACAAATCTCCTGTAATCCTTTGAAGCTGCAGCATCAGTCTCCTCTTTGGGCCTAAACCGCCATGCCATATCACAAGAATTGTTTGTATCTCCCTGCACAGCTTTTCCAAATTTGTAAAAGTGGGTGTCCTTGAATTTTGCTATAGTAGCACTTATCATCAAATGGAACACTTCTGGGTCCCTACAATCAATGGGGGAATTTACATCACATTCTGATAAATCTGACTCTGCCGGTTCGGTTAGTTCATCAATTACAGCAGTACCAACTGCAAAATCCTCCACAGTTTTGATAACAGTGGTATCAGATTTCATGGTGGCATTGGATTTGGAAGTGAAGAAATTAGCTATCTTTGTTGAAGGATGAAACAAGGAATCTTCTGGGTCATAAGTGGCAATTGTGAAGATTAAGACAAGAATTACAAACATTGAGAAGCAAACGTTTCTAATCATGGCTATGGCGTATTGGCCTAAATTTTTCAGCCGGAAACCTTGGGTTCTGGACAATGCAGATTGACCCGCCATTTCTTTTCTGTTCTAGATCATCCCTAAGACAAATTTCCTGCAAAAACTACCAAAAAGAAAAATGCCCCGTAAAGCAAAATGGCAAAATAGATTGGAATTAAGCCTTAGGATAAAAGAAGTTTTCTTTTTTCTTGTCCATGGAATTTGAAGAAAACGAATGAAAGGTGATAGAGGGCATTGAACAAATCAAACCAAAAAGAAAAAGAAAAAAAGGATTTTAAGATATGTAACTTAAAAAAGCAGCTTTATCCTTAAAAGTAGGAAAGTGAAAATGTCAACAATTACTAACCTCTTGTCTTTCTAGATGAGAATCAAAGAGACTCACTTATCTTGTGCGAAGACACAGGTGTACCTGTCTGATTAATTTAAGGTGGTAATAATAACATGTTATGGAAGTATAATTTCGTGTAAGCAAGAAAGGTTATTTAGCTACATGCCAAACAGCTTATGCTTAAATGATATTATTTGAACTTAGATGGTTATTTTGTTTATATATTGTTGGGAAAAAAATTGCAGGCCAGAAGGATTGAAGGATGAAAAGACACACTAAACACACAAGGATTTACATGAACACTAGCAAAAATATTCACTATCTCAAAATAAGAATATAGGGTAAAACCACCCCATGATGTGCTCCATATGTTACAAACTTGAGTACCATACTAAAAAGTTACAATGAATGGCAACATTACTCACAAAATATCCACTATACAAGAGTGATCCCTCGCACTTACTTATATATCTCACTCTCCTAAGATCCATCAACTTTTTATATGACCTCTATATGACATGAATAGATAGGTATTAGTTTATTGCTTCTCACTTTCTCAAGACCGTAGAAATATAGTTTTCTTCCAAAGATGGCTATGAGATTTGAATTCCAAAAACATAGTATTTACCATGGATGGAAAACCATTTTCAATATTTGAAAATTTAAATTGCTTTCCACAACTTATATTTGATTATTAAATTTTATATTTGAACATGCTAAATACATATATAAACATAATAATTACATAAAATTTAGAAGTATTTCAATAAAGAATGAGGTTTAGTTTAATAGTTACCACATCCCTAACAAGAGTCTTATTAGTTAGTTTCTACTGGAACTAAACATCTCATAATATATAGACATGAAGCTAGAAAATCTACTACAACCAGATGTAAACAAAGAAGAAATTTTTCAACAATAAAAATAGAAAAACCACAACCTATATATTACCGAGAATAGAAAGACCTCAATATGAAGGTTTTCGTGTGCTTGCAGAGTTCACATCCTATTAATATCTCAATTAATGAGATAAAATCTACAAAATTGGAGGGAAAATGTATACTTGAAAGGGTAATCTTATGCTTAAGCATATTATAATATTACCATGAAAATGTAGAAATGTAATTACTTATAAAATACCTTATATGCTCACCACGGTGTTGATGTTTAGTTCATTGCAAA
Source organism: Bauhinia variegata (assembly GCA_022379115.2). Lineage (NCBI taxonomy): Eukaryota > Viridiplantae > Streptophyta > Magnoliopsida > Fabales > Fabaceae > Bauhinia > Bauhinia variegata. The sequence continues at coordinate 23,409,266 of CM039437.1, forward strand.
GTGATGCACATACGATCCCTTTTACGGGATGTTTGGTTGCAATTATGATTTTTGAGTAGTTTATTAAGTAAGTAATTCTTGGATAAGTTTATTTTTATGTTTAGCTATTAATTAATTTTTCTAATAATAAACAAGGGTAGTGGATCAAGGATATTTTTATCATAAATTTTTCTTAAAATTTTACTTTCTATCCATACATTAAGTTGAGAATTTAAAAAATTAAAATCCTTCGCAATTGCAGTTCCCGTAAAGTAAGTTTTTCTTTTACTAAACATAAATATCTAACTTCTTAAGTAAATTTCTAAAAAAAGTAAAAAACTTTCCTCAAACACCAATTAAATTAACTATAGTGACAAATGTTGTTGTTACAGATTTTGAATTGGTTGGTATATTTTCTTCTAATCCTTGTTCCATATCGGTGCTAATATTTTCAACTTTTTTTTTTTTTTGTTCAAACCTAACCATTACTTATCCATTGAAAGAAATGGTTTCCATTGACCAATCTTCATTACTTATCCATTAACCTAGCCAATTAACAATACTTATCAAGTAACTCACATGTAAGACTCAAAAAAAAGAAAAAAAGCATTAATCTATTTCCTCCCATTTTAATACTTATCCTTCTTATGATACGAAACACAAGGTTTCCAATTCAAATAATAATAATAAATCTAAAGCCGCATTTATTTCCAACTCAAATAACATTGGTCCTATTTATCAACCCATTAAACCTCAAGCTAAAGAAACAATGGTGCTTTCAATTATAACTATTAAAATGTTAATAAATACTAAAAGATTTTGTCCCACTATAACTTGTGAAAGATTTTATTTAATTATAACTATTAAAATGTTAATAAATACTAAAAGATTTCAATAGAATATGTTTTTGACATCTAAAATCCAAACATGCATAGTTTTAGGACACTAAATTGGTTTTTTTTTAAAAAAAAAAAAAAGAAAAAAGAAAAATCTATGCCACCTAGATTCTCACCAGACTGCTCTGTTCTCCTATTCCTTTATAACCGCCTTTTTCTTTTAACTATTTATGAAGCCCAGCCCATCCCATCCCATCCCACTCCACTTTTCTTCTAGGTATCTTAATCTTCATAAGCAACCCTAGATTTCCAATTTCTCAATCCCGTTGCAATCCCTCTTTGCATCCGCAATTCAGGTCTCTAAAATCTCCGATCTTCTCATCCCGGTAACCTCGTATTCGAATCTCTACCATGGGTTCTAGAAAGGGCGACAATCCTCACTCCGGCGACGGCGCCAGTCCTGGGTTTGTCTCTTTTTCGTCTCGTTCGACATTTCTCAGTTTATTTCTGTTGTTGATTATTGTTCTGACTCTTTGATTGCGTGTGATTGATTTAGGAAAATCTTCATCGGGGGATTAGCTAAAGATACAACTTTGGGTGAGATTGCTTTTTTGCTTTTAGGCTGTCTGTGGTTTTGGGTTTTGTGCCTAGATCCTCTCTTTTGAAACCCGGATTTAATTTTTTATTTTTCAGATACCTTTGTCAAGTACTTTGAGAAGTACGGGGAGATAACAGACTCGGTGATCATGAAAGATCGGCACACGGGTCGTCCGAGAGGCTTTGGGTTCATCACCTATGCGGATCCTTCTGTTGTCGACCAAGTTATTCAGGAGGACCACGTGATCAATGGCAAGCAAGTAAGATCCTCACTTATCCATGGCAATTACACTACCCACTGCTACTTAAGATTTTCCAGAATCAGTTTTGATTTTTGTAATTGTTGTTTGACATCCTTTTGTTTGATGTTCTGCAATGTGGAGTATCTATAATTCAAGTTGGGATTGTAGTGTCTTGTGTGTTGTACTTGATTTGCAGTTTTGGTACACTTTGTGAATTGCCTTTTTATATGGAAGTCTCTTATTAGACTTGCCATTTGTCCTTTCTGTGGACAAGTATTGTTATGGCTTTCTTTTTGATATGTAAGTTGCGGCTTGCGAGTTTCAAGAAGCAGTGGATTCTTAGTAGTTGCAAGTTTGCAATGATAGCAGTAGTATGCATGTACTGAGTAGAAATATATTCTAGATAATTTATGGTTATTATTTTGAGGCTTATAGTTGTCTTTTCCACTATTAATTTTTTTTTCCAGGTTGAGATCAAAAGGACCATTCCAAAGGGTGCAGCACTAGCTAATGATTTTAAAACCAAGAAAATTTTTGTTGGTGGCATCCCAACCGCAGTAACTGAAGGTTTGGATTTTAGCTATTAAACATTGTTATTTTTGTTGTCAGGGGAATGAAAAGCTAATATGTCTCCACTTGCTTTATGAATGTCAGATGAATTCAGGAACTTCTTCTCGAAGTATGGGAAGGTTGTGGAACATGAGATTATACGGGACCATACCACTAAGCGTTCTCGAGGGTTTGGATTTGTTGTGTTTGATAGTGATAAGGTTGTTGATAATTTGCTGGCAAATGGAAATATGATTGATATGGAGGGCACTCAGGTGAGTTATATTTTGTTATCCAGGATATTTGATGTATCTAGAACTGATAACGATGCCACTCATAAAGTGGACCAACCTTTCAATTTAAAAGGATTTAATAGTGGGAAAGTTCATGATTATTACCTTATAAATTTTATTCAATATCATACCTTTTTTCAACTTGTTCTTGCTATGCTGTTTGAATATCTGTTTAAGTGGGCTTACTACAGGTTTATTATTTCTGTCAAGCCAGGCTCTAAAACAATTTGCTTATGGAAAAAACTAGGTTGACTTACTTCTTTCGTTGTAGGTTGAGATCAAGAAGGCTGAACCAAAGAAAGCCTCAAACCCAGGACCTCTTCCTCCATTTGGTAGTGACTCTAGGGCTCGACCATACAGTGATGGTTATATTGGATTTGGAGATTCTTATAGCAGTTTTGGAAGTGGAGGTTTTGGTCCTTCGTCTTATAGGTCCCTTGGAGGCTATGGTGGTAGGCTTGGTGATTATGGTGGTTATGGCAGTGGAGATGAATTTAGTGGTAGTTTTGGTGGGTATCCTGGTGGTGGTTTTGCAGGCTTTCGAGGAGAGCCATCTTTTGGCTATTCTAGCCGCTATGGTTCCTATATGGGGGGCCTTAGCAGTGGATATGGTGGGAGCGGATTAGGTGGATATGGCCGTGGTGGTGGGGGCTATGGAAGCTATGGTGGTCCAGGCTCTGGTGGGGGTTATGATTCAGCCCCTGGTGCTGAATATGGTGGCGCGGGAGGACTATATGGTAGTAGGGGAAGTTATGGTGGTAGTAGTCGTTACCATCCTTATGCAAGATAGATATATGTCTAAGCTTTGCCTTAGAGGTTACATGGAGGTTTAAGCTACGCATTTTATAGACACAAGGCACTTACCGCAGGTGGTCACCATCTAGAAGTCAGACGAACTATTAGCTTGCCTATGTTACTCAATTGCTTAGACAACCGAAGGTAGAACATCATCAATCTAGAGGCTTCCATCAATTATCAGCTGGTGATTCTAGTTAGTCACATTATGCTTTTTGTCTTTGATAATCAGATTGTTGTGTTATTTCTTGATTAAGAGATTTAGTTAGACAAGTGGAGTTGTGTGGATGTGTATTCTAGGTTATACATACTAGATTCTTATTTGGAAAGAGTGCTAATTAATTCGTGATATTTCTTTTTGCTTTTCTATGCTGACATAACCTTCATGATAAAGCCCTATGATATAGTAATATTTATAGTTAGAGAATGACCCGTGCCAGTTCATCTGAGTTATAGTTTGATAAGGTTTCTGAAGTTCCATAGCTACTCTGATGGCCAGCCTTGTAAGGTTTCTTCAATGAAAACTCAGAGAAGGTTGGACAATTTATCTAAACCTTCATGCTGAGAAGCTTATGCTAATCTGATGTTGTGTTGAATGTCTCTCCCTTAACAGGCTTCCTTTAGCTGGGACATTGCATACCATGTTAACTTGGCATTTTCTAACCGCCATTGTCTTAACTAGTGGCCAACTCATTTTAAGGCGCTTGGTGCTGAGCACTTAAAATTATTCTATTCTTTGTAATTTGAGTTTTCATTTTCTGTTGGTAAATACTAAGAATTAGGAGGGACAAAATTGTCTGTTCCCTATTGAATCTTAAATCTTGTTTCATGAATTTGGGATTGGTCAGAAACTAATAAAATACGGTTGCAAGTTGGCTACATGTTAGATGAATTAAATATTTTTTGATTAATCCCAAACTCATGAGATAGGATTTGAAATAAGAAGTGAGACAAAATTTTGTCCCGAACTAGGATGGCTTAAATTATAGTACTCTTTCTTTTTCACCAATTCCTTCGTTCTCGAAACTTTTGAACTGTTTTTGGAAATGGGGATTACTGCTGGTGATGATTGGATGCTATGGCCATGGTGGATTCGTTGTGCATGTTATTCCTTTGACAGTTAAGACCTGTACTCAAGGGTCAACTGGGTGCTGGAGACTGGGTTGCTCTTGGTTAGCAAATGTGTTTTCACTATTTTAAGAAAGTTTGAAGTTAGTTTTGCTATAGAATTGTACTCGACTGAACCTCATTTTATGTCAGCAATGTTGAATTTGTGACAAACAATTCACAATGTTGAATTTTTGTGACACAATTCTATTTTATCTGGTGTGAGGGGCAGATCCGCATTGACAAATCCAAATAATTGCATTTAATATATATTGTTTCTAGTGATTCGATTATTCGATCCAATTTTTTAACATAAAAAAAAAAAGAGAGAGAAGAGAATGCATCATTAAATTAAGAGTTTATTATTATGGAATATTAAAATTTGTCATAAACGAAGTATTGGTGCTAAAAAAAGTATTTTTTAATTATTTATCAATATTTTTGTTCTTGTGTAATTAATTAGTTTGCATACGTAGTTAGTATTTTCATGTATAAATAGAATTTATCATAAAGAAAAGAACTTCCATAAAAAAGAAAAAAAGAAAAAAGAAAATATTTTGGTCATTTGATACTTTGGTGTTTTGTTTTTGCTTGTCTTTGCTAGATATATTTTGTTATTTAGAAGACGTTTTCTTTAGTATTAAATTGCATTACATCTTTTATATCAAATTCTAGCACCTGATAAATTTAAGATAAATGCATTCTTAAAATAACAATTTTTACTCAAAAAAGAATAATTTTAACAATCTGTCATACATGATAATAAGTAATTCAATGAGTATATAAAAATTAAATTGATTGAATTCGTAAGAATTAAGCACTTTATTTGATCACTCTATATGTAATTATGTTTGCTACATGTACTTGCATATAAATTTTGTTTTTGTTTTTTAATCTCCCAAGTGGAATGTATTAAAACTCAAAAGCAAGAGTTTTTAACAGTAAAGCATGGAGGAGACTCCAACCAGCAAATCAGCTTTTCTTTTCCTTTTTTTTCCCTCTCACAAAATTTATGGTCCAAACAGGATAAGTCTCACGTTCTATTTATTTCTTTCTCCTCTCCTCTCCCCTCCCCCTCTCCCCCCCACCGAAAAAATAAAGAGGAAGCGAGTATATGTATAAAGTCTTAAGCTGACAACTATAATATATATAAGTGTACAAATCCAAATGTACAAGTATAAGGGTGAGCAAAATCTGAACCAAACCATTCAAATAACTCAAACTAAACTAATCCACACTAAAACCAAACCAATTCGCATGTCAATTGGTTTGGTTTGGATTGAATTTTATTTTTAATCTTTACTATGGTTTGGTTTGTATTTTGAATGGTTTTTAATCCGTGAAATTTTTTTAAGTCATTACTATGGTTTAGTTTACAATTTGAATGGTTTTTAATCTGTATATGTAATATATATGTGTATATTTTAAATTTTTATATATGTATTACTCATTTATTATAATTAAAAATATATTATTTATGTAAATATTCACTTAAATGATAACTATTATATAGAGATTACACATAACATGATTAAAATTATATATTATCATATGAGTATTTTTTTTTTCTTTGTTTTTTATTAGTTTATTATGATAATGTGAGTATAATGATTGTATTTTTGAGTCCTTTAATATTAGTGTTTAATTTCTTAAAGAATAAAAGTTAAGTTTTAAACTAGATTGGGAAAGAGCTACAAATGATATGAAAATAACTATTAAAAATACTCTTTATTTGAGTTAATATATTAATTTTTAAATTTTTTGATTGAACTGTTAATCCACTCAAATTGATTAATTCAAACTATAATTTAATGATTTGATTTTGTTTGATTATTTTCTAAAAATTTTAAAATTTAAACTAAACTACATTATAAATGTTTAAATTGTTCAGTTTGGAATATTATTAAAAACTGTACCAAATCGCACCACGTTCACCTTACACAAGTAGCTTTCTTAAAACATAACATTATATTTTATGAGCCGTGATTAGGCAAATTATGTTATTTTAATCAATTACATGTTTAATTTTTTATTAAGTTATACTTTTACTAAACATATTTTAACTATCCATTTAGAATACTTACAAACATATCTCCACATGTATTTCTAAAATGAATTTTGATCTTTCATTTAGTATTCAGTCAAGGAGTTGGATCCGACTAATCACTATCGTACGTTAAGAGACAAGATTGGGTGCAAAATATATTAACCCCTTAAACTCACCTACCTCCTAAATTTACATTTTTGCCACTGTCGGTGTCTACATTCGGTCCGTCATTAGTTAATCTGAAATGAAGCGAATCTGTGTCTCCACGGGCCCGGGTGCGTGCGCTTTACACCACCATTTCCAATCCATCCGCGTAATTCTCTCGTCGCATACGTGGAACTATCAGTGCCCTTTACCTTTGCGCTCATTTGCTTACTCTTCTAGGTTTGTCCTTGTAGTTATATCCCAAGATTTTTTTTTTTCTTTAAATTAAATTATTTTATATTTTATTTTGGAATACAGATTCTACAGTATCATAGGTTTCTTCTGGATGCTGTAAAGAAGACTTTTGAGTGTTAGTACAGAGCAGTCATAGCTGGCATTGATGCTCTCTGCTCCTTCTCCTTGATTCTCTTCTAAGAAGATAAAAGAGGTTAGTAAAATTTTACACACTTCAATTAGCATTCAGATCAGAGAAACAGTTTCGTTTTTGACAATTTGGTATCTTTTGCCCCTTTTTTTCCATTTTGAACAGTAAATCTGCTATCTTTTTAGTTACAGATCTTGAATGCATTCTCTTATCTTTCATTAGTTTCCTGAAAGAAAAAAAGGGATTTTTTTTTCTCATATTGGTTTACGGGGTATTTTTTATTTTGGTTGCTTAGGTAGGAGATTTACCTTAAGAATGTTGGGTCGATCTGCATTGTCAAGAACCGGGGGTTTCCGGCCTGAGAATTTAGGTCAACATGCCTTGGCCTTGATTGGGAACGTTTGCTTCTCAATGTTTGTTATTGCGGTTTTAATCTTTACAATTATTGCTGCCACTTATGAACCTGAGGATCCCTTGTTTCACCCTTCAACAAGGATTACCAATTTTCTTACTTCCAAATCCAATGCCACTTTCAAATCTGATAGCACTGTTGTCAAAACTGGAGAGGATTTTGTGGCTCCCAATCAAACTGTGTTCGGTAATTTTCTGAACATAACTGATGTGGATAAGGTTGTTGGTAGTGAAATAATTGAAACAACTGAGGTGAGTTTGTCTGAATGTGATCCCAATGGCCCTATTGATTGTAAAGACCCTGAGGTGTTCCATTTGATGATGAGGGCTACTATTGAAAAGTTTAAGGATATCCATTTCTACAAATTTGGGAAACCTGTGCGCGGTTCGAATGATAGTACTTGTGATATGGCGTGGCGGTTCAGGCCTAAGGAAGGGAAGACAGCTTCATTTTACAAGGATTATAGGAGGTTTGTGATTGCTAAGTCTGAGAACTGTACACTTAGTGTTGTTGACATAGGCGAATACCATTCTGGAGTAAATGGGAGGAAGAAGAAGCCAAAAACCGGGTTAGAGAAGTTTGAACCAAAGCAGGACCAGACTATTTCATTGCCTGTTTTCGGGGAGGTTGTCAATGATAGCCTTCCTGTTATAGAGTCGGAAGGTTCATTTAGTCGTGGGAAGTACTTGTTCTACACAGGTGGTGGAGATAGGTGCAAGAGCATGGATCATTATCTATGGAGTTTCTTGTGTGCTCTTGGTGAAGCTCAGTACTTGAACCGAACATTGGTTATGGACATGAAAATATGTCTCTCTTCAATTTACACTTTGTCCAAGGTGGATGAGGAAGGGAAAGATTTCAGGTTTTACTTTGATTTTGAGCATTTAAAGGATGCAGGTTCAGTATTGGACCAGAATCAGTTTTGGACAGATTGGGAAAAGTGGCAAAAGAAAGATCGGCTGTCTCTTCATCTTGTGGAGGATTTCAAGATCACACCCATGAAACTTGCAGAAGTAAAAGATACTTTAATTATGAGAAAGTTTGGGTCTGTAGAGCCAGATAACTATTGGTATAGGGTCTGTGAGGGAGAAACAGAAACTGTTGTTCAAAGGCCATGGCATTTGTTATGGAAATCAAAGAGGTTGATGGATATAGTGTCTGCAATAGCATCAAGATTGAATTGGGACTTTGATTCTGTTCATATCGTGAGAGGGGAAAAGGCAAGGAACAAAGAGCTTTGGCCAAATCTTGATGCAGATACCTCTCCGGATGCACTTATCTCGACCTTGCGGGACAAGATTGAAGATGGAAGGCACCTCTACGTCGCAACAGACGAACGGGACACGTCTTTCTTTGACCCCTTGAAAGATAGGTACACCACTCATTTTCTTGACGAGTACAAGGATCTCTGGGATGAAAACAGTGAGTGGTACTCCGAGACCAAGAATCTCAATAATGGGGATCCTGTGGAATTTGATGGTTATATGAGAGTATCTGTTGATACAGAAGTGTTCTTGAGAGGAAAGCAGCAGATAGAAACTTTCAATGACTTGACCAACGATTGCAAGGATGGCGTCAACACCTGTAATGTTGCAACAAACTGATGTCTATCTGAGGTTTGAAATTCCAATGTTTGATACTTTGAAATAGACCCTCTTGTATTCTAGCAATTAGTTAAGTTGTTCTTTAGATGTTATGATCTTGTTATTTATTGTCTTAGCATTCAGGAACGACATTAAGTTTTGTATCGTGGAAGTAAATTTCACTGTGTTTGAAGTTCTTGATTGAAATTTTTCTGCTTGAATCCGTTCTCTACTTTCTCAGTATAAAGTAACACATAATTGACCAATATTTTATCTTCTGGTTTCTCCTTTTAGTAGAACACATTTGTCAGAAATGCTATGAGTTTTATAACGAATTGTTGAATGAATTGAATGATGTATCAATCGATTTTGAACAATTCACATTATATTATATTAATAATTATGTGCCAATTCATGAATCGATTAATAACAATTAATTAATTTATAGTGTTACATCAATAATTATAATGAAAGAACAACCACACGCGAATTCATAGTCCATCTCACCCTCCATCTTCAGCTGGCTCAGTTTCCAGGACAATTGGAAAGGAAGTTTAATTTGCAGCTGTGAGAAGAGAGAACTGTTATTAGGAGAAGTTACTCCCATATGCTTCATGCAGCTGTGAGAAGAGTTATTTTGGCTAACAAATCACAGATAGCACAAATGGCTCGACCATATTTATTCAACAAGATTTGCAACACTTGTAACACTATAAACACCCTTTTGTCTATTTTCAGATGTTTGTTTAAACTCTTTCTAGATGGAATAATCAATTTTCATCATCAACTTAATGGAAAATTGTGCATTAAGCGTTTTAAGATCAAAACAGGGAATGGGGAATTCGTACTGGCAAGCTAAAATTTCCAAAGTCAAACAAAATTTCCTAATAGCTGCTGGTTTGGTCTGGTCTGCTCTGTAGTGATCTCTTTTTCTTTCTGGGTCATTTTTGCACATATGTTCCTTTTGATTTCGCAGCCTGCTTCTCTATAAATCACCTGTTAAAGTCTAGCAAGTGCTGCTCACTGTTGGTGGATTTGTGGGTAATTTCCGTTTCGTCGTCCGCCTTGCAATACTTTCTCTCCCTAAGCTATGCATAACACCAAAAAATCTAAGCAATGGAGAAGGTGAGAAAGCCTATTTGGGGAAGGAATGATAGCAGCATTGATAAAAAATATCAAAGAGGGACTTTTATTTCCTCCTAGCTTTGGATTTTTTGACTGGAAAGAGGGTGACGTTTCGGCCAGTATTTTTGGTACCGGCTTCTGAGGATCTTAATAATGAAATGGCAGCTTGATGCTGGTTCTTTTCAGCTTCGTCATCTGTAAATGGTTTTACCTCGAATGTGCCTCTTGTAAAACCTCTAGCAACCTGAGGAATCAGAAACAGCCAATCAGTTCTCTGCATTGCCGCGAAAATATATAAAACTCAACTTATTATATAAATCATCTTCAAACCAATGAATTAATCTATCCAAAAGATCAAATATGACAGGCCTTGCCCCTAGAATCTAATCTGATGAGGAAAACATATTCTAAGCATACAAAACTCCAACTTAGATTTTTAGGAAAGAGAAGCCAAAGGCTCATCATGCAGGTTGTTTATTAGACTATCAGGTGCCATGCTGAACAAGAGAGTTGAGAAAAGAGAAACATTCCACCAGACCGTAGCCTAGCATCAATTAAACTTGACATGTCAGATAATGCGTATTAGAACAAACCTGTGACCCATTCAGTTTATAAATTTTACTGGAACATCTGTTATTATAAGGTGAAAGATTGAGACTATGTAGACAAATTTTAAGGTCGGTGGATGTCAAGAACCAATTCATCATTGGTTTGTAACATGGTATTAAAGTCAAGTTCTTGACATGATATTAAAGCTTAAACTTTTGGAATAACCTCGTTCTTAACATAGTATAAGAGCCTGGTTGACCTCATGGTTAGGGGATCAAATCCCCCCAGCCACCACTTTCTAAATTAAATTAAAAGTTTCAACACAAGTTAAGGGTGGGCAAAGGCGTGTTAGTTATATTATAAATGTCATTATTGGGCCTTCTCCAAATATCTTAAGCTTTTGGGATGATCTAGTTCTTGACAGTGGAAACTGACTCTAACAGGAGTGACTGATGTAAGAGGTACTCAGTTCAATTATGCAATCAACACCAAGCATGTTAATTAATTTGGAAATACCACTCATTGACTCATAAAGCAGTAATGGGTATCTTAAACAAGTTTCCTGTACAGAGACAAGTGTATAAGCACAGCAACAATCATCAAAAAGAAATATTCATTCAGTTATACCTTTAAGATAATCCAAACTTTCAGAGAACTGCTCAATGTTGCAAGTCTTGTTTTTTTCCCTGAAGTCAAGTATTCACACATATGATGGTCAACCCTCAGAACAAATTTTGGCCAAGACTTGGGTTTTTCAGGGTCTGCTTTCCTGTCAACTGCTGCCTGGCAAAGGGTGGTAAAGAAAAAAAGAGTCACACATCAATAGAATAACTGACATCATAGAGAAGCTATAGATCAGAAAACTGTATTTATGATCTAAAGAGAAATGGATTGCTGTAAGAAAAGTGCACTAAGGCAAGCCGATGAAAAAGACCCTAAATTTATCTTATACGATGATAAAGGAATATTTCTTAGTTCTAGGGGTTTAATGAATTATCACAGAAGGAATTATCAAGAATCCAACGGAGATTATGACATGTCTTTGACTCTTATATTCCTATCTTTTCATGGTTTTATTGGCTCAAAAAGAATTTCCAGAAATGAAGATTTATACTTACAATAAGCCGGCAGATTTGTTGTTCAATTTTTGAAAAGGATGTCTCTAAAGCTTCAACCCTTCCAGTGGCGTGGCAACAGGAACATGGTTCACTGATCATGAATGTCACACTTGGTCGAACCTGTCCAAATAGGTAAACATTCATAAGATGTTTTAATGTATCTAATAGAAACTTGACTGGCTATTGTGCTAACAATATTAAAAGAAAAAAATAGATAAAATAATAAAAAAAAGTAGTTTCCCATGCTTTGGGGCAATGAAAGCCTTGATGGTTAGACTTCCAATTACTCATTGTCTGCAGTTTTTGTTAGTGGGGACCAATTTGTATTCAAGTTATGTATTTTCTAAAAACTATATATGAGCAATCACTCAACCTAAAAGGGGTGTTTGGTAGAAGAATTTTTTCTTGAATCCTATGAATCCTAACTTAGGATTTCTTATTTCCTGTGTTTAGTATGAATTTTTAAAAAAATAGAATCCCATGAAACATATTTCCCAAGATTCTTGTATACAAACTTCATTAAAAAGAATCCTATGGGAGGGGGTGGAATTCTAGTTTCCCGACTTTTTAAAAACATTTTGAAAAAATTTCCCATAAATATTTAAAGCCAACCAAACACATTTTAAAAATCCTAGGATTTACATTCCCATGATTCATGAATCCCGTTATTCAAAAATAGATCCGTCTACCAAACATCTCCTAAAAGGGTATAGCATGAGATCAGGCATTAAGGAAACTCCCTTCAAGTGCATTTCATGTAAAACACATCCATATAATCTATTGCAGTGTTTCTCATCCATTTCCTCTGATCACGAAATCCGAATATTACTTCTTACATCTTTGTACAACTATCATTTGTTGCAGTTTCTGATAATAAAATAAGAAATTTCAAACATATTCTAAAACAGCCAAACAACATACCCTCTTTCTTGTTATTTCCATGAGTCCATGCCGAGACAACTCAGAGACTTTCACCATGGATCTGTCTCTCTCAACAGCTTTCTTGACTTCTTCATAGACTAATCTTTTGTTTGCTGATCAAGAAGAGTTCAATCAGTATATATATTGATAATAATTTTGAAGATAATGACACAAAGGACACCCCCTTTGATGGGATCGCGTGAAAGAGATTTCTGGTTACCTTCATCTGTCATATCAATGAAATCTACCACAATGATGCCACCAATATCCCGTAGTCGCAACTCCCTTGCAATCTGTAAAAATTGTTTCCATTGGACAACTTGTATTACAATGACCCGATCGATGGAACTCATGGTGTAATAAACCATGGACATAATTTCAGATAAAAGGATGTGAAAAACAGAGATATGCACACAAATAGCAAAATTCTTTTTAGAAATGCATCAAGAACATTACCATGAGAAGTCATCGGTGCATAACTGATATACAAAATAAGTTGCAAACTGAGAAGATCTGGAACGATATGTTGAACATTCTTTTGAAAAATAAAAACTCTTTAACTCCTTGCAAGGCTCTACTAGTATGAACCTTAATAAATTTTAAGTTTATCTCTTTTGCGTCATTGATGCCTAATGCAAACGGAGGAAAGTAAAACTCTAAAAAATTCTTCTCCCTGTTTTTAGGGAAAGTATTGTGACAACCAAGATGGTATCCTCTAACAGCCAAGATGAGACAAAAATGAAAGTCAAGTCATAAATGTGGTAGAGTAATCATAGATGCATATTGTTTGTGTTAGAATTACAGACTTTGTTATTTTGTGCAAATTGATGCCCAAAATGCATATAAAATTCCCATTTTTGAGATCTCTCTTTTTTCAAAATTCTATACTGCCACGGAGATACTAGATAGTAGAATCTTCAAAGTTTGTTGTTAGAGGCAAAATGAATATCTTAATAAATTTGTTGGAAACCTATGTAATTTGAATTTTCTAGAAGTCGTTTAGGATTCCTAAGAGTGCCAACTGTTAGGAGTTATAACTGTGCCATCAAAAGAGACCATTAAGTCCAGGTTATTAATGTCAGTGCTCCCTATTTGAAGAAATTGAATTAAGAATAAGAATGATTTATGAGTCTTGTTTTTATTTTTCTTTTTCATTGTGTTTGAGAGAGTCTTTGTATGTACAATGTGCTGTTATAGAAAGTTTGAGTACATAGTCCCCCCAATTTCTAACAGAATTGACATGTGCACAGAACAGGGAAAACTACATTAGGGCATTCGCAGCCTCTTGTCACAGGCTCACAGCCTATTCTCATCAAAAGCAATCTATCGATTGTTCATAATTATCTCATAATTTTACTACTTTAGGTGAAGTGCTCCATAGACAGATTTTGGGAATGTATGTTTGTCAGAAAAGAAGAAATTGCTGAAGGGGGAGCAGAGTCATGTGAAAACTAAAACATATCAACTGTAGTTGTCTTAACTAGTGAGAATGACGCAAGTATTTTTTATCAAACCAAATGTATGTCATGTGCAATATAACAAGGATTCAGCATTTAACATACCTGTTTTGCAGCTGCAAGATTGACATCTAAAATAGCTTTCTCCTGTGATGTTCCATGACCAAACATCCCATGTCCTCCATTCACATCAATTGAAACTAAGGCTTCAGTTTGTTCAATGACAAGAGAGCCTCCATTAACAAGTGGAACCCTATAAAGTGATAACACAATGGAAACTGGCAAGTTAAGCTTTTACTTTTTAAGTTTTCCAGGAAGGACAAAAAAAATAAACACTTTAGATAATATTGGGCCATTGTCAGTTAGTGATTATTTCTTTCAATTATTAACAATATTCTGAATATTCAGTTACACCTTACCAATCCAATAGATGATGAAAATCAGTAAATTTTATATCAGGAATCGTTTGCCCTTTCCTTTCTTCTTTTTCCTGCTTCTATTTACTTGTATTCTGTCCCCCTTCTTCTAATAAAGTTTCTGTTTTTTTTTTTATTTGAATAATAATAGTAACATTATATCAGACAAATACTTTAAGAGCCTGTTTGTTTTGACATTTAAGAATGCCTTTGATAATGATAAGATACTCTATACAAAGTGTCTACGATGGATTGGAAGAAAAGGAAACCCAATTTTAAAACCCTTTTCAAGTTTATACTAAAAAGGAGATTTCCAAAAAGGAGGAAAATTGTTTTTATACACAGGGTGTGTTCTGGAATTAATTGATGGAACCTTTGGAGACCATTTTCTATCATCTGATTACTTGGAATAAAATAGATATTTACTCTTGCATGAATTTTTCCCTTGGTTTCCTATCCTGTACATTGTTAGGTCTCCTTATCCCCTTTATCGATTTCTACTAATTTCCTTTCCTTTCTGCATTAAAAGTTTGTCCTTTACCAAAAGAAACACTCCCCCCCCCCCCCCCCAAACAACAACAAAAGGGTTTCTTCTCCCCCACCATTTCCCAAACAAAAATTGAATTGCAGTTGCAAAGACAAATTACTGAAAAATTTAATCCACAAATTACCATTTATAACTTAATAAATTCCCAGAAAAATCAATTGTTACTTGATTAAAACTGCAATGTCTTTTCTCATGACATGAATCATGATCTCAAATAACTCTAATTAATACTCCTGGAAAATTCTATGTCATTATTGTCAATCATTAAGAAAAAAGAAACTTAAGACTAGTAATATGTATATCTTGAAACTTGAAAGCTATACAAGGATGATTAACAAGAGAAATTTTTTTATGTATCTTACCTTTTGCTAAGTATATTGTCAATCTCTCCTTCAATGTTGAATTCATCGAAAAGAGGAACCTTTTTGTCATACAGCTCAACTCGATTACAAAGATCGGGAGCAATGTCCTGAAGGTAATTTGTTACCTGAAGAATTATTGGAAAAGTTGATATCACCAAATCAGAAATTGGGCCTTGTAAGTTTGTAATATTAATCGATCATATAGCAGCACTATAAACAACCAGATCATTAATTAAAAATTAACTAAGTCTTCTACATATCTAGATACACTTCTTCAATTTTTCCAAACTTTGATAGGCATCTGCTAAGGGGAAATATTAAACCAGCAATCGACAGCCCATGCTACAGTAGGGTGGAGTAATGTCATGGACCTTTGCTCGTGGTGGCAGAACAAAAAAAACCCATGCACTTCTTAATCCATTCTCCTTTTAAGGAGAGAGAAGTTTGAATTGTTCACATGCAAAGAGTGATGTGCTCTTATCCTAGTTTGGTAACATAGTCTTTTGTAATAATAAGCTGATGCCATACCTCATGATATGTCCTTGGGGAGTCAACCACCATTTTCTCAACCTGAAGATACATCAGGATATACAATGCAATCAGGAGACAGAATGCAACCTAAACTTTCTTTTATATAGCATAGAGATTAATGGAGACAGGGACTTCAAATAAGTAATAATTAACCTTTTTGTTGAAATAATCTTGGACGACTGAGAGTGTTTGACCCATTGCAGTATGTAAAATTACAGGAACAGCCCCTTCAATGCCTTCATCTGCAGCCAGAGCTGCAGATTTTGCATGCTCTATTATATTTTTCCAAGTTGAAAGCAAACCTTCCAAGTCTTTCTGCAGTTCCTCTAAAGAATGACCAGAGGCAACAGTTCTGACAGTGAGGCCAAAACCCTGAGGCTGCAATGTCTTTGCAATGACTTTTAGCCGTGTGCGCTCAACACCGGATATTTTTTTGGAGACTCCAATTCTATCACAACGAGTAAGCAAAACCTGCAAATCAATTGGAAAGTCTAATTTAGATAAAAACCAATAGAAGAAACAATGGACGACAAAGATTTTTAAAAAATGATACAGAATTTAATTTTATGGATGGATGCATACACATACCCAGAATCTACTTCTTAATTTTGGATACGCAGTCAGGGTGGGACCTTTTGTGCCCATGCCTTCTTTCACAACTTGCACAATAACTTTGGTTCCTTGACGAACTTGGGTCCATTTGTTTTCACCACCAGGCATATGAGTTGACCTCTTTGAATCTTTCACTTGTGAAATCTGAGAGTTGGCAGAACCACTTGCACCAGCAGAAAGGAAACTGCTATTACTTTCTTCTTCTATATGAACTTCACTTCCATCTATGTCATCTTCAAAGTCAGCTTCTACTTCTCCATCATCAACCATACTACCATTAACATTTTGCTTAAGGACTTCCGAAATATCAAAATCATCCTCTGCTTCATGCTCATCATAGTCATTCTGCATTTCTTGTAAAGAACCATCCTCAGAGTGCATCGCTGATATTCCATCAGAGACTTCAACATCACATGACATGCAATCAGTTTTGCTACTCCTTGAGGAACCAATCTTAAAACTATCAATTTCTTGTTTATTTGTCATTTGACGAAATGGAGGAAATATAAATGGTTCTCTATTGTTCTTTATGTCCATAAGAGAAGGTCTAGTATTCCCAATATTTACAAAAGCCCCACCCATATGGGGGACAAGTTTTTTGACCACCCCTATATACACACTGTCACATTGCACATGACTCTTGACTGGTTCCAGTAATAATTCAACCAATTTTTCATCTTCCAGCACTGCAATCCTTTGCATGGTACATATTGAAGAGTTAATCAGGATAATGGTAGAAACAGGGTCCTTTGAATTTAGACTACCACTTTCTTCCGGTAACAGCTTTTCTGTATCCACCAACATCACCTCATCTTTTACAGTGTCAACATTTTTGGATTCATCAGATTCCATTTTAGCCTTGGTGGAAGGAGGTGAAGAGAATAGCCAGGGTTCCTCCACAGGCTGATACATATCAGAAAAAATATTAGATGAATTTGAGTCCTTAGCAATTGCACTCACCCTGCCCTCATTGTCATGATTGGATTGATCTTCCACCCCGAGCGTCTTTGAATTTGTTATATTGGATCCAAGGTAATTTATGGTCTTTTCTTCATCTGTCAAACCACTGGAAGCATTTGAGTGTTCAGAAACACATGATGCAAAGAAGTTTCTTATAGAAGGGTAACAGGATGGAGCAATTACCTTTTGCTGGAATGGACATAGTGGTTTTCTCTAGAGGACATATTTCCTCTATCCAGGGGTCCCAACAATGAGTTAGAGAAATGTTGGAATCAGATCTAATCCATGAATCCTTCACCACAATTTTAGTATGACCGATTCCAGGTACCAATAGAGAATACTCTGGTCCAGGCTTCCAATGTATGCCCTTACAAGACCTAGATTTTTCTTTAATGAAGAAATTATACTTGAAGTGCAAGCCAGAAGCAATCTGCAAAGATTACATGACAATTGAGTCACTCAGTGCATCTAAAAGTACAGAATTCAGTGTTTATTAGTATGTTTAAGAACTTCATAGCTGTATCTAAACATGTAAAAAATGTGCCTTTAAATTCTATAATGCAAAGGAGGAAAACCTCGTATCCAGCAGTTCATGAAATTTCTAAACCAAACGAGACAAAATTTGATACAGCATGTCTCATCAGTCTTGGCAATATTTGTGCTTATTGTAATCCAAAGCCCATCAAATAAGTAAAACAAAGTAACATGAGAAATAACCACTTTGTGTACATTATATTACTTGTTACTAATTATCCAAATGTTAAATATTCTATGAAGCTTATATATTCTACATAGGAAGTATAATTTGTCATTTTTTATTTATCTTAAATTAAAGTGCACATGATTAATTATAATAAATAAAAGTAAAACAAACAAACAACAAACCTCAAAATGCTTTTGTTGCAAGATGTCGTATGTTTTGATTTTCAATTTATAATCTCAAAGTATTATAGATACTTGTCCATTCGGTGATTTGCTCATGGCATTTCAAGGATGCTCATCCAAAGTTTTAAGGATATTCAGCAATAAAGGTAAAGTTTCTCTGATCTGGGAGGATTTTTTGCACTATTCCCATAAAACACGCATGCACACACACACACGCGTCTGCCTGGCTGAACTCAGTTATGCTGTGAGACTAATAGAGACGGGAAAGCCAATCAGAATGTGGAAGAATCTCAGCACTTAGACTTTTCTTTCTGCACAAATAAATCAAGAAGACAGCTTAAAATGACAGCCCAGAGGAATTACCTCAATTTCAGCCTTCCATAAGTTAGTATGCTCTGTAGGAGACAACAGAATAGCCATGTTTGGCTTCCAACAACCTAATACAGCAGGATCACCTGTTATGTACAGAAGCTGACCATCTTCTAAATCTGCTTCTACAGTCCAAATGATCTTGCATAACTCATCAATACTATTGGTTGGCTGACCTGGAAAATCAGTTTGTCCAGATTCATCATCCATTCTAAGTATAGGAAAATTTATTCTGAAGGTATGACTTAATAAGTTCCCCTAGAGCCTAAAAGCAAGTGGAGTTGGAAAATGGCTTTCCTAGTTTTTGAAAAATGAAAAGAAATGATAAAATAGACTTCCAAATAAGAAAATGATTTGTATATTAATCACATTTTCTATTTCTTTGAAAATTTCTGAAAGGGAATGCATGCTTAAGTGGTCTGTTGCTTGAGAATATTTTTACACAATCAATGCATATGACAAACTCATTAGTTCATCCATCAAAGCAAAGGATGGCACAAGCCCAGGTTTAAAATGAAGTGTAACAGAAAGAGAAGTCGGTAAAACAAGAATTTTATAGTTTAGAAAGAGAGAGGATAGAGCTAATATTATTGCTGAAATCCTAAACATTCAGACTATTAAGAAGAGCACGTGAATACAAACGCTGAAATCACCTTCATGTGTTGGCAATATAGCTGATCTTCTGCCTGCTTTATGGTTCTTCTTACAAATAGTGAATCTGAAAACATGAGCTGGTACATGATCGCATATGTGCCTGCCCAAATATTAGCTATATCAATACAACCAACATGGAAAATACAGGTATTGCATGACTACATTATCATATATCACCACTCCAAATGGTATTCAGCTACTTGCTCGATCTATTTGAATATCTTATCTTTCATTTACAAAATCATACTTCATACTACTTGTTTCTCTTATCATCCAGAAACAACACAACAAGTGGTTAATGCAACGTATGCATCAACTACAAGCTTCAGTTAGACTGATTTATCCTAACAAAGTGCAGGGAGCCAACTAGATTGGTCAATTGGTCACCCAGGAAAGAATAGCATTGGATATCAAACTCGGTTTCTGTCAACACCCAATTATTTTTTTAGAAATTTTTTTTCAAATGCAGATCTTGACATCAGATAAAATTGATGAAAAGGAGGAATTTCTCTGTCAAAAGGTTTAAAAAATAGTGACACCAGATAAAAAAAGCTGAAAAGGAGGAATTTTCCTTCAAGTTTCAGAGTAAAAAATGTTCAAATGGTACAAAGAACGACAATACCACCACATGAATTGGGTCAGACACCATGAATAAAAGAAAAAACAAATGTATACATTCAAATATTCGTACAAAGAAAAGTGAACCAATACAGTCAAGGGCAATCAAATGCAATGCAACAAGACTTACAGTGACAGGAACCTCTTTGGCGGCGGCAGCAAAGGGCAAGAGAAGGGATTCCCCAGGCGAAGAAAACAAACTTCAGCAATGACCTCCATGAATCCTTCGGTGGAATTGCTAAAATGGGCAAGAGAGGAACTGTCTCAGAAGGCACAAGTTCGCCATTTGAGCAAGAAGCTTGAGGTATGAGGAGGTGGGTAACCCAAAAGACTTCTCGTCTGTGAATGAAATTGCTGGTACCAGGTTTCTGCTAAGTGTGGAGAGTGGAAAGTAGCGCTATGGATAGAATATAGACAGGTGGTGCTGTGTTGAGTGTTTCGGTGCTAAGAGGAGGAAAGAAGATAAATAGCAGGATTATTATTTACCAAAATACATAATGGGTTGCTTGGCGCCTAGCGTAATTCGTGTCCGCATCAGCCTGTGCTTCGCTGACTGCCTCAGTCACAGGGTTATAATTAGGAATTTGCTTCATTCTTCTATTCAAAAAATTCGTTTTTAATAATTTAATAATAATATTTCCAATATTATATAATCAATTTTTGGGAAAAAAAAAATGAAACAAAGAATTGGAAGAAGATGTTATTCTAGATTTGATATCATTTTTAAATTTTTCATTTTAGGAATTCAAATTTTTGAAAGTAATATATGTGTGATATCAAAAAAGATGTTATTCTAGAATTTTAATTTATTTACTTTGTAGGCTAGGTTGAAATTTTATTCAAACTTTGTGGAATGAAATTATGAAAGTGTGTGAGGAACTGAAAACTTGAAAAAGAAAAAAAAAGAAATCTACACTGGGAAGTTGGAACTACCAAGTGTTACTTCTTGTGATAGTTGTTATCCTCCCTCTCTCAATCTTCAAAACTAAAAACAAAATGAATTTTTGGTTTTGGGTCCAAAGGTTAGGGCTTCCAAGGTGAATTTCATAGGCCATTTCTCAACACGCACCCCCACCTAATAAAAATACTATTATACCTTTTAAAAATAAAAAACAACACACCCCTATATTAAATATTAAAAAAAAAAACAGCATACACTCCATTTGTTTATTGGACAAAAGCTGAGCACACACCTAGTTCGTTCCTTTGATCATGCAAAAAGGGAGAGTTTGAGGTATATTTCCTATTTTCTTCTTCCTCTGCACTTCTAAGCTTTAAAAATTGGAGGAGAGAAAGATAAATCATGATTTTCTGCAAATATAATCATGTTCATGGACTAAGTGAATTTTTCAAAATCCATATATTATATGAATTTGCTTAAAATAGATCTCAAAATTCATATAACAAAAATTTTACTCAAAACAAATTTTGAAAATCCATTTTTCTTGCTTTTCCCGTGAGTGCTCACAAGCTAATAAAGGAAACCTCTCCCACTCAATCCCATTTCGTTAGTCTTGACTTCCCATTTCCAATAACCTTTCTTGCTTCCTACTCCTTTTTTTATCTAATAAGTTGAATATAATATAAAAGAAAATCTTATACAATTTTGATTCTGTCATGGACTATTACTAACGTTGCCTAAATAGGCCAAGCATAACCCACCTTCCCAAACTAGTACCCAACGTCCAGGCCTCGCCTTAGGACTTATGAATGGCCTTGCACGGCCCACATTAAGACCAAGTGTTGGGCTCTTCTGGTGTGTGATTTGGGCCTTAGTTTCCACACTTGGGCCGCATTAAGTTCTTTCTTATTTATTTATTTATTTATTTGATTGGAACTCTGTTTTCCTGAATTTGATTAATAACAAATCAGTGAAGATTTTTTTTTTTTCTTTGATGAGAAGCTAAGATGATTTTAAAGAAACTCAAAAGCTGTTTGCTTTCCTATTTTGTTCTCTATTTTCAATGTTTAATAACAAAAATACATACAACTTGTTTGGATGGCATTTTTTTTTTTGTTTTACTATTGAGTATCCAATTTGTGTTTTTATTAAAACCCATAAACAAGGAACAAGTTTTAGATTTTCTTGAGTTCTAAAATTCTGTTTTTATGTCAAATCAAAAGAAAATTCTGCTTTTATAGTGGCATGGATTACACATGCAGTAAGTATTGGCACTTTCTGTAATTAAGTGTAATGTTACACATTACACATACCACAATGTGTATCATGATTTCTAATTAATTAAGAAACTAATTAATAAATACAAGTATTATTAAGCAATTAAAAGTTGATTTCTTGATAAAAAATAGTAACACACATGATGCAGAATTATAAGGTAAAAGATATTATCTTTCTTTTAACAAACCTTTTCAATAAACTATAAAACAAATAGGAATTAATGGAAAAGAGAAACCATAAATTTTCTAATCACTGAATAAAATTAGCCTCATATTCTAAAAAGTATAAGTATATAATGTGGCATTGATAAACACAAACCCTAAAACTACTAAACTAATAAAATAAAAATTATTGTTCCAGTATTGCTCATTCCATTTCCATTATGATTTTGTAACTTGTACATATTTTTGTCTCATTATTTGTTTGATTAGTTAAACACTTTATTTTTAATAATTTAATCATATTAACAACATTATTTTATAATTTTTTATCAATTAAAAGGAACGGAGAGACAAAAAATAAATAAATTAAAAGAAGAGTGTGATGGAAGATATGGCTCCATTCTAAACGAGTCATGAGATTTTGAGCGCAATAAATTAGATGTAAAAGCCATATCTAAACTTGTTCTGTAATCAAGTCAACAAGATTGTGAGTGCAGTAAATTAGATGTAAAAGCCATATCATCTATGACCCTCAGAAAAACTTATATCAACATAAATCAATTTTTTTTTTGTAATGTTCATCACATGAGTTTTTTTTTTGTTTGACTACAGATATTTGTAGGATATAAATTTATTATTAAATTTTTAATTCACAATTAATCCAATTTAAGTTAATTAAATAACTTAAACATAAGCAAAACTCTTTCTAAAGATGTTTTCTATATACATATAAATTCAACTTAGATTAATATATTTAAGTGGACCTATCTTCTTACTACTAAAACTAATTCATATTAATTTGTGAGTTAAATTAGATAGAAATTGAACTTCACCACAATAGGCCAATGCTTGAAACTATCCCAACACCCTTCACCTTTCAATCTTGTATTTGCAATGCCTGATATGTATATATATAGATTATTAGGATTGTTGGGTTATGTTCTAGAATCTTCTAACTTGTAAATAGGAGAAGGAGTATATAATTGATGATGATGACACCATTCCTCCTTCTCCTATTTACAAGTTAGAAGATTCTAGAACATAACCCAACAATCCTAATAATCTATGTTGTCCAACTGCTCGGGATGATGACACAACCATATATTCGGCTTCTTGAATTTAAAGAAAAAGTTTGAAGTTGTTGAAGGTAGATTTGGATCCCTAATTAGGTCTTAGGTTAATTGCATTGTGAGATTAAGAAAGTTTAGTTTGAATAGAATCAATCAATTTAACGTCTGATTAATTTAAAATCGAGTTAAGAGTAAATATGAAATGACTGATTCGTTTTTAGAGAATTATTATAAATAATAAGTCATTGCAACATATAGATTTATTTTGACCTAAATATTTCTTACCACTTTTAATAAATTGAACCATTAACTATTGTTTTTAAGTGTTTTGA
The DNA here is from genome assembly GCA_022379115.2 of Bauhinia variegata. Taxonomy (NCBI): domain Eukaryota; kingdom Viridiplantae; phylum Streptophyta; class Magnoliopsida; order Fabales; family Fabaceae; genus Bauhinia; species Bauhinia variegata. The sequence goes on from CM039437.1 coordinate 23,433,101, forward strand.
GTTTGATTCTCTATTGTAATTTTTTTAAAAAAAAGAAGACTGCTCCATCCTACCTAACTCGCATTTAATTAGTAGCAACAATTAAGTTGAGAGATTGAATTATTGATTAAGTAAATCATAATTTTTTTTTTTAAAAAAAAAAGATTGCTCTATCCTACCTAACTTTCATTTAATTAGTAGCAACAATTAAGTTGAGAGATTAAATTATTGATTAAGTAAACCATCTGTGAATCTACATTAAATGAGTAGTGGCAACTTGAACTCTTTGATGTTTGCTTGCATTCCTCTTGATCATCTTTATGTTTTTTTTGACTAAATATAAGTAATACATTGTAAACATGACAGGTAGGAAATATATAAAGAAATTATTTAAGAACCATTTACCTATTAAATATACGTTGGCATATTCAACCGAATTACACAAATCAATAAAGTTAGTTGGTTTTCTTATTTTGCAAGAAAATACTATAACTTTTCAATTTTACTCATTTAATATCATTTCTCTCATTAATGAACCACTAAAAAAGTAAATAGTCAAAGTATTTTTTAAGGAGCAAGTAATAGAAAATAAAAATAAATGTTTTTTAAGGAGCAAGTAATACATATCACACATTTTTTGTTAATTTGTTTTATTTCTGGTGATCTTTTTATCTGTGAAAGTTAAGCTTATCAAGTTATTACTTTATTTATCTCAATTAAAAAAGTTAATAATATATGTTATTTTTTACTTTTTAATGTTTCATTTTTACAAATTTCATAACTAGTTTATTTTGTTTAAAATGTTTCTATGTATATTTAGGATTATCTTATATCGCATTTAGGTAAATTTACTTATTGTTATGGTTTCTATTCTAAAACAAAATTTATAATTGACTAAAGGCTTATTTGAATTGATTTTAATAAAAAATACTTTTGAACTACAAAAATATAATTAAAAGTTAAAAGTAGTATTTTTACTTCTAGATGTGTGATTTTAATAAGCAATGACATGCTTTTATTTCTATATTTTATAAGTATCGTATACATGCTTTTACCAAAAATATCTTATTTTAGTTTATGGTTTTGAAACAATTGGTTTCTTTATAGAAATATGTGTTTTTAATAAACAATTTGTCCATCAACATAACCTTGAGTTTGGGATGAACCATGTTAATTTCTTATGTGTTTATTTAGTTTGGTTGATTACTTCTATTTTCTGCTTATTTCACGTTAAACAAAGATTTTAAATTAATATTAATTAATCATAACAAGTGACATAAAGTATGAAATAATAAACATTATTTTATGTGAAATTTACATTTTTTTTTTGTTATAAATATATTAAGGATGGGAGGAGGTTATTTTATTTTAAGGTTAGAAGATATTTTAGTTGTAGGGCTTAACAAGATCTTACGTGTTTAGAAATTGCTTATTAAAAAGAGATAACCTAAAGTGTAATTAAGACAAATTAAGGTAATTTAATTTTTATAACTTAAACTAACCCATATTGTTAAGTGCACTTAATATCTTAACTTTTCAAAAAGAATACTTGAGAGTGATTATAAAGCAAATCAAGAAAAGATGCTCTAATTTGAAAAAGAACACTAAATAACATCACACAAAAACCATCATCCATAGTAAAAGAAATATATATATATATACACACACAGGGGTAGGGATGATTTTGGGTTCCAAAATAATACCAAAACATTAGAGCCTTAACTTAGTGAAGTTACATTATTGTACCAAATTCATTTCTCATAATAAAAGATGTTGAAAGATGGAAAATAATATATTTAAGAGTTATGTTACTTAATTTATATAATTTTTTTTATTATGCTTGTCATTTATTTTATAGTTTTAACAATATAAAATTAAGATATATATACTATAAATAGCATTTCTCTTTGTTTAAATGTGGACAAGCATGAAACATCTCCTAAAAACGATGTCGTGGCCACGCATGTTTTAGAGTAGTTCAGTTTCTCAACAGAATCGGTATATAATAATAAATACCAAATCGTTATTGATATACAGTCAGCTATCAGATAATAAATGATATGATTAATTAGTGGTCCTCCAGCAGATTCATTTTCCCATTTCAACTTTCAAAGAACAAGATAGCCATAGCATTCCACCAATTGTCTTATCTATGCCTTCTTTATTGGCCAAAAGAAAATAAAAAATAAAATTAATCGGTATATACTTATGTTGTTCTGCAACCAAAATCAACATATAAATATTTTATTACCTAGCTTGTTAATCAGTTCAATTGGTAATCAATCAAAAGTTGAGTTTGAATCTTGAAAATATAATTACGTTAAAATTTTATATTAGTTAATATCTAATGTAATGTTAAATACTAATAATTTGAATATATAAATATATTAGTCACTTCTCATGTAACATCTTGGACACAAGCAGCCACTTGCCTTCATGCTCATGGTGATAAGACTCGAGTCCATAAGGAATAGACCCTAGATGGAATTGAAGCCAGTGATTCAATGAAGAAGCAAAGCAAGAAGAATAAACAGAATCTATAAGCAAAACAAGGGATACATTCCTCATTTCTGATATAACCATAGACAAGAACATAAAGGTAGACCAGAAAAAGAAAAAGCTAAACATTGAAGAAGTTAGATGCATAGAACATCATGATCCTCTCTTCACACTATGTACAACTACACTGTACAGCAAACTCTCTCTATGTGCAGGCCCATTCACTCGGCTCAAAGCTCACCAGAAGCAAGATGAATCTTCCTCAGGCATCAATGGCGCTCTGCAAAGAGGGCATGTGATGTTCGAATACTCCAACCACTTCTCCAAGCAGACTTTATGGAAGAAATGGCCACAGGATAAGCGGTTTATCTCCGAATCCGGTTCGAATCGAGTCAAGCACACAGAGCAGTCATGTTCAGGTCTTCTGCAGCTACAGACACTGTCAAAACGAAGTGTTGGTGTCCTGCTTTTGAACTCTTCAATGTAGCCCTCAAAGGGAAAAAGATGGAACTTAAAGGGCTCAGGTGGATTTTGGGAATCTGGTAAAGAAGTTGTTGTTGCTGGTGATGATGATGATAGACGGATACCAACTATGTGGAGGATTGTTCTGACAATGGCTTTAATTATGGAGATTGACAAGGCAGTGTTTACCAGAAGCACACACCATACTCCTTCTGATGGTGTTGGGAGACTATAGAGGCCCATTTTGATCGACAATAACCTGAAAATACAATCAAGAAAAGATTAGAACACTTGAAACTCATACCAAAATAATGGTAGAAGAAACAAATTACAGAAGATTAGTCTCCAGCAAGGAACATAAAGAAGAAATGTTAGAACAAGTGAAGTTCTTTTTTTGGTTCTTTGCTAGTTGAATTTGTATAACTGCAAGTTATCTGCATAAATCCTGATGGAAGAGCACAACATGACAAACTGCAACAAACTCACAATTAAGATAGGTAATAGAAACAAAATCTCATTGAATTTGTGATGAGAATGTTTAATTTTGCAGTTCATAGGAACCCACTCTCTTTCTCTATGGGAAAGAACAGATATTGAGAAAAATTGGGAGAAACCCAGGAGCCCAATAAGCCTGAATTAGAGGATTTATTCACAATTCTTTGCTTCAGAATTAGAAATCTGGGAGAAATCCAAACATAAGATAAGAAGCAACCTACAAAACCAAATAGAACACAAAGTAATCTGACATCAAGAGCTCAACAAAGTAAATTGAGGAACAAAAGCTAAATGACAAACATTGAAGTGGCTTCTTCAACAGCGAGATCTACCAACCAAAAGCATTGTGAAGCACAAGATGGTATTAAAAGAAATTGATTAAGGTTGTACCAACCCAGAACCAGAAAACAGAAAAAGAATCGAACTTTTTCACAGAACATGATCCTAATCCATGACGGGAACTCTAAGATAAGATCTAGCAACTCATAGAAAACAGTTTTGTTAAGGTAAACAGAGATTTCTGGGATGACCCAGAATCGAATTTTCAGATTTTTAAAAGGAAAAAGAAATGTATTTAATACTTACAGCAAAGAGATCAGCTGCGTAGATTATGCTTGAGGTTTCAGAGTATAGTTTCAGAGTGAGGAATTCATATTCTGGTTAATTGTGGATTCTCTCATCTCTTGTGGCTTTTATAGAGCGAAGCCAAACCTCTGCTATTAAGTGTTATCGGTTAGGCCCAAGTACCTTAACCATGGTTAGGGTCTCCTCGATTTCCGGCACAGTGTTCTCTAACCAGAGTTAATTTTTTTTTTATTTAAACATTTTTAATCTTTCAAGAATAAAAAAATGGTTGTCAGTGACAATGTGACATCACTTGGCCTTTTTAGGTAAACTTCCCTCGTTATGGATAAATCTTTATAGTTATTTCCAATTGACAAAAGTTCATGTAAAATTGGAACTATTATAAATCTAAAAGAAGTAGCTCATAAGTTAACCAAGGGTGTATTTATTTATTTATTTTTATTATAAGAAAGAATTAAACCTCTTTCATTTTTTTTAGTTATGCAAAATGACATATAACAAGAGATATTCTTATCTTTTATATCAATTATAAACTACTACGAGTCAATTGGTTGTTTAAAAAAAAATTATATTTTATTTTACATTACTTTATATACCAAACAATATAATTACTTGTAAAATCTTTCCATTAAAGTTACCAAACTATGGAATGGAAATTCTATTCATATTCCTATTTCATTTCAATCACATTTTTTCTCATTCTATGTATAAAATGAGGCATAGGTTTAATCCTTTGGCGAAAAAACGTCCAAAAGAACTTGAATAAAGTTTTAATGCCACCTCATACAACATTACTATGGGCAAATTTGATCATCTTATATTGTCATTTTACGACGAATTCGCGGATCTAATCCCACTTGGTGAATGTTTGAGGAAGTGTTTGACTTCGAAATATTAATGCTCATCGCAAGCAATTTTGGTCGCAACTTGCTTACACTATCTCCATTCATTTATTATTTTTCACTGAATTCATGGATCTTACCTCATCCAGTGGATCATGCAGAACCTGTATGAAATGATCGGTTTGCCAATCTTTTTTATTATACATATATAAATAATAGTTTATTTACATATTTGGATTTACTATAGTTACTTTATTATTGTAGTATTTTTTTAGTCATTAAAAAAAATTATCATTATAGTTACAACTTTATTCGATAGTTAAGAAGCTATTAATATGATAGTAACTAGAGCATGTTGAGATCATTTATTTACTTAGGTAAGTGTGATTTGACTTTGTCTATCTACCATTCGTAATAAATTGATTAATTTAAGCAACATATCCCAAGCTACCCATCTAATTTGTTCTATCTTATTGTTTTCTTACAAATTAGACCTAACCTACTTCACAACTCAACAACAGAAAACTTCATCATGCTTCATTCTTTTAGAATAAACTATTAGTGTATTTTCTTGCTCATTGGTACATTGCAAATCAAAATAGTAACTCATTTGTGAAATTATCATATATAATATCCTAAAATTAACATAATAATTGAGTAATATCTTGGAACATTGCAAATCAAAATAGTATCTTATTTGTAAAATTGTCATATATAGTATCTTAAAACAATGTTCCAAGATATTTCTCAAATATGTTATTGTAGTTGACACACATATTACTAGGTTTACTTTAATTGTAGGCTATTTGATTATCTTCATTTTTATGGTTTTACAAAAAAAAAAAAAAATCATGAAACTAATCCGATTTGAGAACATAAATATATTCAGTTTAAAAATTTAAAACTCACACTAGAGGCAACTTTCATCATAGCCCACTTCAATTATGTATATTTGTTTATGTTATTTGTAAAAAGAAATATTTTACACACTTGGGGAGGCAAAATAATAGACAAATTTATATATGTAATTTTCTTTGTCTTGAGTTTTTTTTTTTTTTTTTTTTTTTTTTAAAATGACATTAGAGGTGTCGAAACAGGCTAGACTTAATAGGCTAACTCATTTTGGTCCATCTTAAAAAAGACTAAATTCAAAAAATACCAATTCGAGTAAAAGTGGGTTGAATTAGCTTATGACTCATTTGGATTTAAGACAAGTTATACTATTTAGCTCATTTATCATTTTTTAGGCTTGATTGAAACAATTTAGCCTGTATAATCATGGGCAATAAGTGTTTCATGAGAATGTGATAATCATGAGACTTTAAATTCTTTAACTTCAAACATTTCATTAAAATGAGATTATGAATATTTGAAGAGTACACGTTTAAATTATTTTAATACCCATTTCATTTACATTTTAACACTTAGCACGCGACAAAAAAATATATAGCAATACATATTTATAACTCAAATTTCTTTATATACCAATGGCAAAACATACCCAAAGCACCTAATAAAACCATATAAGCACAAACTCCAAACCCGCAACAACACAAACACCTAGCATCCCATAAGAGGAAATTTCATACACATACTCAAACACATAAACTCATAAAATCACGTACCCAAAAGAAACTCATAAACCCATAAATCTATCTAAATGATTGAAGAGAAAGGAATAGTTCAATGTAGAAAAACTTACCAAAGAGAGTGATGCCAACAATGGATGAGAAAATGTTTTATTTTGAAAATAATGGTTATAGATGGTACTAGTGGCGACGTTTCATTATTCTGTAGCAACTTTTCATCTTAACATGCAATTGGAAGTTTAGTACACTTTCTTTTTTCACAAATATTTTCTTATTAGAGACAATTTTGCTAAAGGTATAATCAAAACTATAGGCACAAAAATTTAAACAGTGATTTATCATTTTATGAAGGACTAGCTCCTTTCATTAAATCCAGCCCTTATTATCACACTTTCTCATTCTAACATGTTGGTTAACATAAGGATGGAATCCCTATCCCCATCACAATTCAACATTAAATTTCTGTCAAATTTATATGCATCTTACTTATAAAGTTGCTCTGAGCAAGGCTAAGCCTTCAATATTCATTCAATTATATGAATATATATTAATATAGAACTTATCATTTCTCGCTATGTGCCTCTGCACTTTGCACAACTATAATAAATTTTGGTGAGGTTTATATCAAATAATAGTGAAGGTTGAGTTGTTTGGTAGCATTACAAATGCAAATGTAGCTGTTGTAACTTGTAACTGCAATTTATCTTAAGTTACTAAGTGTGGTCTAGCAATGAGTGGTTTGAGTTCAAATTTTTTATGTAAGCAAAAAATATTCACAAGTTTGGTTAGGTTCTAGTTTTTTTTTTTTTTTAGTATAATATATAAAAAGAAGAATTTAACTTCTTTTTTTTTTTCAACTTCTTAACATTTTTAACTCAAGACATGCTATGCACAAGAATTAAGTCATTTGAACATTTTACAAATTGAGTCGAATCAATGCACTCGTTGAACCAACCAAATTAAGCCATTTTATTCTCAGATTTGATTGATTTCAACCTTGGTACTATGTATAGAGAAAAAGAAAAAAGAATATTTTTCACATTCTCACTCATTAGTTTGATGGGGCTTTGGGTAAAGATTTATATGGTTCTTAATCGATTTAACTGAACCAAACCAGCCAAATCTTAGTTGAGCCACAATTTAGTCAAAGTCAATTGGGTGCTAGTTCTTGCTCATCCTAGCATGCATGCTCAAGATATCATCATTGGTCATATCATAACTTTTTTTAAAAAAATTTACGCTCAAAATATCCTCACATTTTATAAATATGAAATTAATTTTTATTTAAAGATTGAAATATTAATTAATAAATTCCTTCCAACAAGAATTAACTCTATAATTTTTATCTCAAAACTTTTGATTTGAAACGTCTTAAAGTTTAATGTGTTTCTATTAAGCTAACATCATATTGATACAGGTAAAAAAAATTGTTCCATAAAAATACTACAAAATAGTCAGCATTTCCTGACGGTCAAACTCACTATAGAGAAAGGATTAAGGAGCTGAGCCAAAGTGTGATTTTAAGGTGCCCCTAAATCAAAATAAGAAAGTGAGATAGAATGACAAATTCAAATGGAAAATTTAGGGAAAAGAGAGGAAGCTAACAATATGCATAACACTAAGGAGCCTTGCTAATAACACATATTTTGGTTCAGTGCTTGCAATTGGGAGAATGGAAAAAAGGAAAAGTTTGGAACCACCACAAGTGTGTTTAGGGTCTTGAAGAATAAGAAGCTAAAGTGACTACAAATCTGGTGGTACATCTTCTTCTAGGGTTTAAGCTAAGGTATATGGCATCGTTATTATAAGGAAATTTTTTTAAAAGCAATCGCTACAGTTTAAACCTTCGATAAATTGATAAAAGCAGCACAAATTTTATTTTGTCATCTTGGTTTTTGTGATAGCTGTCGCGGTTACTATATATTGTGACCATTTGGAACAATCACTGCACTATATAACCATCGAGAAATCCCACATTTTTTTTTCAATGAAAGTTTGTAATTGAGCCTTCTTCAAACAACTTAAAAGTTTTTGAAATTCTATATCAAGCACTCTCTCTCCAGCTAGTCATTTTGATTCATAGCATACACATTTCTTTGACCAATGACTATATATGTTTATAGGCTGATCTGCCAACTTACTTATTATTTTCTTATAGTAACCTTTTATATTTAGTCAATTAATGAATTCAATTGGTACAATAGAGAAAAAAAAACTTTATAAAAACATATTCTAACTCCTAAACAACACAAGCATCACTATTAGCTAACAAACTTTGGTAAAATTCAATTTGGGGGAAAGTCCAAAGGAGTGAGCACCATTCCCTCCCTATCTGCACAAAAATATTCGTTTCTCAGTAAATGTGAAATATATTAATAGTCCAATCCCTTTTAGAAAGGCATAATAAGAAGAAGAAGAATAATATGTCATAAAGTATTCCCTGTTTGTTTGTGAGATGTATCAAGGTAAGAATTAAATAATTATAATTAAATATCATTTTAATTCTTAATTTAAAATTATCAATTTCATCATTCAAATTTATCAATGTTAATGATTATTTATAGAGTTATTGATGGTTTAAACTTTTAAAGAATACTAGAAGAATCAATTTAATTGAATTTTTAAAGTTTAAGGAATTAATTTGATAAATTTAAAGTGTGAATAAAATTAATAAAAATTTTAAATTTTAAAGATTAAAATAATATTTAACTCTAAATAATTATTCTATATTTTTTTTTATCAAACGTGTAATGCTCGTTTCATAAAAAAATAAAAATAAAATGAAATTATTCTATATACCTAATCATCCTAAGAGTTAGCTTAACCTTTCCTAAACATTTTTCATTAATGAAACTATGAATCTAAACAAATTTTAAAATGTGGGTACTTTCTGGTCACTTTTCTTACACAGGGAACCCCCTTGTAAATTAAGTCTCTTTATTAAAGGAACCAAAAAAATTGTGAATGCACGCGTGGCATATGTATATGATACTAATGAACAATATCACATGAAAACAAAAGGGATACGGACCCCAAATCCTAAATTATAGGACACTTTCTTATTAAAGCTCTTTGAGTACGTGTCCTTATTCAGAAGGGCATTTGGTGATGGTAGGGGCTCTATGAAGTGTCGTTTTGGTCACCAGGACCTTTGTACAAGTGGTCAAATGGTAACACTTGGTTCAAAATAAAGTGATGTCGTTTTGATTGGATTTGGGGGTAATAAAACAAATTAAATTGATGCCGTTTTCACTATTAATATGGATGAGACTCTTGCTTGGCCTGGCTTTCCTTAGTCTACTCGCTTCATTTGTCCATTTCAAAGGAGGAGGGTGGAGAACAAAAGTAGGGGAATGTGAATTTTTTTTTATTGAGTTCATCTGGATAGGAGATTCTTAGGAAAATTCGTATATTCATTTTCTATTATCTCTTAACAAAAGAAATCTTAATTTGTTTATAATTAATAGAAAAATGAACGCTGAGGATAAAAAGAAGTTATCTCTTTTTTTTTATGAAATTATATTTAATTATAATTTGTTAAGAAAGTATTGATGAAGAGAGTCAAACCTTTTATCTTGAAGTCATAAAATTTCTAATACTATATTAAGAATCGATTTATTCAAAAAAATTTAATCATTAAAAAAAAATTTATGATAAGTTTTATATCTAACACTTTGAAATGATATGATTCTTGAAAATGCTATTTTAGTTTTGAGTAAAATTTCATTTTAACCCCTCATGTTTAGGGTTTTAGACTATTTAATCTCTCACAATTAAAACTTCTTAACTAAGTCTTTGATGTTTTTAAAAACATACTAAATCCATCTCTCTATCCATATTTATTAAGGTTATTAGATAGAATATGCTGATATGTCACATTAAATGATAGCATGTATCGTTATTTGTGTCAAGTTAGCACCTATGTTTCATTATTTCCAATTTAATTCTCACATATTTTAAAACTCAACAATATTGATTCTTCTCCTTTTCTTTCTTTCTCATGGTTAATATTTTTTTCTTCTTCTTTCTTCCTTTCTCTATCTATCCCTCCCCATCAATTTCATAATTCTTTCTTCCTTCCTTCTTCCTTTCTATGCCGGTTCCTCTCCAATTTCATAATTTCATCTCTTCCTTCTTTCTTCAATGGATTGTTTGGGTGGATGAAACAGACAAAATGCAAAGCATATTTCCAAAATATAGGAACACTTAATATATTATGCACAGTGTCATTTTGGAGTTTTGGCACAGCCCTCTCAATCTCAACAAAAACCTTAACTTGTCTACTCTGTTCATTCAGTTCAAATACTCCAAAACCATTAACCATGGCGGATTATTGGCAGAGGATAATTATAATATTGGTCCATGTCATTCTCATTGCATCAAAGAGGACTGTGATGTTAATTCCTAATTTATATTATAATCCTGATGGTACACTACCAAAATTGGCAGTTAGGCGCAGTGATACTATAATGACAAGAAATGTATATCATCCTTAAACTTACATGATTCTTCAATCCAATGATATATAAATATTTTATTTTGTCAATATGATCTGGTTAATACAAATATCAAACCTTGATTATGTGTATTATCTATTTAACTCTAGATTAATTCATCTTTCGCTGTGTAAGTTTCTGTTCTTGTATTTGATTGATCTGGAATTAGCTCCCAATCTGAAGTCACTTACACTATCTGTTGCTATTGGTATTTTGTCAATTTGAACTTTATTCACTACATGTAACTCTAAAGTGTTAGGGTTTCTGATTGGGGGTCGTCTAGTTTGTTCTAGTGATTGTCCATAGATAATTTGGCACAATGGGTTACAGGCGATTTTATCTCATTTCGATTCAAGTTGGATGAACATATATGCATGTGAGAGTGGAGTTATGAAGAGAGAGTTTTCTAATTATTGGTTCAGTGGTTTGTCGGGGATTTGAATCAACCCACCTGGTGACTTGAATTGGTCTTGTCATGTTAACTTTGAATGATTTAAGATAAAAGGAAATTCGAGCCATATAGTGATTGAGAGTATCATGCATCTCTTATTTATTAGGGCTTGCTATTAGGCTACTTATATTTAAGTAGGAATTAAAAAAGGAAGAAAGAAAGAAGAAAAAAATATGAAAATATTGATGGAGAGAAATAGACAGAGAAAAGAAGAAAGAAGAAAAAATTAATCATGAAAGAGAAAGAAAGTGAGAATGACTGGCTTGGCTGAGTTTTAAAATATGAGAGACTAAAATTGAAAATAATAAAATGTAGGTATCAATTTGACACTAATAACAACATGCGTCACTACTTCACATGATACATCAATATATTTCGTTTAACTTAGGATATAAATGGAGGGATGAATTTGGTGTATTTTTAAAATATGAAAGACTTAATTAAAAAGTTTTAATTGTAAGAGATCAAATTGTTTAAACTCTTAGATATAAAAAACTAAAATAAAGTCTTATTTTAATTTTAATCTAGTTATATTCATATGATTGAAACTCAAAACTTCGGTTAAACTTGAAAAACTTTTTAGTAATTGATTTAAGTGCTTGTTTGTTCTTTATAAATGCTTTCAGTTTGCTCTCGAACATTCCTTGGAATGATAGACAAGAGAGACTATTTATAATTAGATTCGAATTAAAGGCTTTACAATAGTTTTAATACTAAAATTAGATATATAGTACCAAATTGAGGCACAAGCATATCACATAAAAAAAATTATTAAAAATGATTTTATATGAATGTAAAAAATATTTTTGAGAAAGTCCTATCTCATTTGAGTTTTTTAATCAACTCGAATTAAATTAATTATAGATTAAGAAATCTTATAATAAATTTATGTCTCATAAATATTGTAGTTAAAAAAAATATTTAATGGCATAAAATACACTTTAGTATGAACACATACAGGATAATCAAATTTCTTACTCTGTTTTGAGCCTAAATGCACAAAATGTATAAAAGGGATAAATACTGACTAGCTTCCAAAACTACTAGGCACGATCAATGAACAAAGACATGATCAAGTATATGTACATGGGCTATATAAATACTGTAGGTGTTAAAGAAATAAAATTTAGTTATAAAAAAAGAAGAAGTAATAATTTAACCAAAAATATGGGTGGTAGTGAATACACAAAGCTAATATTTTGGCATTTAATAGCTCAACCAATCAGCCTTTAAAACATATCATAACATCAAATTAAGATCTATAACCATGTGGCCATAAAGGCTGAGCGAATTAGCTTTAAAAACATTAATATAGAAACAACATTAATATAGGCTATTAAAAGTTAAAACACATTAATATAGTTAGTTTGTTAGTATATATGCGGTTATCCTTTAGTGTTAAATTATACATATTTGTCAACTTAAGTGATTATTTATTAATATTATGTGATTATCTAATGTTCACATATATAATTATCTTTTTTATATGTGTATATATAAGTATAATTTTTTTATGAATATAATTATAATTATTCTAGTCACAAACACACAGACACATAATTGTCATGTTAAAAATAAACAGAATAACTATATAACATCAGAATATATTTTAGATATTTTTTATTACTGTAAAAAATAAAATAAAATATATTTATATTTAAAAGGAAATAACTTTTTATCAACTTGAAAAAATAAATAATAGTTATCTCCACCATTTACTTGATACATTTATATATCAATTTTTTTATAGATCAATTTTTTTTTGGAATTTGTTAACCTCAGCTTAAGAGCTCAGGATAAGCCTTAAATGCAGCTATATTACGTTATCAAAAAAAAAAATGCAGCTATATTAATTGCTAAAAATTTAAATAAAGATTTTAGGATTATGTTTTAGGGTTTAGTGTTTATGTATAGAGTTTAAGGTTTATATTTTAGGATTTAGGGTTTATATGTAGAGTTTAGAGTTTAAGGTTTATTTTAGAGTTTATGATTAATATTTTCAGATTTAAAATTTTTGTGTAAGGTTTAGGGTCTATATTTTTAAGGTTTAGAATTTTATAAATGAGAATGAAGATATAAAAATAATATTAAAAACATAAAATATTAATAAGAATTATAATTAATATAATAATTAATGGATAAAATTTAATATTTGAATTTCTCTCATCATTGATAAGAGTATCATTTAATACTTATCATTAATAAATGGTTAACAAGAGCCATTTTTTTTAGTCCTATCAAGAAATATTCCCACCTCACATTGTAAATTTTTTAATAAACTAACCAATTTTTTATATATGGGTTTTTGCCATCTTATAATTTCAGCATGATTTTATTAACTTACATTTCAATTGGTAGTTCAATTAAGTTTCTGTCTAGGATATCTAAATATGAGGTCATCTTAATAGGAAAGCAAAAATATCATTCAAGGAGAGTTTGGTAGAGAGCTCTAGAAATACTACACACACATATACCAAAGAAAGATATAGAGGGGAAGGAGATTTGGAAGAAAATTTGCTATACTACTTTGATATTTAATTTTTTATCTCGTTTATTGTGATTGATCAAAAAATATAAAATATAAAATATTCAATGAGTGATCTTTCTCATTTACACCAATTACAATTCACAATGAATAAAATAAAAAAAATGTGATAACAAATTTGCTTCTAAAACATATAAATGCAGAGATATGTCAACTTATTACTCCCTCTGTTCCAAAACTGTAATGGTTTAAGATAGATGTACACGTATTAAGAGATAATTAATTAAAGTAAAATGTTATTCTATCATAATTAAAATATCTTCATTTAATAAAGTGTGTATGAAAGATGACAAACAAAAAAATAAATAAATAAATAATAGTATAACTCAAAATAACCAACTTTTGAAATTCTAAAATTGCAAAAATTCTAGAACAAAAACTGAAGGAATGGTCCTAACATATATCTTATGAAAAAAAATCTCAACAAAGAAAATTTGTCCACATGTGGTGTGATTTTGATAAACCATTTTTTATCAATCGATCACTTCGCCTGCACCATGCGGCATGAGGGTAGGAATGTGGAAAGTTTCAAAGAATAAGCCAAATGGATATATAATTGACGGTCTGGGGTGGTTCATCATATTGGTTATATCTCAAACAATAATTGCTGCATTCATCCTATTTGGTAGCCAGCAAACAAGTGAAGGGCATGATTGGATAAGGAATCTATGTTATTTACGTAACAAAATTTGTACATCTTTTGCAAAGATGGATGATATTTTTTCCATCCCTCTTTTTCTCTTCATGCATAATTGATGTACATTACATGTTACCTGTTAAAATGACTTCCTATTTATAGCATGTTTCTAAAGGTGAAGGGGAAATCGATATTTTCATGAATGTTTTGAGTCAAATCTAAGTGAGCTTGATTTGATCCAAGATGTAAAATGACAAAGTGCATGAATTCATTCGTAGTTTAGAATCTATTTATATGCATGGTTTTATTTTTCTTCAGATGTTGTAGTTTTACATTATAACTTGTGTTGCCAAAGAAAACCTAGATTGTGCACATTCATCTAGCACTCAAGTTATTTAGTATTGAAAGCAACAATTCTTACAAGTTGATTTACGTGTTTGTGAGAAACGGGGTTAGTGCAATGGTAATAACACCTCCAAGAGCTTAAGGCTCTATATCTTACTCATTCCAGATTTGAGTTCGAGTGCATACTATTTCTTATATATTTTAAATTTCTTATAAGTTCCTTCTACTTTTGGAAAAAAAAAAAATTATGTGTTTGGTGGTGAAAAATAAATACGTGAAAGCATTAGAAACTCAGATTGGATTAACATTAAAGAAAGAATTCTCGAGCTAGAAAAATTTCTTCTAAAATAGAAAAGTAGAAACAATAAAATTAAATACATGAAAGTATTAAATTGTGTGAAAAAGAGAAGAGACAACTGTTGGCATGTGGTTAATTTCTTCTCATATATTTCAGTACTATCTATAGGTTATAATTTTTACAATAAAAAAAAAAAAAACTAGGTTCTAATTCAGTTATTAATATAAACATTGAGAAGCTGCATTCATGATTTGAAAATGAAATGCATGGGAATCATATTTGAAAATTTTATTTCTCCTCTTTATGGAATCACTTAATATGATAAATTCAGACTTGTCTAATAGTATCTTCAACCCCCCCCCCCCCCCCAATGTGGAAAGAGTTATTATAATTAGTATATGATGGTTAATACATCATTTAATATGACAAAATTTTAAGAAATTAAATTTATTACAGTCGATTGCATATTGTATTTGACTGTCAACCATCTGATTAACATACATTTGTGTTGACTATACATTTATAGATTAATTAGATAATTGATAATCGACTGTACTTTACAATCAACTGCAATAAATTTAGATTCTAAATTTAGACTTATTAAAAATTATTTGTCAAATTATTGGGAGGAGTTTATAAAATTGATTGATAAGGTAGCAGGGATAGTTTGTTGTCTGAATTAAAGAATGACCTTAGAGAGAGAGAGAGAGGATATGAATTAGAATAGCTCTTCATCAAATATCAAACCTCAATTCGAATATTCAAGATGCTTCTAAATGAAGCACTTTTGCTCTGACCTTAGAGAGAGAGAGGATATGAATTAGAACATCTCTTCATCAAATATCAAGCTTCAGTTCGAACATTCAAGATGCTTCTAAATGAAGCACTTTTGCTCTAGAAGGGTTTATACATTGCAAGAAGGAATTTCAACTCCCGAGCTCTTCCATACTTCTCAATCTTCTCATCCCTAAACCTGACATGCTGACTTCGCTTTTAAATTGTGTTTTATACTAAGAAATAGAAATGAATTAACTTAGAATTGAATTATAGTTATTATGGAACGTTTGGTGTATAATAAAAATCATGGAATTAAAATGAGAATAAGAATAAAAATAAAAAATGAAATGACACATATAGACATAAAAAAACAATATAACATTAAGGGGCTATTTTGATCATTTCACCCATGTGATAAGTTATTCCTCAAAAAATATTCACCTTTTCAACTTGATAATTCTTCTTTCAAATAATAATGGCTATTGTTATGGAGCTGCCACGAGACTTGATCAGGTCGAGTTGGTATAGTTTTGAATTGGAAAGGGTGAATATTCTTTAAATGAGAGATGAGTATTCATAAAATACATGTATTGTTCATTAATAATAAAAGTTATTTATACTAATTACTTAGATGGCACTTTTGTAATTATAAGGTAATATACTTTTAATGAACCTTAATAATAGACTAACTTATTATGTTAATTTTGTTACACAATAATAATCTTATTCGATGATTGATTTTTGTTTACTAAACAAATCATAAAACAATTGTCTCAATTAACTTTCAATATGAAAAAAAAATAAAAAAATGAAGGGTAAGTCATTTCATAAGGTTGTCATGATGTTCACTACCTCCCACCATATGAAACGTCAAGAATTCGAAGTCTTCGAAGTTTGAACTCTTTATGTTTCAATTTGGCACAAAACGATAAGAAAAAGAAAGAAACAAGCTGAAGCAGAAAAAGCCATTCATAAAGTATTGGGCCAACCATACAGATCGAGAGTGTACCGGAAAGAGAAGGGCCGGAGTACGGTCAACGCTGAGATGGAAAAAGATAAAAGCCCATAATGAAAGCTCATGTGAATATCACGTGACCAAACTCTTGGTATCCTACGTGTCATCATGCTATTGGACAAAATGACACGTTCTGTCACTCTTTCTTTGGATACTTTCTTTGATAGTTTGATGTTCTATGAATCTAGTCACCAAAGTGGGGACGTCTTATCCCTTCCTTGACTGCGATTCTTGTGTTTGCGTCCGCTTTGCTTGCGCTCGTTCCAGGCAAATTTAGCTGCTTTTGTTTACAAGTGGAATTTTGATGTTACGTAAATCACATTCAAAGTATGACCTAGATAGGGAACAAGGGAGATATTATATTATTCGGGAGAGACTTTAGTTGTTATTAGATATAAAATATCAAGTGTTATCACAAGTGGTGTGAATAATATCTAAAAAGTTTAAGATTCAATTTTCTTACGCAACAAAAGAAAAAAAAAAATTAAAGTATTATATCTCTGGTCTTTAATTTATTAGAATCTAGTCTACTATTAATTAAGGATAACAACGAGATGGGATGTATGAATCTCGTTTTTATTCTTACGTGCATTCGAAAAATCACAGAAAACTTTATTATAAGAAAAAATATATTATATTTTAAATTTTATTAATATTAATATAGACCAATTAAATTACTAATTTGTCTTTGTTCATTATATATATTATATATAAAAAAATTTAGTAATTAAATATTTTGAGAATCCTAAAAGAAATCATTTTTATTCTCTTAAAGAATCTCTATTTGATCAGAGGCAATTGTCATTCCTATTATCAATATACTCTTTTAAAAATTTTCTACAAATAATAACTTATTTACGTATATAAGTGCATTTTGAACATAGATTCTTTATCACTTAAAGTAAATTGGATATTTGACTTGTTTTGTTTCTTTGCCCTTTGTAGATTAGAGTCGACTTGATTTATGTCTTGGCAGCAACCTAATAGAAGAATTAACTAAGAAGAGTAAAAGATGGCGGCAAAAGCAAGTTGGCAATTTGGGATATCCTTTCTATGGAAGTAGGATGAAGATCTAGCAATTGGACTTCACAGAGACAAAGTTGAGAATCCTTTGTTTCTTTTTTGCACTTCCAGAATGTAATTAACATTACAGAATTTCAAGTTCCGGAATGCAAGTGCAAAGAAGCACGGCTATTTGCACCACAAGCATTGCACAAATTGAGAAGATGTAGCATTGTCCGTAGTTACTATATATATATCATGGAGGAAGAAATTTTGAAAGTATAACATGTGATTCATATATTGTGACATGAAAGCCCAAGATGGATTAGAGATGAGAGTATGCAAGGTTGTTCACCTTCAAGGCATTGCAGATGGGTTTAGTTCAACTCAAAGACTTTAGGTTTGATTATCTTGAGCAGTATTGTGCAATAAATTAGGCAAAACTCCTTTGTCTAGACTTGGATTCATGTGATTCTTGAGAGGTTGGAAAGCTAAGATTCAAATCTACAACTAAGTTTAAGATTTAAACTTATTACACTATCTTGAGGGTAAAAAATTCATGTGAAGTTGAAGCTTAGGAGGAAATTCTATTTTGGATGCTCAGCGCTCAATGCCAGGTACCCAACGCTTAGGGGTAGCAAAATGTTTATTATCACACTTGCGAAGTCCAACACTTAGTGCCAATGATGCAAAATTGTAAGATATTTCAAAATTTTGTTTCCATTTTAATTAGGTTTTTTATTTTAAGTTTCTTAATTGTAATTTTAATTTTAAAATACCAAAACAACAATATTAAGAATAAATTAACTCAACCAAATCCACTTAACAACTATCATAGCAATTACAAATCTCACTTAGTGGCTATGGTGTACCATCTCAAAGGTTCTATCATGTCCCACGGAGCTTGTTAAGCAATAGCATAAATACAAGGGTAAATTTGTAGGATCAACATCACATGTTATCCTAAAATTGTGCAGGGAACATTGATCGAGTGATTTATTGTGAATACTATAAAATGTTTTTTTTTTTTTAATTTTGTTTGTCTTTTGGTCTTTTCATGTTACCTTTTTTTTACTGTTCTAAGTTCAAAGACAAAACCTCACAAATATATTGGGAAGTATTACACATCCTAGATGTAACAAAAAGAAAATAGAGAATTAAAATTACAACGAAGACAAACTTTTCTAAAAACTTGAAAAAATATATATTCTTTACCGGGTCAGGTGCAAAGGGTCAAGTATGAGTTAAGACAAAGCCCATCAGCCCATTAACCCCTCAGTCTACTAAACTAAAATAAGAAATTAAAAAAAAGGGGAATGCATTGGCGATGGTTCTGTGTCTCTGCGTCGAGCTGCTGAAGAAGAATTGAAACTTCACAACGCGAGACAGAGAAGAAGGGCAGAAATTCTTAGGAAACCCTTCTTTTTTATAGTGCCATTGAATTCAGCAGAAATTGATATAAGGACTGAGAACTCACCTTCAGCTCTTTTGCTTGTTTGGCCGCCGCGAACCCTCTCTACCAGTGTAAGGGTTGCAATAGTTCTTAGCTACTTTACTCTTATGGGCTTGTGGGTGTGTTTCTGCCTCTGAAAGTTTTGATTTTTATTTATTGGGTAGTGCTTAAATGTTGTTCTTATGTTTGTACTCTGTGTTTCCAATGATCTCATTGGTATGTGTAAAGTGATTGACAATTTGACATGGAGCTTTCTTTCTATATTAGCTTAATGTGTTGATATATGGGCATCCTCATGTTCTGTGCACAGGTGACCATTGCATAATCACAAGATAAATTAAGTATTAAATGGTTAAAATTGTTTTATCTGGGTTAGTTGATATGACTTTTACCAGGTCATTGCTTTGAGATTTGCCATATTTAAGTTTAATTGGATTTTTGTAGAATTTTATATGTATTGAGTTAGGACATCTGCCAATTTGAGAATGAATGGCTAGATAGCATATGGGTGGAATGAAACTTAAAGCATGGCTTGCAGGGAAACAGTGAAGAAATCATTTTAGACAAACAAAAGAATGTCTACCATACTATTTGTAATGAGATTTAAAAAATATACTTGTTTGGAAAAACATTTCAAGTAAATGGACTTTCGTTTATCTTTCCTGGTTTAGAAAAATCCTTGTTTGCTACTTTGCAAAACTACTAATTTGAAAGATGTTATTATTTTGCTTTTGTTTAAATTTGTTCAATTGAAACCTTTAGTTTGAATTTGATTATTATATTTTTGAAATTTATATGACATTTTCATCATTTGGTGGGTTGTCTCTTGCTCTGGGTTAGTCACATCGGTTTCCATCCATGATATATAGATAAAATCACAAAAAATCTGATGGGTGAAGAAACCATGATGCTAGAAGCTGGAAAGGCTCCGAGAAAGAGGAAATTAGGTACAAAGAAGGGCCATAAAAAGTCAAGTAAGAAACCAAAGATGCTGCCACCATTACAGGGGCAGAAGAAAATTAAGATAGACCAGAAAATGAAGAAATTGTTCCGCAAGCGAGCACGGGAGTATAACTCTGACGATGAAGATGATGAACCTGCTGCTCCTGCAATTGTGGGGACTGAAAAGCTGCCTTCTATCACCAATAAGCACGGCAATGAGGAAGGCATTGAAAGTGACGAACCTTCTGAAGAAACCGGGGGAGACAAAATGCAGAATATGAATGTGGATCATTTGAATGATGGTTTCTCTGAGGATGAAGGAGAAGAAGATGGTGATATTCAGCCAGGGATAACAAAATTCGCTGAAGGCTGTAGAGCATTCAGGATGGCCTTCAGGAATATCATAAGGAAGAGTATTTCTGATAACTCATTGGTAAGAAAGGTGTTCGTGTGATAGTTTATATGGTAAATGAAACTGCTTTCCTAAATTTTGGATTGCTCTGCAGGGTCCTATACTATCAGGGCATAAGAAACTTGTTGTAAACAAGCTTGCAGAAGAGCAGGCAGAACGAAAGGTCAAGGGAGAGGCAAAGAAAGAAAGACAATTGGTAATATTAAATCTCAACTTTTTTTAAAAAAATATTATCCCAACTAGTTTATGTTTTGGTTGATGTAATTTTACATGTTATTTTCCTTCCAACAATTTATAATCTGGATGTTTATTTTTTCCTTAGTATAATTTCCTTAAATCTTTGGCAATCATTAATATCTTAATGCTTATCAATGTAATAGTTGGCAGAAATGGGGCATGTCAAACCTGCTACTTATTTGGACTCACATGAGAAGTTTCTAATTAGCGTTGCTACAAAAGGAGGTAATCAAGTTTTTTTCTCTTTAAATCTATGGTGTTTTAATTATTATTTACATGTGGGATTCTTTACCCTGCTGACTTTGACTTGTATTTTGGTTATGCACTGTGGTGGATCTCTTAAAGTGGTCAAGCTGTTCAATGCTGTAAGATTTCACTAAAGATTTTATCAACTTTTTGATTCCCCTTTTAGTTCTCTCTCTCTCTTTCTCTTTCTCCTTTTTGGTGCTTTTTGGCTTTTCATTATTGAACATGCAGTTGTTCATACTTGATTTAGGTAAACAAAGCACAATCTGCTCACAGAGGATTGGATCCTGCAAGGGATAAAGACGCAAAAGGTATGTTGTTGATTTGAGGTGGTTCTATCTCTTGCACTGACTTAGAGCCCATTTGGATTGGCTTTTGCCACTTTGTTTCTGATTTTAATTTGAAAATGAAGCACTTTATACAACAATTCATTGTTTGGATTGGCTTTTTGTAAAAGAAGAAGCACCTCTAAAAGTTAAAATCCTGCATTTTTAGAAGCAAGTGGGGGAATGCTTCTCCTTTTGGCTTCCTCTATTTCTAAAAGCCAATCTAAATGGGCTCCTAGGCATAAAAAATTCTTGTATGCTTTCAGCTTCAGTTTTGCGTTAAAAAACCAGCCACCAAAGCTGCAATGTAACTCTTTAACTCTAACCTAGTTGATTATCAGTGTTTCATGTTGAATATGCCGTGTTCTTATTTATCTTATTATCTATCACCGGGAAGTGCTACATATTGGATAATCCAGATTTGATAATGTATGTCCAATTCTAACAGTCTAGACTGTGTTTATTTCCAGAGATAAGAAAGAGGACCAAAGAAGCCTTCTTTTCAGAGTTAGGCAAGCCATCATTGCGTTCAAATCAAGCTTCTCTAAAGGTAACCTCTTCTACTAATCTTATTTTTATTTGGTACATTATATTTTGAAGTTTCAGGGTTGGTATATAGCCCGCATTTCCCCCTTCCGCTGTTCAGATTCTTCATTGGAGGTTGTTATTTGTATAACTTAATGATAATTCTTAACTCCAAGTTTTGGCTAGAGAATAACTGATGTTTCACACTAAGTCAATTTGAATTGGCTTTTAAAAAAGGCACTTTTAAGGTGCAGAAGCAGAAGTCAAAAGTAGCTTTTTTAGTTTCTAAAGATGCTTTTTTCATAAAAATTGTGGCCTTCTTTTGCTTTTGCTTTTTCTTAGAAACACCCCGTTTGCATACTTCTAATAGAAGCACCTTTTTAGCTTTTAAAGGTGTTTTTGCTCTTTTTTTATTAAGAAGCCAATCCAAACAGCCTAAAATTGCATAGAAGTGCTTTTTTTTCCTGCCAGAAGGACTTCTAGTAGAAAAAAGACAATCCAAACAAGCTCTAACTACACCACATTTAGTTTTCTATACAAATGTTATGGTTATCTATAAAAACTGACAAATGAAAGAGAAATCTGATGCATGTAAATCACTTAAAGGCACTTATCCTTTGTGTGTTGTACTTTTGGAATTCTTCAGTTTATTACTCAATAATGAACCTCATGGACATTTCATATGCAGGCTCAGGCAAGCACAGGCAAGGTGGAAACTGAAGAGCCTGCTTGGGCCCCCTTAAGAGATAGTTATATGCTGACAAATTCAAGGCTGAAGGATTGGGACAAAATGCCTGTAAGAATCATTTTGAATGCATGGCATTTTTTTTCTTCTTTTTATGATTAGAGTAAAACCATTTTTTGCCTCTTCACACTATTGTCAATCTTAAATAAAACCCTTACATGTCAAACTTGACAAATTGAACCCTCACATTATAAAAATCATATTGAAGTCAACCTTTCATACAGGAAAAAAAAAAAAAAAAAAACCTTAAAAGATTTACTTTAGTATATTTTTGTAGCGTGAGGGTTCAATTTAGCAAGTTTAAAATATGAGGGTTTTTTTTACATTTGGCAATAGTAAAAATGGGTTTTACTCTTTAGATAATAATGTGGAGAAGATCTTGAAAAAATGAGTCACAAAGTAAAATCAAGTGAATATAAACTAGTGTTTTTCTTTGACACAGTTAAACTCAAATTATGTCCACTATTTTGGAATTTGACTCATTTCATAACGCAGTATTTTGAGATTTTTAACACTGATTTTAGGATAGGAGGGTAACTTAGCAGTCCCATAACTTTCATGCTAGTCAACATCTCTTACTCGTCTTCTCTTGGCATGCAGGATAAAATTTTGTCAGATGACTTTGCAAAGATATCGGAGGATAGTAGTTCAGATGATGAAGAATGACAACTTGACCAGGAGCACTAAGATATTCTTAAGAAACTTTTTTTATTTTTTATTTTTATTTTTATTTTTTTTCCTTTTTTGGGTTTTATATGTCAAAACATCAGTGTAGGAAATGGAAAGGTTTTGTCCATCCATTTTGTTGTTGATAATGTTATTTTATTTAGAAATGTTAAGGAATGGAAATCTTGAGCATACAAGTATGTATCTGTATTCCATCTTCCTTTTGAAGGGTGCTATCCTAAATGGTTCTCTTAAACTAAATCTGCACTCAAGGCTGACATGGCAAAAACAACAAATTATAGTAGTTTGATAAATATTTTTTTTGCAATTTTTTTTGGGTATTTTAGCTCACACCCCTTGTGCCTAGGTTTTAGGGGTATGTCTAATACAGATTAAGATTTGTTCATGTTGGTACCCTAACATGATTGTTGTGTTTGCACTATCCATGTGAGCAAAGAACAAATAATGATGTGACCTATAGGATAAAGTTTACTGTATCATTGCATGAAACAAAGTATAAATGATTGTTTAATCATTAACTCAAATTAAAAACGGCATTGATAGGTGGTTATTTGTGTTTTGTTTCAAATAAAATTTTAGTATGTTAATTATAATGTGGTGAGTTTTGTCTTATATGGTTAGATCGATGTTTGCTGCTCATGTGAGTGACATTAACATAACAGTCATGTTGATATCCCAACATGAGCAAATCCCAATCCATCTAACACACGAGTATGTGTAAAAAAAAAAAATGGGATGTGCCAGAAGAAATGGCCTCTGGGTTGAAAAATCATTAAAGGGATTTTTGCTGGAAAATTTCTACTCAAGAATTTAGTCCACAAAATAATTGTTAAAAACTAGAAAGCTGATGATGAATGTGAACTCGTTACCGTTATGCCAATTTAATTTGGAAATATATTTGGATTGCCAAGTATTTGCATATGATTTGAACATGATTCTTTTACATGCTGGGAGAAAAATCAAAATCATTCTGTGGTTGGTTCGTCTTGATGCTCCCCACGTTTCTGTGCTTTGGGGAAAGTGCGTGCCTTGTCGAACCACACCACCTACAATCCATGACAAAGTTCACTTGAACTTTGATTTATTGTCTAAATGAGGCGAAGATGTCTGGACACATTTCATTTTTTTCTCAACACATGGATCTCGAGATCAGTAAAAGCATGAAGCTGTGTAAAGAATTGGCTTGATTGTGCAAAGCTAGAAGATTTTGGTCAAATATGATTATCCATATTTCTTTGATAAGATAAGCTATCCATTGAGTGTAGCACATGAAAAATATTTGTAATGTTAAGAGTTTAAACTCAATATTAAAAAAAAATAACTATAATTATTTTATTTTTCAAATGAAATTAATTATCTCTAAATTAAAGTGGAGATATTCATGGATCCTATCTATATATATAATAACAAGGAAAAGGCACCTCTCCAGCAACCAATTTTTGTGAGGCACTGGCCTCTAGAAACCAATTTATTGTAACTACAAAGTAAACCCTGCAAATAGTCATTGCAGTCTGCCCACTAATTTGAAGTACCTCCAACAGAATAAAAACTTTTAAGCTAGTATGAATACACATATCTTCTAAAGACTTTGCTGTCATCAGCATAAATAGTATCCTATTCAATACATTTCCGTCAAATTTACAAATTTGTCCTATCTCTGGGTAAACATACCTCAACAGCATATACTTCGTCTGTGTGCTATACATGTCAAAAAGGAAAGGGTAAAGAACAACTTACAACCTTGTAGCTTTATCTAGAACTATCAACTTGAACCGCTTATGCCAAGGCGCCCTATGGATCCATTGTAGTTGAAATGCATGGTAGTAAGGGAGAGAAAGATAAATAAGGAGGAGAGAGAAAGTGGGCCTCATTTTTTCTCTCCAGCATATCTTTGTATCTCTCTCTTACTACCCTTGCAATTCAACTGCAAAGGATCCATAATCACTTATGCAAGTAATGTAGAGGGGAATTATAAAAGCTTTCGTTTTCCAAGATATCAGAATTTTCCAACTTAAACCAGAAAGGCAATCAGAAGCCTCTGGCTGAGGTGGGGGATTTGCATTGGTCTTGTCAGCAACTTGCATATCATTGACAGTGAAGGGAGCTTTCGATTGACTGTCGAGCTTTCGCTGTTGAAGGATTGGAACATGTCCATGTTAAGCTCTTCTGTCCCCATTGAAGGAAATCTAGGGCCCTATGATAAAATCAGAGAGCTTGCCATTGCATGGAGAAAGAATGCATCGAATTTCATCCGTTTATTGGACATGGTTAAAGGGTTACCCTCAGTAGCTTCTGGTTTGGCTCTGAGGGTCATAATCATAGGCTTCACCGGCTTTCACGAAGCGGCCTTTCACACGCCTTCTCACGTCAGCCCTTGCCTTCCGAGAGGCATACCTCACTGTTTTATCAAACCTAATAAGATAGCCACAATTAATATCAATCGCCTAGTTAGTAAATATGCAATGCAGTTTGGATTTGACAAAAAAGGCCAACACCTAGCAAATAATAATTTACAGCTTAAAAGCAAAGAAAACAACTAGAGATAAAGAAATCATGTGTTCAAATTTTGACACATCTAGGATGCAGACAGGCTATGCGTTATGAGAGTGAATGCCTAGCTTTGAAAGAACAACAAGGGCACAAAGTGGGGGTGGCAAAGATGAGAATGCTAAGATGGATGTGTGGCCAAGCAAGAAAGGATAGAATAAGAAATGAATGCATAAGAGAAGACGTTGGGGCGACACCCATTGAGGAAAATATAACAAAAAATCAGTTAGCGTGGTTTAGACATGTGCAGAGGAGGACATTGGAGACACCAGTGAGGAAAGTTGATCTTATGTATTTAGCCTTATTGAGGAGAAGATAACAAAAAAACCAATTAAGTTGATCTTATAAAAAAGGATCTTGCGATTAACAATATTTCAGAAAATATGGTTTTTGATAAAACACAATGGCATCTAGCCGACCTCACCTAGTGAGAAAAGGCTGCTTGTTGAACAAAATATAGGTAAGATAATGTGAAACAGCAGGTCAGATTAATAATCACAAGCTCGAGACCGAAACAAAAGATTCAACAGATTATGAATATGATCCACCAATTAAGGTATTATTCCAATACCACTAATATATCAATATCATCATTGAAATGTACTTACTTGCGAGTCTTCTTCTTTTCTTTATAACGCATGACAGCGTTACTGCGGTTAGCAGAATGTAGGGAACTCTCTGGGCAAGGAGGACACCACAGAGGTTCTCCCATGTGAAGCATTGAAGAAGCCCCACAATCTTGATAATCTGCAGGGTTACTCTCTCCGGTAACGCCGGAAAATGAAAGGTTTGACTGACCTTGCCTTGCCATGAAATGAAGAATTGGTTCAGTTTTAGTACTTAACATGGAATCAGCAGACGCTCCAGTGCTGCAAGCTGGTTGCATTGCATTGACCAGTCCAGCTGATGAACCCTGGTCACAAAAGATTTAGATCTGAAGTAAGTATGTGCTATAAGAAATGCAAAACAATTCAACACCATCCCCATGAAGAAAAGAAAATGTTCTGTCACATATAACTTCTACACGACAGGAAAGCAATTGAATATCCCATTACTCATGGTTCCTCACTTGTGCCATTTGTAGATGAACAATACAATTATCTCTTCAAATACATGTAAGTGATTTAGTGAAAGCATTTGCATTGACATTTTCTGTTTTCCTAAGACTTTGCAGATGCAACATAATCGGGATTCAACATCAGTTGTTTGGTTTTTTGTTTTCCTACCAAATTGCTTTTAGCTCCCTTTAGCCCCCTTGGTGGTATCTATCTTAGCATCTACAGCTTGAAATACATGTAAGTTAGGGAGGGAGCAGTGGATATATACAAACATGCTATGCCTAGCTCCAATTATGGGCAAATCAAGGCTATCACTGACAAAGCATGAATAGATGAGTATACCTCAGCTGCAACAGCACCCTGACAGTTGGAATCACCAGCAGACATGTCCTTTGTCCCAAACAAGCTATCGATTCCACCATAATCGAGGAGCTCTTCAGAATGGCTGAGGGTCACACCAAAAAGTTCCTCATAGTTCTCAAGATTCAGATCAATTTCATCCATGTTGAAATCATCATACAGATTATCTTCGTCACATAATCCAGGAGCTTTTGTACCAGGACAGTATACCTACATATTGGTGATGAGATATTAGCACAATGCTTCAATGAAACTCATAATTTTGGACTTGCCAAAAAAAAAAAAAAAATCTAGATGGGAAAAAAAGGGCACAAGCATATACAAATTTCAAGATGAATGTACTTTCAGCTATGGAGCCATCATATGTCTTTCACAAACCATTCACTAGTCCATCTAACGTCGTCTAGATGCATTGGTCAGAATTTAAGAGATTTTATATTAACAAAACGGGAGAATAACTTGATACCCAGAAAGGCAAGCAGCCTCGTGGAAGAGGTACAATTAATCATACAGGTGAACTATAGGGCATTATAGATGGCTCAACCTCACAAAAAAGAAAAAACTATGACATCCTTGTCAAATTTGGTTCCTAGAGTTCCTGCTTTATTAACAAATTAAAATGGTTATTTTCTCATGCACTGCCAAGAAATAGTAAGTGGGAGGCAAAAGCAAAACAGTTTTTTGTAACAATGCAACAACAAAACCTGAAATTTTGACAGAAAAGAATGATTCAGCCAAACAAAGTGTTGCTTGATGAGCCGCTTAGAACAAAAACTTCCCCAACAGTTTTGCTATTACACTATGACTGGTAAAACTAGTTAACACAGAACTATTTTCCTACAAGCCTGCTAGTTCATTCTCTGTACTGTTGGTAGACTGTCAATAGGATCAAGTGCTGGTTATGAGACTTATCATGAAAGTGATAATATAATATTGGGTTATACCTTGGCCAGAGTTTCATTGGCAGGTCCAGCTGGCTGGTCCATAATACGGGGTTCTAAGCTTGATTCGGGCATTGAAGATGCTCCAACCAATGATTTATCCACGTTGGATGTACCAGTTACTTGAGCTGAAATAGATGCATTCTGGCTTTCTGGAGAAACCCAAGTACTCCTATTGCTGTTCTCGTTAATGCTCATCAATCCTAGTTCCTGTTCACATGTAGATTCACCGACGGATGGGATATCTAAGACAAATGACCACATTGAAGAAAGTTCGGCTGCAGAAGGGCAGCCGGTGTAGCAGCTAATTGTTTGCCTCTTATGCGTTGAAGATGATGTGCAGGCACCATGAGCCAACCAATCACAATTCTGACAAAGAGAAATGTTCTCTTCAGCACACCTTACTAGTGCAGGCTGTGAATTGCATCTCTCACATAAAAGGATTCTTGAATGACGTCTAGAGAGGGCATTAGCAGAATGAACATTTTGATCACACGATAAACATAAGCTCGCATTATCAGAACGGCAGAACACAATGGATCTCTGATCCCCACAAAAATCACATATATAACCCATTTTTAAACTGACCCTTCTACAGTTCCTTAATCCAAACAAGGTGAATTCTCCAATTAGCAATGATGTACCCAAACTAGGATATCTGCTAACCAAACAAAAGTGCCACCTTATTCTAAGAAGATGAAGCAGAATTCTGTTGGGTCGTAAAATTCGTCACACTGAGCGATAAAGAAGGTAGAAATTTTAACACTGCAAATTCTGCAGTTGCACAAAAATAAAAAACAAAGCAGTTAGCATCTTGATAAGAAGGGATACTTGTAATATTAATGATAAAAAGAAAAAAAAAATGGGATTTCAACTGTGAACTCTGAACAATGACATGGATATCATTGCTAGAAATTTATGAAGGAAGTTCAAATATGAAAACTTACAGCCAAGATGAAAAATTGAGGAGAAAAAGTTAAATATGAACAAAGAAATACGGGGAAATTCAAAAAAAAAAAAAAAAGAGAGACTTGACAAACAAGCTCAAAATTATTTCAAGAACAAGAAGCTTACAGATTTTGCTTCATGAAACAATTCCTTTTGAATAAGAACGATAGATCAAAAGCAAAACAACAGTAACTAATATGAATTGCTAAGAAGAACTTTCATAGACAACAAGATTTTTTATTTGTAGAAAAAATTGTAATTTTATAGACTAAATGAAATTTCAGAAATCAAAATTATCATTTTCAAGCACAGGAAGCAGATATCTTTAACTTCTCAAAAAGGACATTCCCAAAAGAAATTCAGCTGGAGTTTCAAAGCAACCTTAACTAAACATCATTTAGAGGACAAGTAGCAGGTCAATACCCAAACAACAAAAAGTCAGGAACATCTTTAAATAATACAGCATCATATACCCACATAAGAGACAACGAGAATAACAAATCTAATCCAATCAACATAAAAACCAGAATATTTACCCTTTCCTTATCTCAAGCACCCAGAAAAAGCTCATACACAGAAAAATTGAAACTTGGGAAAAGACTATATTTTTCTAAGAAGACGGATGGGTAAATGGATTACCTCACGGCAAGAAACACAAGATCGGAAAAGGTCTCAACTTTCTCAGAAATTCTGATAATTTATTTAGCACAAATTGAAAAGCAAGGGAACCCTAGAATTGGAAGCTGGACTTTTCAAGAAAGCACCCAAGAAGAACACACACACTCTCTCTACCTCTGCTATGCTCAGACAGATAGGAATAGGAAGGAAGATGTGTAAAGATTAGATTTTGGGAGAGTAGGTGTAGGTGTAAGAGAGAGAATAATGCAATGGGCTTTGATGTGTTGTGATTGTAAGTAATGTTGACATAAGCAAAGCTGATAAAAAGTGCAAACAAAAGAGTAAAAAAATATAATGCAAGTGGGGCCTTCTTTTTTCTTAGTGAATGGAAAAAGTTAGGCCTTTCCTTTTTCTTGGTCCATTCTCGGACCCCGTATTTCATGGGCTAAAAAAGGAAAAATTATTTCTACACCTAAACTTTGATATTTAAAATGTATACTCTTTTTTTAAAATATAATGTAAAAGTAAAATTATAAAAAATTAAGAGAGATATAAAAATATAAAAATAAGTGTATATTTATGAGTATACTCATAACATACTTTGGCTAAAAATTAGTACAATTGATATAGTTATTGATAAATACATTATAAATGATTATGATGTAAAATTGGGTAATAATTAATTTATTTAATAATTTATAGTGTGTTATATCAATAACTATATTAACTAAACTTAAAGTAATGTTAAAATTTGGATAAAATGGAGATTGAGATTATAAGTAGAGATTTTTTTCTTTGGTTAAAATCTAACCAAAACTAAAACAAACCTTAAAGTTTAAAGAATATTTATAAATATGTTTATAGATTATTCATTAATAAGGTTATTAAGATTCAAATATATGTCTTTATATAACATAATACTATTAAAAAATATTATTAAAAAAAATCTATTCTCAATTAAATTCTTCAGTAAATTTGTTAACAAATTTATACAAGAAAAAAAATAATACTACTTGCCTAATATGAACTTTCTCTCTCTACACGTGGGCTTTCTCTCCGTGTGATTGTTGTTGTTGTTGTTATTTGATTATAAAAATAATAGTGGTGGCAAGTTTGAACTTTGTGAAAAAGTGCTTGGCATGATTGGTGAGGTGGACCAATGGAAGCTTGTTACGGACACCTTTTTCCGCTTTCATTTCTGATTTCTCAGTAGAAATCTATCTTTTTGATACTTTGGCGGCGACCCATCCACTTGGCTTTCGTATCCCAACGGCAAAACCTTTCAGATATTAATTAAATCTTTGGGAAACTAATGTTCTAAGCTACGAAATTAGGAAAATTTTACTATAAATAATTGGATTCTATGATTATCTGCCAACTATGCACTGCCTAACCCTAATTTATATAACTAATTTTTTCCGTTTAATATATATATACATATATTTATTCGTATGCATATTTTTAATTAATTCTTTTTGAAATATGAAAATTATTTAGGTGGGTTTCTCTCTCAACAAAGCTTTTATATGTTGATAATATAAGAAATTTTGAAGTCCTAATCTTACGTAAGAATGTGAGTGGTTTAGTTTGGTGCAAAAAAAATATACTTGGGCGGTTTTAAAAAAATAAATAAAAATTGATATTGTTTTAGTAGTTTGAGAATTGAGATAATTTGGTATGATCTAAAAATCATTTAAAATTATTAGTTTATAACAATTTAAGTAAATAAATATCTACATAATATAACTATAATCAATTAAAAACAAATATTTATTGCACAAAATCCACTAAAAAAATTCATAAAAAACACCAAATTCAAACAATAAAAAGACTAACCAATAATTATGCTAAATTTTATAATATTCAATATATAAATAATATTGTTCAAAGAAGAAGAATAAAAAATGAAATTATAAGATTTCGTAAGTTGAATTAACTTAATTTTATAAATTTATATATTCAATCCCGTAAGTTTCTTTCTTTTTCCGTAAGTCTCTATATATATACACACTTTAATTCCGTAAATATAATATAAATATATATAAACATATATATATATATATATAATTATAGTTGTATATAATTTATACTGGACTGGGTAAAGACGGGGAAATTTTAATTGGAAGTTTAGACATGAATTAATTTTTTTTTTTTAAATTTTGGTTCAAATGGAAAGATTTCAAAAAAATTGAATCACATAAATCATAATATAAAACAGCAATGAACATTGATTGATTCTGTTATTCCCATTTAATCTCTCCATATTTACTTGAGTGATCTTCCAATAGATTCAATCAGTAAATATCAAATTACATTGTTTGCAAAACCTAAATTTGAATTTTATTATGAGCTATTTCTTTTTGAATTTTTTGGAAATATATAAATATCACTATTGTTACAACTCAGCCTCTAGTCTTCCGCAATAAGTGAATTGACTCACTTTTAACCCCAAACGTATGGCGAAAAGAAAAAGACAAACGTACCCTCAGAAAGGTCGTGCAAAACTTCTGACTTTTTTTTTGGGATAATATTAAATTGGTTGAAAATTTAATTTAAAATTCATTTATAACATTATTTTATTAATTTTAAATAAATTATAAATTCATAAAACATAATTTAAAATAAAAAATATTATCTCTTCCTCGTAATTTTTCAAATTAAAGATGATTAAGCATAACAATGAATCTCTAAATTTGCTCATCTAATCTCTCTTTATTTTCTTGATTATGTCATCACCGATATTTTAATTTAATTTAAATCAAATAAAATTATAAAAATAATAAATTTTTATAAATTTTAAATTCAACTTAAAATTTTTAAATAAACTAAAAGAAGATTTACATTATTGGTAATGCACAATATATATTCAAACTAAAAGTTAAGATAATATTTTTTTTCTATACTCTGTCAAGTGAAATAATAATTAGTCAAATTATATTATTTTAATAAAATTTATCTAATTAATATTTTATAAAATATGATTTAAAATAAAATTTGAGATAAAGAATTTTTTCCACGTGCGTAAATAATAAGCAACTAGGCATTGCTAATTTTCCACAATCGTGGGAAAGCGGCGTCGGTCTACCCAAGGAGCCGTTAGGTAAGGAATGCTCCGAGGGGAAGACGTCAACGGAGGCCGTAACAATAACAGGGTAGGTAGAATTAGAAAAATTCAACACAGGGCAAGTGGCATAAGATTGTGTGGCCTGTAAATAATATGAAAAGTGAATGGCAACTTGATAAGTTTGCAAAAAGGTATACACTTTTTGGGCGGGGTTGAATCTCACGTGTCTTTTCTCTGTCCTTCCAAGTGGGCTTTTTTAATAAAAAACAAAATTAAAAAAAATATTAAATATCATATGTTCGGTTCTGTTCTTTCTTCCAGATGCCTTTATCTGTAGGAATAGTTTCTTAGGATCGTGTTGCGTTCTCTTCTGTGATGTAACCGACCCCTCCCTCTGATGGCCACTTATCAACCATACCATTTTTTTATTTTATTTATTATTGAGTTGTCTGCTCAGTGGGAAATATAGTATCCATCCCCACTTAAGCAGTAATTTATCTATTTTTCTTAGGAGTAAAGTTTTTGTTTTGCCAAAAAAAATTATTTTTTTTATAAAATTTTAAATTAAATTAATTGTGAATTAAAAAATTGATAATAAGTTAGTGTTTTAAAAATAAAACAATTATTTATTTTAAAATTTTTACAATAACCTAAAATGAGCAAGTAGATC
Source organism: Bauhinia variegata (assembly GCA_022379115.2). Lineage (NCBI taxonomy): Eukaryota > Viridiplantae > Streptophyta > Magnoliopsida > Fabales > Fabaceae > Bauhinia > Bauhinia variegata. Next base: position 23,466,897 of record CM039437.1, read on the forward strand.
TAACTTAACATCTCCATTGGAAGTAGGTTACACTTACTTCCACTCCAAGTGGGGTAGCTTGAAACTTCCTTTTTAAAAATAAATTATCTTTCAATTCTACATTATTTTGTGTACCAAATCACCCAACGACTTCAAGTTAATTGTTGAAAAAACTAATGGAGGGTAGCCTCAGTAACATGAAACTAATAAAAAGAATAAGCAAAATGTCCCTTAACATTAGAATAAATGCAATAGTAATTCAATATATAGAGCTATATAAGAGAGGAAAAAGAATAAATAGATATGTCTTTAAATGACTATAAAGGTAGCTATTTATAGATAGAAGAAGGTGAATACTATTTTAATTCAAGCAACATAAGACTTTGATATTAATAATATAAAAAAAAAAAAAGGAGAGTGAATTCAAGCAATACAAGACTTTAAAATACTCACAATTTTTTTAACAAATTTATTTTTATGTACTACTAAATAGAATAGTAATTTTATTCCATTCTTATTTTTCCTCTTATTCCAAATTGAAGATTTTTATTTCTCGTAAAGAATGAGTCTTAAGTTTTATAGACAATGGCATTTTGATAATATTAGAGTTTCTTTTTATAACAAGGTGTTTAAAGTTAGCTAAGACCCCATTTCACACATTATATTAGCCCTAATAAGATAAGGCTTAATAATATAAAAGCTTGATAAGATAACATTTGATAAAAAATTAATGCTATACAATGTTTAGTGTGACATTGTAAAAGTTTTGTATTGTATAAAAATTAATATTTTTAACAAAAATAACTTTTAGATTATAGAGTTTTTTCTTCTAGTTTCTTTATCATGAATTTTAATCTTTTTTCCTTCTCTCACGTTATTGAATACATTTACATTTTTCAATATTGATTTTTTTTAATTGATTAAGAATTCCCAACAACATTAATCAATAAAAATTCTGGTTTAATTTTTTATTTTTATTATATTTTATCTTTAAAAGTTACAAAGGTTAAAAAAATTATATTTTAATAATACAATCAACCCTTACCAAGGCATGAGAGCCCATATTGCTAATACGATGATAAATCGTATTAAGTGAGGTTAATTAAAGTTAACTATATAAAATTATTTAATACAATATATACATCAAACATCATATAAAAATAATTCGTATTAGATAAATTTATACAATTTGACCTTATATGAGGTGTTAAATGCTCCCAAGAATACACTTTTAAATTACCACAAAATTTGGCCAAAGAATTGAGAAAGAAAAAAAGGATGGGAAAGTATAACTAGCTTGAAATGTATTACTTGGTAGGATTTTTCTATTAAAGTATGGGCTTGATTTTGAATATATTATACAAACATGTCTCTTTCCAATAAAAATATTTTTTTTAGTCAAATAACAAATTTACCATCCTACTCCTCTAATTTGACATCCTTATAAGAAAATAAGCCATTAAGGATGGCGATTTCTCAATTTTTGGTTTGAGAATTGGAGTGGTGGGATGGTGAATTTGTCATATGAATTTTGAAAAAATAATTTTTTTATTAGAAGGAGCCATTTATTATAAAATGTTTGAAACCAAACTCGTTTAGATAATGTGTTATATTATAAAGATATATTGTATTAATATAACGTCGATATTTGTTATTCTTTCTGAGTGACACATAATAATATTAAATTATAAAATAAATAATTAATTTTTGAATTATTAGTTTTTAAGAAATCAAATTAAAACTATTTTATTCTAATTTAATTATATTAGATTAATATTTGAGTTACAAATATTCTAATTCCTCCCATTAGTGCTAATAATCTTTTGTTTTTCCCTCCAAATTAAAGTTTTTCCTTACAATTCTACTAATAAATATATTTTTTTCCTATTTCTTGTAGACTTGTGGTTTAAAAGTCGGCACTCGGTGTAATGGATGGGACACAACTATGATCAAAACATTGGGAAAAATCAAAGGTATGTCCTAATCTCATGCAATTTTTTGATGTATCTTTCTTAATTTGTGTCATTTTATGCATGGAAATTATAACCTTTTATTAAACATATTTTTTGAGCAAGCAAAGATCTTAGATGCACAATAAGTAGGGATGATGTACATTTCAGGTACAATAGTCCCTCAAAAAATTCTAAGAAAGCAAAATGTGGAAAGCAAAACATTTTAAGGATTTAAGCTTTATGGTTCATAGATGAAAATTTAGGGTTCATGGTTTTGTTGGATTAGCCTTTTATGATTTAAATTTTTAGGGTTTAAGGTTAATAGTTTAAGATTTAAGGTTTAGTTTTTTGAGATTTAGAGTTTAGTACTATTTTACGATTTTAAGGTTTAGAAATTAAAATTTACAGTTCATGGTTTTGATTTATTGAGTTTTGGATTTAGTACTTTGCGGTTTAGAATTTAAATCTTAGAGTTTTGGGGTTTAAAGGTTATAATTTTAGGTTTAATATTTTTAAAATTAGAATTTATTGTTTTAGAGTTTATAATTTTTGAATCTAAGATATAGGGTTATAAGATTTATGGTTATTTTGTGTCATGGTCTAGATGAGAAATACCTACAATATTAATTTCTATTTAACATGTATTGATTTCAATCTAATCACTTAGAGTGTATATTAGATGTTAAGGAATTGTTCTAAATTAAATGTTTTAAATTTAAGTTTTGAAAATATAATTATATTAAAATTTAATTAAAGAGAGTTTTATTATTTATGTAGTCTGTTTAGTTCAAGCCAAATAACTCAATAGCCATTATGGTGTTGAGTACAGGAGCTTTTCACAAAAAAAAAAAAAAGAAATTGATTTCAATTTAAATTAACTAATATTTCTTATGATAGACTTCATGCAAATTAGTTTTCACAATTGGAATCAAATTTTACTTTTGAAGTTTACAAGACTTACTAATTTATTTTCCTATAGTTAATTTGAATAAACATAATTACTGATGAAAATTTAGCTGGTAATAAACCAAGTCTCACTGACCTGTCCCGTGCCCGTGCATGGTGCAGGGTTTTATACTAGTTTCTAAAATAGGCCCACTTTAATAAAAAAAACATTCTACTTAGCGTGATTTAATTAGTACATTAAATTCCATATAGGACAAGTGAGACTAATTTTAATATATAATAAAACCTTACTAATATAATAATATATACTCATTATCCGAAACTTCATTTTCAATTCATTAACCAAATTTGTTTTTTTACAGAAAAAGTCATTGGCCTTCATCATAGCTAGACAATATATATTTGTCGGCATAGGAAGAAAAGAAAGGAGAATTTTTATTTTTCTATTACCTTTTTATATTTATTTTATATATAAAATAATTAAATGAGTTGAGTTTTAAGACTAGGGATAGCTACAGGCTGGATTTCGTCTCCTAGCTTCGTCCTCCATATTCAGGGTGCAACCTTATCCATAAATAAGTTTAGGTTGTTATTATCGATTATTTATTAATAAAGTTTTATATTAAGAAAAAAATCAAAATTATATCTTTGAGATATAAATTTAATTTTTATTAATTAGATTTATTTTTTTTATTTGTTTTATATTGATGTGTCGGTAAATAAAAATAGATATATACTTTTCAGATAACAATCAAATAAAAAGTAAGCACATCACACATATAATGTCAACATCATATCATAGGTTATTTCGTAGACATTTAGTCTTAATCCATTCCCAATCATAACTTTAATTAATTGTTTATTTTCATAGATTATCCATCAAAGTTGATATATAGAGGCATGATCATAACAAAAACAATGATTAATTTTATGCTTTGTTCGTTTTCATACAAGAAAAAAAAACCAAAGAGTACTCTAGCCTACTAAAAAAAATGACAGCAAAATCAGTCACCATCTCCAGCAATTGAGCCAACTCAGGAGAAGAGATTTGATGTCACTGATTAGGGTCCCATGTGTTTGTGATGATTGGAAATATTGTTGGGAGATATAAGTGTAATCAGGTCTTGACAATTCATTTTCACCTACTTTGTTCTTTTTTCTTTGGTTATTGTTGTTATAATTAAGAAATTGCCAATATTTCCAATTGTGGTTAGAGCTAGATTGTACACGTTATAGATTAATACACAGCAACTAAAAGTCAAAAACATTTCAAAACCTCAATGATTTTCTTAATCTTTCAAATTTGCAAGAATTATCAATACACAACACAGCAACTAAAAGTCAAAAACATTTCAAAACCTCAATGATTTTCTTAATCTTTCAAATTTGCAAGAATTATCAATACACAACGAGTACTTTTTATATGCAATAATTTCTCAATTAATAGTTGAGACCGACTTCTTTTGAGGTACAAAAATCATTAAAGTATATATAAATTTTTTTCATACACATAACTAAAGATCGAATGTTTATCCGTATGTATATTTAAATAATTTAATTATTTATTAACTGTGTCAGACGTTATTAATTACACGAGTATTTTTTAGCATATTCTATTCAAGGGATGTGTATATACATATATATATTATTTATATATACTCAAAATTTTAATTGGATATACTCTCTTTTATATATATAGAGCTCAAATTTAATTAAAATTTACTGTGTGGGAGTGATCTACTAGGAGTTTTCTTGTCAATATGGTCTTTGTAATAATCTTTACATTAATACATCGAGCTGCAAAGTTTAATATTAGATATATTTTATAAACTATCAAAATTCTAGGGTAACATTTTTTAGTTTTATTTTTTGTCTCACTCATTCAGTATCATTTCAGTCAAAAAAAAAATATTTTCAACCATTTCAAAGTATTTATAATATTATTTTATAATTTCAAACAAGTAAAAAAAACATAAATAAAACAAGAAGTGAAATAGAAAATAAGATTCTCAAATCTCTTAGTTGAAGTGAATTGAATTGAATACAAACTCTTTTTGTCATCAACCACCCACAATTTTACAAATTTTATTATTTGAATCGCTATCAAACTAAGTTAGCCTAAATTGGACAAGCCTTTTCAAGTTCTTGATTGCATAAAATAAACCTAAATCTCAACAAAGTTAAAGAAGGAGATCTTGGGACATATCTCACGGGGCAACGTTGCTCTTTTGAGAAGATGAAAGTGTACTTTTGACTTGTGAGTGCACAGTACTTGGTCTTGTGGCCATACGAGGCTGGTGGGGTTGGTAGCTATGGTAGCCGGCAGAGAAGACAAGAAAAAGGAAGGGACAACGTTGAGTAGGGTAGGGATATTACAATTACAATATATAGTAAAAATAAGACTCTTCCTTTATGATTACTGCGCATTTTTCACATCTCACATATGGATTGCCAAAGAAACAAAAGCAAAAATGAACATTTCATGCAGGGGAGAATGCAATTATATTTGATTGTGATGTGCGGAGGGGGACAATTCTTGTTGCATTCCATTAGATATACACAATCGTCTCATGGATTTATCTGAGTTTTAGGTTAAAGTTTTCATCATATGCGAGTTGGATTTTAATGAGCTGGGTTTGATTTGGATGTGATGTTTGTGAGTGTAAGGTAAAATAGTGTGTGTAGATTGGGGAAAAAAAGTAAGAAGTGTAAGTGAATAGTAATTTTATTTTATTTTTGACAAAACCCCCAACCACTCACATTATCACAGAAGCTTGGCCACCAATTAGAATAAACCCAAGTGTAGACTCCAGTCTGCAAGGATTTTATACTATGTAAGTAGATACTTAGAAAGCTTGAGGGAAGGTGTTAGCTAGTGGAATTTGATCTTGGAGCTCCAATAATAATGATTTTGTTTACCAATACTTTTCTTGATAATATAAAGTTAGAAACTATAATGTAAATCGACAAGTTGTTGAGAAAGTAGGTTGAGTTTAGGGACGGAATTGAAATAAATTAGGTAAGGAGGGTAAAATTTAACATATGTTAATCAAAATCAATAATGACTCATTTTTTTGCTTGCCTCCTCGTCCATTTGCTAACACTTTGGCCATCCCTAGCTAAGTTGAAGGTCTTTCTAAATCAAAAGTCACGGGTTTAAAGTTTTGGAGTCTTTCTACTTGTTGGTTGTGATTTATTATTTATTGCTTAATATATAAATAAAGAATAAAAATAAATCTTACGAGCATGAGAATTTTGTGGATATAGAAAAAAATGAAACTACATATGATATAATCTATGATTTTAAGATACAATGGCTTGCCATTATAATCTTCTCACAATTCTCTAATGGTGTCTAACTAGCTAGAAGAATTTGTACTTGAGAAATGACTAAAGTTAGAACAAGTGCATTTTGGTGGATAAGAGATGAGGTATATGAGTGTAGATGCAAGAGGTTGGGAGAGAAAATTTTGAGGCAATGGTGCACCTTTGAAGCAGAAATTCTATTCATTCAAGCTAGTAATGTGTCAAAAGAGGTTGTGATTTAATTTGCCTACAATAATTAAGAAAACCTTGCACACTTAATATTTACATTGCAATTAATCTTTACACATATTTTTGAGAAACTCCCATAAGAATAATAGTAGACATTTATGTTGCTAATAAAACTATTATAAATGACAACATGAATTGGTTTAGCTGATAAGTATTAAATTACTTTAATTATAAAGCTTATGTTCAGATCTCACTTCAACCAGTCTTCTTTGACAGACAATTTATACCAATATAAGATATAGTTGAGACATGTGACATGCTTTGCCTTTAGAATAAAATAGTTTTTCCTCATCTTAATTTTTTTGACTATAGATAAAACTTAGTGGTTGCGAAGTTTTTATTGAGTTGTAAATAGAGGAGTAATTATCCTTCTTTATATGATTCAATAGTCATACTTAAATCTAAATTACTAATGGTCTGTGGGGTTTGTAATTCCACAAATATCCACAATCTATTCATTCACATTATTTTCATAGGATATTTACTTACATATTTAAGAATTTACCTAAATTCTTTTATAATAACACTATGATTGTAGAAAAAGAAGAAGTACATAAGGGTTTGATCCTTGATCTTGAAACTAAGGTTGAAACACATCACTTCCATAAATTTATAATAAGTAGAATATTTAAAACTAAGTTTATTTGTGTAATCTTACCAAATCTAGCAACAAAATGTTAAGTGCAATGGCCATACTCTTAATCAAAAGATACAAGGAACTTGAACATTATTTCCAGCAATACATGTGATCCAATGTCAATTCAGAAATATTAGAATCTCAAAAAATGTCAACAAATTTGATAACATGTTATAAGGACTGGGACCGCAACAATTGTCACCAAAATAACTGCTTCCTTTCATTATTGATGAATTTGAGGGATGCAATGGATCAATTTGAAATATAAGACGAAATTAATAAAAAATTTAAAGTATGAGAGATAAAATTAATTAGAGTTTCATATGTAAAAAATTAAAATAATTTTTTTAATAATATAGATAATATTTTATATATATATATATATATATATATATATATATAAAAGATTAATGACCCTTTATCGTTTATTCATCCTACACTTGTTTCTTTCCCTTTAAAAGTAACAAACTAAAGAGCTTGCATCAAAATGCATCACACAAATGCCACATGCATTAGAAATTTAGAACGTGTGTTTTGGGAAAGAAGCATTGATTGTTTTTATCCTTGAAAGCAATTAGGCACGTGATGTTGAATTTTTCAACTCAATCAAACAAGTGAAACGTGCAGAAACAAGAGAAATCATAAACATACACTGTTAATAGTAACGTCACCAACAATTCATACATAGAAAACAGAAAAACTACAAAAAAAAAAAACCTTAAACTTATGTTATATACACTTTAAATTTAATTTTCTCAAACTTTTAAAATATATATATTACCTTTAAACTTTAATTTTTATTAAAAATTTAGTAAGAATTATTTATATTTCATGGTCTTTTATTTTTATTCGCTATTTCTATTTATTTATCTTAAGAAAGAGATTAACAAAAAAATAGTGCAATACAGATGTTTTTATTTTTTTTATTAATTTTTAACAAAAACTAGAGTTTGAAGTAATATGTGCATTTTAAAAACTTAAAAGATTAAGTACATATTTTACAAAATTTAAAAATAAAGTACACATTATATACATGACATAAAGTTTAGAATTTTTTTTTAAAAAAATTCCTTAATTAAAAAGAAAAAGAGAAAATTCCTTTTCATCTCTACACTATTATAAATTTTTTTTAAAAAAACTCTTATACTTTAAATGGAAGAAAATGAATTCTTACATTTTAAGTTAACAATAAAAATAAATCTTTTAAGATTTTTTTATTTATATAAAAAATATTTCTATTTTGAGTTTAAAATTTAAAGATACTTTTAAAATTTGCAATAAAAATAACTTTTCTTAAAAAAAGAAAAAAAAATCTGTAGAATGGGCTTCAAGTGAGCTGCTATCTAGTTTGTCTCTTAAGAATCTATTATGGGGAAAACAACCATGTGTAGTTTTTCAAAAATAAAAAAAAGAAAAAAAATCCTTATAAGTTCTTGTAGAATCCAACTCAAAAACACCTACAGTACATGCTCAAATCAAACAAGCCAATTATTCTCTTTAACCACTTTCTTCAAAATTTATACATTTAAAAAATAATATAGATTTATTTATGAGTAGACTTGGATTGAATCAAGATTTTTACAAAAAAAAGTTTTAAAACTTGGATGTTGACTTAGAGAATTCATTGACTTGATTGGAGAAATTTAAAATTACTTTTAAATTAAAAAAATAATTATAAAGATAACACAAATCAGTTAATATTGAACAAATTTGCACATAATCCAAAAAAGAAAAAGCAAAGTACATTATTAAGTTTGATAAATAACAACTACATAACCAAATCATGAAAAATAGTACAAGTTCCATATAATTAGGCTTGTGAAAGAATTTTCACTGAAAAACTAAAAGCACCAATAGTTTCAAATCTGGGTCCCTGTTTTACTTAGGTCAACCCAAGTTTGACCAAGCACTACTATATACTTTTGCAGAAATGTAGAATTACCTAAACTGATTTCATATCCAGTTCTTGAGTTAAACAGATAGCCAGTTTGGGTTTCAAAACAAGAATTTAGATTTAGAATCTATCGGTTTTTGTTTTTAATGTGAAAAAAAAAAACTTTAATAAAAATTTATATGAATTAATTTATTTAGATGGTGAAACATTTTTAAAAATTAAAATTCTTTCTTTATATAAAATCAATCTTTTTTTTTTTTTTTTATAAAAAGTAAAACATCTTGTTTGGTTTGTAAAAAGAGAAAAAAGAATGAGTAAATTTATTATTATAACTTAAAATAAAAAAAGGTGTTTTTGTCAAAAATGAATAAACATTTCTTTCTTTTCCAAAATCCTCCAATTTTAGAGTGAAGAAATAAGGGGGAAAAAAAAAAGGAAAACTAAAGATAAAAATCTCTCTCTTCCCTTCCAAATCTCCCTAACCAAACATTAAGCAAATGAATTAAGAACATCGGTTTCGATTTCAACAGCTTAGATTTTGGGATAGATTTATTTTCTAGAAAAGATAATCCTAGACACATGATAAAATCCATGCTATTGAATTTGCCAAATCCACTAAATCTAGACCCCTTTAAACACTGCTTTATATTGAATCTTTTACAAGAGATTTTCGAGACTAGCAGTAAAACAAGAAAGAAAAGGCTTCATATGCAGAAGAAAATTTTGCAACCAAACATTGAAGTTCAATTCAATGTCTTTTAGACATCACATACCCATCAAAGAAAGGAGGCCACAGCACCTCTATTAATTGGACTAGTTGAACCTCATTCATCACCACCTTTAAGGCTTGACCATTAGAAGAGTGCAAAATGCTAATTGCACACTTATTTTTTTTTACACTTTTACGTATATATATTTATTTTTGAATTACGTTGCAAGGGTAAAACTATAAATAAAATAAGAGATATAAAATAAAAAAATGTAAAAAAAAAAATGTGTAAAAAGTGAATGTATACCAATAAATGTAAGCATAGCACTACTCTTTTACAATAGGCTAGAATACTAGGTATATCCACATTGATATTAATACGGGGGAAGGCCAAGATAGCTACCATCTTTTGCCATTGGCAACTTGGCTTGGGCATATTCCTATTACCTGAGGGCAAGGGAACCTGCCCTTTAAAATTTTTAACACAAACCTAACACCAAGAGTATCAATTGTAGCAATCTTGTACTTCAGAAACTGTAACTTGGGCCAGAAACTACCATCTGGATGAAGAATTAACCAGAAAACCAAAATGCCCAGAAAGGGAAAGCAAACAAATCCAATGAGAAGTTGGTCATTTGCTTTGGGAGAAAGTTTGGATCGCCTGGGAAATGCTCCTGCAAAGCCTGATAATTCTTGAATATCCAACTCTTACACTCTCTGCTGCACTTGTTATTTCAGCTACAAGTGGTGGTGGTAGAGACTTTTGTTCCCCACTTGCAGGTTCATGTATATGAGATGGAAGGATCTCCATAGGATAGACCCCACTGCCCAGAAACCATTTGTTGAATCAGTCATGGCTGTTAATTGGATAGAGACATATAACCACATATAAAGCATATCTAGTATACTGATAGCATCAAAATTGATCACGTCAGATATTCCTAAGAACATGGGCTCAACTGAGTTGAAGGCAGCCACAGTAATCTCAGATAACAGATTGAACAATGTGCGTCGTCAGAGTAGATAATTAAATAACTAAAATTAAAGACAGAATTTCCAGCAAGACAGAAGTGTGAAGTAAAGCAAATGCAAGAAGTGGAACTAGTTAAGATGATACATCCACCAAAGACTAAATTTTGGCACTCCCTAAATGGTTCTTTAATGAGGAAGGGCTGTAGTTAATGGCTTTCACTAGAGCATGGGCGTGAGACTGGTCCCTCTATTTGTACACCTGTGTTGTTTGTCTTTGCATTTAAGCTAACATGGCCCCACTGAAACTTTCTCTTGTTAATTCTAATAGGGACACTGGTAGGTATGTGCACATAAATGTTCATTAAATTTTATAGTATTGAGTAAGTCGTTATATGCACGAGAAACACAATAGGCACAGTAAGAAAAATAACATATCAACTATGCTTGATTTTGAAAAAAAAAAGCAGGATTTTACCATTTCAGGCATGTCATGTCAAGTTTCATATTAACCTTCCGACCACTGTAGAAGTCAATAAAAGAAAGAAGCAAATTAAGCTGCCCAACTGCAAAACCAGGAAAGAATACAGAGAAATTTAGTTTCTACATTTGCTACACATGAATCCAAGTTAGAATATCATGATCAGACAAAATTTACAATTGTAGGGAGAAAAAGAAGACATGTTTTACCTGATTGAGAAGAGAATTTTGCATGTATCAAATTTCTAATCTCTATGCGAGCTAATTGAACCTCTTCGACTACATCTAGCAAATTACTTAGAATCGAACTTGTTACCTGTATAGAATATGTCAGCAGCAGCAGATTAGAAATCATTCCATGTTTAGCCACTTTACTATTTTATTAATACTTACAGGTCAAGTAGATGTAAAAGCAAGCGTTAGAGCAAAGAGTCAGAAACAAATGAATGAATCAGCAAAAGAAAAAGGAACAAAAAAAGAAGGACTGATTGAAGAGATTACAGGATATAGAGTACTATAACTTTTGGAGGGGATATATCAATATATTAATGCATGTTATCAGGATCATAAATTGTAAGGAAAGCATAAGGAATGAACTTTTTACTGAAGCAAATACTTAGAATCATAACTAACTAACAAAATAATGCATGTCTATTTATAATTTCAACTAACAATTATAATGGTATCTTGGTGGGGGCAAGGATAAGGAAAAGCAAGCTTTGCAAAAATAAATATCTAATGGAATATCCTCATTATCATTAATTGTGATAAAATACAGTCCTGCCACCAGAAAAGACACTTGTGAAGACAAACACAGCATAAGAAATGTGGAATTGTTTACCTGAGTTTCTAGTGCCAAACATCTTGGGCCAGTGCACTTCTTAATAATATCAGGATTTAAGACAAACACAAATGCAGCACAAGCATCCATGCCTATAAAGGTCTATAAACAAAAGGCATCACATCAAAAGGTAATATATACATGAACAAAGTAATAAAGCAAATCGTTTGTCAATTAACTACCTTAACAATGTTCTGATTATTCAATTCGCTGGAGATTGTTACGCTTGATGTGCCAGCAATTACTGTGAACCTACACACCATCAAAACAAAAGGGAAAATTAAAATTTGTCATATTACCCAGTATATATATATTAAGCTCCAACTACACGTAGATTACTAAGGAAACAAATCAAACAAAAGTTCAACCTTTGAATGATGTAACCACTATAGTTGAGAAGAACTCTGTAACAATCATCCTGATGCTCAAAATCACCAAGTTTCCAAAGCTAACACAAAACAGTGAGGATTTCTCTCAGCAAATGATGTATATGTCATACATACAAGAGAACCACATGAAGGGCAGAAATAGACCTGCAAACACTTGAAAATAGACTTGCAAGACATTCTCTTCTTCAAATAATCGTGAACTAATGTTATTGTGTCAGCACTGCTTGGATCCCCTTGCATCTTGCAGTGAGTATGAAAATATTTATTTAAGGATTTTGTTTTTCCATCCAAAGCTTCAAGTTCCTGCCTCATTGCAGTCACTTTGTCACAAGGAACCTAGCATTAACAAATGCACAGGATCACCAATTAACATGTTGTAACATAACTTATTAAACCCTTTTAAAAACCAATTCCATCAACCAATTGGTTATAGAGGAAAAGAATATAATGGAAAAATATCAATTGAATCAAAAAGAAAATTCAGCAAAAAGAAGTAGAAGACAACTTTATGTTAGCCAGAAAATAAGGACAGTTCTTAGTAGGCAGAGATTCAACAAAGATTATGGGTGATCAAAATTTCATTAATTAGCTGAGATCTTCATTGATTCAATAAACAGACACCTTAAAAAGAATTGTAATACACATCTCCTGAACTAGCCCTTTTTTTTCTTCTTTTCTTGATGTTGTATTTTATATGTTTACAGTGTTTTCTGCTAGAGGCTACATTATCCTCCTAAAATCTTGTAATCTTCCTTTCATCTGAAAAAAAAAAAAAAAACCAGATTTAAAAATGTGGAAATTTTCAAGATATTAAGTGGTATACTGAACTCTAATTCTTTTATTACTCTCCACTCATTCATTTCCAATCCCAATACCAACTGTAGAGATCAGATATACGTCAGAAACTATCATCATGATAATTATTACACCGCCAAATCACAGGGTCAATTCAAAATAACAACTTCACATATTAATATTTGTACCTGACATTTGCTCTCAGAATTAAGCAAGCCAGACTGGAGATGACTATCACCGGATTTAGTATGAGTAACCCAAGGTTTAGTGGAGGATAGTTTTAACTTTAATATCTTAGACTCCTGAAGCCCAGAGCTCAACTGCTGTACTTGTTTCTGCTAGCAACGGAAGTACATATCACAAACGGCAAGTACTGTTTAAAAGGGAAACATGAAATAGATCATACCTGCAATCTCTCACGCCTCATGTACATTAATTGCAGTTTTGCCCTTTTGTATGCTATATTATTCAACAACATCTTTGCTTCCACAACTCTGCAAGAAAATCACTTTTACCATTATCATTGATTATTGAGCCTGTCAATTTTATAAACATACATAAAAGACATCACGATTCCCGGTGTCATTCAGCTATACCAAGTAAAATAATTACCTTTTATGCCTAAAACTATTCAGAGGGTCAGTTATTTTCTGCAGAAGGCAACATAAGAGCAATGTCAACAAGAAATTGAAGATACCAGCATCTGATATTGTCTAGAATGCACAAATCACTATAACATGTATGCTTGTCGATGATATGGCCCAAAAAGATTATTAAATTTAGTTATTCTGCAGACCTGTGAGTGAACTTCAGAACAAAGAATCTCATATTTCTTGACCTTCTGTAGATGAACCAATATATCTTCCAGCATGCAAATCTAAATATTGAGAATAAACGCCAGTCATATGTGGGTAACAAGATAAATAGCCAATTTTGTTTGAAAGAGTCCATTGCATTAATTCAACTGACAGAACCTACCACATTTATATTTAGCTTATCAACTGATGGAGAAAACAACTGCTTTGTACTCCCAGAAAATTGGACTAGAATCTGCAAAATGAATGTTAAATAAACTAGTCAAGCAAACCTTGTTAGAATACTGAATTCTAATGAACATTAGGAACAATAATCCTACATCAGTCCAGTTTTTCCACTTCTGATCTCCAAGCCTCTCTCTTCCATTTTTCTCTGGACTTATGCTAGTCCTCCCCACTTTATTTTTGTTGTTTCCATCCCCTAGTAGCTCAATGCCTTTTCTTTTCTTCTGAGAATAACTCTCAACACCAGATTTGGTAAAAGGGCTCTCAGCAACTTGGAGTGCCTGAAGGAAGTTGTTCTCGACAGGGGTGCAAGCATCTGAGATGACCCTGGGAGACAAGTTTTGCATATCATGAAAGAGTGATTCACTGGGTGGCTCTTGTGTGGGGGACAACAGAGTTGAGGGTTGCTGAATAGGACCATGTATAACATCTTCTCTATAGGGGCTCAGAGCTTGAATTCTCCTGTCAGGACTCTCAGCCAATTTTCTCTTTGAGCCACTCTAAGTTATCCATCCACCAACATCAGTGTCAAATGACTCAAATAAAAAAAAATTATAAGGAAAGAAAATGACATAAACAACATCACAAAAGAAAGGAAAAAAGATCATCCAGCAAAAGTAATTTCTGCTGAAGTTCCAGTTGAGTTGTTGATAACCTACAATTCTTGTGGTGTCCAGGCTGGGGATGATTCACAGCATTTAATAGCAGGCATATTAGGAGAACTAATCATTTAAGGAGATGACTTAAATATCTAGACCAGAATGATTCTTGAATTTTCTCATCTAGTTTTTTTTCAATAAAGAACTCAGGGTGTTCCCCAAAGTAGTTAGAAACTTTGAAAATTCCAGATTCATTTTCTTTTACCCTTTTTACCTGAGAAAGATTGTTGACTTGTGTGACCTTAGAAGGTGAGCTAGACTTTTCATTCTTTCCAGAAAATGAGTAATCCAAGTTCTTCTCTACTCCCTGAGAGTCACATTCATTGAGATGGCCTAAACCACTATTAACAGATGCATTCTGCTGATCCAGCGGATTCAACTCACCACAGCATTTACCTTGATATTCTGTGGAAGGTGACAACTTCTGATCCAAAATTTGATGTGGAGAAGAAACACATTGATCATGTCCAGCAATTGGATTTCTGTCATTCTTGTTCCCACGTATGCTCTCTCCCTGGTTAAGATGTATCACTTTTCTGGTTGAACCAGGCCCCCTAGAGGGAGAAACAACTATTCCCACTGGCTTAGGGTCAGCAGACATGCAATGAAAATATTCTCCTCTCTTTTCATTGTCCAAATCTGCTTCATACTGGCTTAATTTACCAATATTTCTTAGTGGTGTATTTCCATGATCATCCATGCTAATTAAATTTGGATGCCCTTCATTCTGTGGAATTGTACTGAACAGTTTTTCACCTAAAGGAGCATTAGGAGTGTTGGCATGTTTGCTTTCATAGTCTTTTCCATTTAAAAAAGCAGACCTGGGAGAGTATTTTGATAACCTACTTCTCAATCTGTCAATTCCCTCCTTGAGACTCGATGTACCAGGAGAAGGATCTAAAAGTTTCAACTCAGTAATGCTTTTCCTTATGGATGACAGAGTTTCTCCATGTTTTACATATTCCTTGAATAACAAGGAGCCTGACTGTTTTGGGGAAGGAGTTACAGTTCCTGCATGTCTGGATGAATTTGGAGAGCCCATAAACAATTGCTTTCTTCCAGCAAAGGATGGCCTTGAACCCTGTATCGGATCTTCACATATTTGGTCAAAATTATGATCAATATCAGATACATGTCCTCTGTCTTCAGAATTAACTTCTTTCACCACGCCTTCAATTGTATAGTGATATCCAGGTTTGTGCTGTGCTGACCCATCCAACTGATGGCGTTCATCCACCTTTAGTAGTGTTCCATCGTTGGCAGCAGCAAAGTCCAGTCGTACTTGAACTGGCTCAGCTGCATCCTTATCAAGCTCCTTAATTTCCTGAAAGAGGATACGCCAGGAAACTTATCATGCCTTTAAGCATGTAATTTAAGGGAAGCAACTGCAGATGTGAGATAGCCACAAAAGTATTGTTTTGTATGACTAATCGCATACATGCAAACAAGAAATTTCTTTGACAAGTAACGACAACATGAATGTTCCAAACAGTCATAACCAAGAATACATGATGCAAAGAAAAAGAAGCTAAAAGGTCTGGAATTCTGACATACCAAGTATTTCAATAAATAAAAATTTGAAACAAGGAAAACATGCAGCGCACCCTACTAACAAACTACGTGAGCATGACTCTCAGCTCCTCCATATACTTCTATTTGCTATAAAGATGCAATTTATTTCCTCAAGCCATGTACAACATGTAACACAGGTATTCATTCTCCATATTCAAACACAAGCCAAAATACATCTCCAAGTCAAACAACAAAAAAGATCTCTCAAAGGAAGCATCAACCACTGCACAGGAAAAAAAAAAAAGTAAAACCTAAAATCATAAACTAATTACCACCATAAAATCAGGCAGCAAATGATACCACCACCTACCTCGCTCATATGATAACAACAACAACAACAAGCCTTATCCCACTAGGTGAGGTCAGCTACATGGATTGCATGACACCATTGTGCTCCATCAAAAACCCTCACTCATATGATAACAATCCACCAAGATTATTTTGTAATTCTTAAAATTTCAGCAGTTAAAATTTTCCCAGAAGAAGCCATCCACACATAAAAGGAAACTTCAGAAGGGGCATAATCCTTCCAAAAAGATTTCCAAGATTAAAGTAAAAATCCTTCATGTTTGTTACTAAGCCATAACATCCTGGCCACCATCATATCATATAATTTGTAATGATAAAGCAAGTAGAAAAAGCATCAACAAACTCCACATCCATCCCTCCAATAACTGGTAAAATGCAACTGTCATTGATCAAACCCAATTTACACTTTTAGTAAACAAGCAAGCAGGGCCAATTTTTTGGTTGAAATTGCTAACAAATCTAGAAAAAACATGCCAAGAAGAGAGTCAAGGGTCATTCTCGGCCTTCAAGAAGTAAACAGTGAATATACACTCATCCACTATAATACTAATCACCTCCCGTTCCTGCCCTCCATTTCTTACACAAAATTAACCTCCTCTAAAAGATGCTTTTAATCCTATCTAAGAGCACATCCCAGACAGACAAAAACTTATGTAGTGCTTCATGGGGCAACATCAAATAGAATCTAGATCATGAGTAGATGACACCCTAAAATAGATCTGAAAGAATCCAAACTTTGCAACCCACCAAACATAGGTACCTTACATTCAAAACAGCCCCAGAACAAGGCAAATCACACCTTTGATATTTCAACTGCTTATCAACAGCATCACAGAACACTGTCATTTGATGATGAATAACTATAAATTGATCCTATCATTTGTATCACCACTTTCATTTCCATTGGAAAAGATAAGAATTTAATCTAATGACATGTCATTATAAGCAGTGGTATAGATTCTAATGGCCAAAGAAAACAAAGGAAAAGGATTTTGCAGTCAAAAGAAGATGAACTCTGATTACAATTATCATAAAACCCATAAAGAAACTAGATATCTAAAGCATAAAACCAAGACATCAAACAAATAACAACAGGACATATTTCTTACTTTGTTTGGATAATTGGGAGATTTGATTGAGTGAATGGAGGCATCAGCAACTGAATTGTCATCCTTGTTAGATAAGAAATCATTGGCAGCTTGATTGATAGGAGAGCTCATGGAACATCTATTTATCTCACCCAGTTTGGTAGGAGCTACAGACAACACCTCAATTGGCATATCATTGTTCATTGCTGAATCTGCAGAGCTATTGGTAATCAGGTGACCATTTTCATTTCGGCACAACACAGATCCCTTACTCCCATTAGGTGAATTTGAGGTAGCAGGAACCAACGAAGAGGCAGCACACAAATTTTTGCTTCCTTCTTTCAAAATTGCATCTAGTGAAGGGGAAAGTCTGTCGTAATCATATCTATGAGGATTGTCTCCCACAATACTCATGTCATTTGAATCTCTGCTGGCACTGGGTGCATTAGCAGGCATTGGAGAATGAGAAGTTTGCTTCTTAGTTTTTGTAAGTACCATAAAACTTCCAATATCCGCAGGGCTAGAAGTTTGGCTAGGTGTTTTCTCTCCAGAAGGAATACCAAATCTTGTAGGTGTCTTAAGATCACCTGAATCAGACATAGCAAGACTTCGATAATGCAATGAAAATGCAGTTGAGTCCATTGTAAGATCATTGTGGTCATCTGAGGCAGCAGAGTCAGACAGCCGGCCAGGTCTAATGAAACTTGCTGATACAGGACCACGGAAATCATCTTCTGCATAATGATGTTGGAACAAATTACATGATCATTAAGATTTGTAAATAAATAGAAAGAGACAAAAGTCAGAGCACCCATACTACAAATATTATACTTGTATTTCAGCAGCAGAACAAGAAATTCGCGCTGCACTATCTCATAATTCTGACTCACCACCAGGAAAAGCAATATTACCAGGTGCAATTTCTTTATTTGTTATCGATTCTTTATTTGATATCTAATTGAATATATTATATTGTCAAAAAAATTTATCCTTTGTTTGGAAGGGGTGCGTATGCAGGGAATACTTTTGAGACAAATGATTTAAAAATAAATCTAGACCTTACTGGGTTCAGCTTGTTCTTTTGTTACTGAATTGATTACGTATCTTCAAAATTTACCCTTTGCTCAAAACGGGAGAAAATGGGAAATGATTTTCAGACAAAATTATTTAATGATACATCCAGACATTATACAAGAAAGATTTGAATGAGTACATATACTATGTCCATATCCTTATTGAATTTTTCCCTCCTCATTTGTTCCTCAAAGGGAGTCTAATTTCAGAACCCCAAGACACCAATAACACATAATCAAAACGTTGATAATCCAAGCTGACAATTGTTCATATGAAAACATAAAGGAAAAGCCACTTTGCAAAATGCCACCAAAAGTTACTTCTTTTCATCATTTTCACTCGAACCCATTTCACAGTTCTCCAAAAACACAAAACAAAATCAACAAAGAAAAAGCAAGAATAAGAACTTGCCATCGTCAGTTGTGGCCACTGACCCAGCAGTACTGCTACCAGGAGAAGGCGACCGAATTGGCCTCAGAAACGACCCCCTCACATTCACAACTTCACCATCGTCGTCGTCATCTCCACCATTGCGAGATGGTGAAACCTCTCTGAGGTCCTCCTCGTCGCTATCCCCACCCAAGTCCCGGAAAAACCCCAGAACTGCGTCATCTTTGGACCTACTCTCGTCGGCGCCGGAGCTGGGTTTGGAACGAGGGGGCGTTTCGGAGTCTTCGTCATCCCTCTTGAAGATGTGAACCGAGGTAACCTCGTTGTCGACGAAGCTCACGCGCCGGGCGCGTTTCTTCTTCATCGCAATGGTTTCGTCCTCGGTTTTGGTGTTGCTGGAAGGGTCCATTGATGATGGATTCAGTGTTGCGCTCTCTACCAGTGGGTCTAACACCTGCTAATCGTTCATTCTGAAATCGAGTTCGCTGTGGAGGGAAGATAAAATGCAATTTTGTTCATTTGTGCGGGAAATGCAGATAGCGTCATAGTTTAAATTCGACCCGTCGTTCTAGGATTTTGGCTCATTTTTTATATTTTTTATTTATTTGATTAATTCTCAAATAATAATATTTTGATTTTAATGTTTCTGCCATTTCACTTCAAAGTATTATTCCGTCTGTTAAATTAATTCTTTGTGATTAATAAAAGTGAGCACGTAAAAAATTTATTTTAACAATTAAAATAATAATAATTAAAAATAAAATGACAAAATAAAAAAAAAAATTATGTTTATAAAAAGAGAATTAATTAGCACTCTTTATTTTTAATTAACACACCTCAAACCATTAAAATAACACAAATAATTTTTATTAAACGACTTTATATATACAAATTATGTAATTGAATTAAACATATAGGTTATTCAGCACTTCCAAATAGTTCTTTATGGTTATTTTGTCAAATTTTTTTATATTAAACAACTCTTTAAAATTGTTTTTTTAAATTCCAATTGTTAAACGGCTAGAGCAATTTTCATAAAATCAGAAAAAAAAAAAAAAATAGCAGCTGGGAGTATTTTTTGATGCTTACTGCCATTGGTGAGGACCCCAATGGAAGAAGGAAGCGCGGTGAAGAAATGTTGGAGCACTGTCAAAGAGGGAAAAAGAAATGAAACAGAGGAGCAGCCTGAGTAACTTTGTTGGTATCAACAAAGAGGGAAGAAGAAATGAGAGAGTGTGTAATGATTAGAGTTTATAATGAGAGAAATAATTTAGATATTAACTTACATTATAGTTTAGAAAAAGAGTGTGTTAATTAAAGAGTGAAAGTATGTGTGTTGAGTGACACGAGGTTTGGAGAGAGAATAATTCAAGGATACTTTTATGTAATTACAATTTGAGTCATTTAAAAAAGATTATCTTTCATATTAGTCCTTGCTCTCTTGAAGTCTATAGCAGTAATTCCCAACAATACTTGCATTTTTTTGGAGAGACTGGGGACAGCTTTCAACAAATCACTGTAACATGTTATTGACCTATTTTAAATTCATAAACTAGAACTAAGCTGACTATATGCTATGTAAATGTAGTCTATTTTAAATTTATTATACTACATAACAATTATCTTTAATAAATTTTATTCAACTACTATTTTTTTTTTTAAAACAAAAAATTCCAGAATTAACAAAGTTGTCGCTAACTATTTCCAGAAACAGCGAAAACATTTTATTTTTCCTATTTTTAGTTTTAAGCTCGTTTTAAAAAACATGTATAGTTTATTAAACTAAACATATTTTTTAGCCCTACTTTCATTTTCATTAGAAATGAAAACAAAAACAGCTAAAGTAAACATGTCCTCAAGTTATTAGGAAAAGACCTATGATTGAGTTTTTATATCATATCCAATACATTCTTGCATACAAAAGCTCTTTTAAGTTTAAAATGTAAAAAGTAGCTTAGCTCATCTATGTCATATGTTGAAATTTTAATTTAACTAAGAAAATGGTAGCAAGATGATTTGATTCTGTAACTGTGAGAGTTATTAAAACTCTTAATACATATATTATCAAGAATTAATTTAACTTAAAAGACTAAGTTATTATAAGAGGGCTAAAATTGTTTAGATAAACAACGAGCATTTTTTGTCTTGTAAGTTAAAATAATATTTATTGTCTCAAATTATATCTCATAACTTGTCATAAGATTTTTTATTAGCTAAGAAATTATTAAAATAATATTATAAGCATTGAATATATATTAATTTATTATTTTTGACCAATAAATAACTTGGGGATAAATTATAAAACATTGCTTGGAACTAACAGATTCTATCTCTCCAAGTCCACCAATGGGTTGCAGAAAATCTTTCACTATCAGCTTTAGTATTTTCCCCAACACAATCATCCACGTAAGGAACTAGATGAGCAAGCGGCCTCCATGGTGACCAACTGTCATACCAAAATGAAGAACCATCCCCTATTATACTTGAAGAACCCAGACCCAGAGATGCTTTATCCTTTTGGTATTGTTTTATAATTTTTTGTTAGTAAAAATCAACATCGTGTGACTTAACTTAAAAAACAAATTAAGCTTAGTTAGAGGTTTCAACAATGTTAGGTGTTCAAGTTCACAATGAAATACATATTAAGAGAAGATATAATTGTAATTGTTTTTACTTTTTAAATGAGATTAGTTTTATCTCTAATGTAAAATAAGATACTCATGCCTCAAAAATTAAAAAATCAGTAAAATAGCAAATGGAATAACGAGAAAACATATGTTATCCCTATACTTATTAAGTTTTGTTGTTCTGTAATCAAAGTCAATTCTCATAGTTTTAAGCTTCTGTTCTAACTTCTTGGCAGATTTTTGCAGATAATAAAATTTTGAAAATTCTATACTTCACAGAGAACTCACACAGTGGCCACTGGTGTAAGTATTTTGATTGTTGATGCTACTTTTATTTCAGTTTCACTTAAAAAATCACTTTTATTTTTTTCTTAAAAAAAAAAAAAATCATCTTAGTTTCAACTTAAGGAATGAAGAAAGGTTGAAAAAGAAAAAAAGAAAAGAAAAGAGAACATCATGCTGATATGTTATATCTGTATTAAAACATTCGCATAAATAACTTGCTACTTAAGGTACAAATAACTTAGTGGGAAGTTCCTGAGTGTCTAAGCAACTTATTAAACCTCAAATTTCTTCATCTCTATATATTAAGTGGCAATTTCTCATTATTAATTGATTGCCATTAACCTCACATCAGGAGGGATTTATTTTCTCTCATTGAAAATGATAATATCTAAGGCATTTTTTTTCATTAAGCACTTTGGCTAACCATTCCAAACTTGAAGCTCTCCATTTAGTAACAAGAAGCAATATGTTACTTGTAGAGATAGAAGATTCAACATTTCAATTGAAATCCCTTGTTTTGCAGTTTTCTTCTGTTCCAAAACCTCTCTATCAAAACTATGGTTGGTTTGTGCACAGTATATTGAATAGTCTTATTTTATCAACAAAGTGCTAGCTTGGTGGAAATTAAGTTAAACCCTAAGACACCAAAGGTCTTGAAGCTAAAACTTGTCAGTGTGCATTTTTTTTAGTAATTAAATTATTGGACAATCCAAATCAACATAGTATCAGTGATCTTCCTCATTCTTAACAAAGAAATTACTGATTTTGACCACCACCATTCTTAACAAAGAAATTTCAGGGCCAATTTTCACCCACTTAATTGGTGCACTTATCGACTTTTTTGCACTATAAACAGGAGTAGTGTCTGTGGTGTGGATGTGCGAGAAAGAGTGGAAGAGAGTGTAAAAGGTGTTGGTCAATAAGTCTTGCAATACAAAAATAGATGACATGTGCACACTTACTTATGTAATATCCCTCTTACATATATATATATATATATATATATATATCTTAATTTTATATTAATAGTTTTACTTCCATAATTCACTTAAATATAAAATTTGTATTAAAAGGTAAGCGTGTATAAATGTGTACATATTATTTTTCCAATAAAAATAGGCTTAGTGAGTCTGGAAAGTAAGTGATGTGAGGTTGCCTGAAAAAAGTCAAAAGTCAGGTTTTGTAAATTACAACTTAAAGAGTGTATTAAAAGTTTTCTTTCATCAAATTAAGTCCTTTCTTCCTCCTTCAAAATACACCTAAAAAACATAAGAAATCAAACTTGGTGTTCAAACTTATGGAATATAATTTGAGCCAGTTGTTTTGTGCTAACAACTGCCCAATCCAAAATAAAAAAAAAAAAAAAAAAGAATCTAACAACTATGACTTATTTTATAACTTCTTCTTGGTTTAGAAAGAGGGTGCAGTATTGCTTTAATAGGCCAGATATCCATCTTTTGAAGAGGGTAAAACTGATAAATAAATCAAAGTCAAAGCCTTGTTCCATGAGAAAGAATCCACTTGACTTTTGATTTCATTACAATATTGCTGTTCCTCCCACCCCACTACACCATTTGAGATGAACTCTCTGGCATCCAGATGGAAACAACTTGTTAACAAATAGTGCAGTTTCTCTCACATGGAGTACTGGGCTTTGCTTAAGCACTCACTATTATGGCTGATTATGGTGATGGGTCTGATGCAAGAATGCAGTGGATGCTCAGAGAAAGAGAGGGTAGGTCTGCTGCAGATCAAGGAATTCCTCTATCCCAAGGGAGCTTATGAATCCTTTTATAAATCCAAAACACTGGCCTCATGGATTGATGATAAAGCAGCTAACTGTTGTGGTTGGGATCTAGTCAAGTGCAATCCCTTGACTGATCATGTAATAGAGTTGTCCCTTGGCAATTTGAGGGGGAGGAAGCACATGGATCTTCTAAATGTTTCTCTGTTTCTTCCATTCGAGGAACTGCGAAGCCTCGATTTATCTTTCAACGGTTTTGATGCTTTGGTTGAAGAAGCAAGTAAGTCAAAGAGGGAGGAGAGAGAAAGTGGACTCTATTTTCTTTATTCTACTGCACTGTAATTGCATCGTGAAGGATCCATTTCAATGGCAAAAATGATGTTGAAATCCAATAATATCTTTCAAGTTTACGATAGATCAAAAGGATCACATAGTCATATTTCCATTTTCTTTGTGTGGATCCTTCGGTAAACATAGATTTGAATATACTGAAAGTACTTATAGTTTGACCAATTTTCAACGACCTTCCTATAGTTTTTTCATCTGAATGTCTATCATATTTTTGTTTTGGTATTTAATTACTCCATTCTCTTGATAAGTTGATTATAATTCTACTTGTTTTGAAGGATTTTCAAATTTGAAGAAGCTAGAGATACTCAACCTTAGTTACAATGACTTTAACAGTAGTATCTTTGGCAGCCTAAATGGCTTATCAACGCTAAGAACTTCATCACTAGTTGGGAATGGAATACAGGAACCATTTCACGCTCAAGGCAAGTACACTTTACATTTCGTTTTCTGTAATCAAATTCAAACACTGACCAAACATTGTTTTAGACTTGTACTCTAAAGCATCTTTCTTCTTCTTCTTCTATATCATTCACTTGGCAGACTTTGCAAATTTAACAAATTTGGAAATCCTAGATCTAAAGGAGAATCTAATCAGTGGTGCTTTGTTTGCAGAAGGTAAATATTGTATTATTTATGACTTTTGCTTTCACTGTTATTTCAATTTCTTCTAAACTACATTTTTAGTTCCTACTAAGTTGGAAAAAGGAAAAAAGAAAATGTGAGGATGTGGTTTTGATCTCTTAATACCAATTTTTGGTACCTCTAATTAGATTAATCAGTATTCAATATAGTATTAAATATTAGTGATTTACACAAAATAAAAAAGTCACCTTAGTCTTAGGAAGGCTAGCGCTAAGTGCCAAGATCAAAGTGCTAGGCCGTAGCGCCACATTACCTAGGTTTTCTTTCTAAAGCAGTTTTAACTTCTGAACGATTTTGAGAGATTTGTATCTAATAGAGAGAGCTCAAGGGTTTTCTTTCTATCTTCCCTTGATTTGTAATATGTAAATATGATTCTCATAGTGAATATCTGCAGTTGCCCGTAGATATAACCAAATTGGGTGAACCAAATAAGATTTTGTTTTGTTTATGTATATTTCTTTTATTTCTTGTTCAATTTTACACAATAGAACATGGATCAAGAGAATATAGATATACACATTGAATAACTTATTTGTTCTTACTTGCAGATTTCATTAATTTGAGAAACTTGAAAGTGCTAGACTTAAGTGACAACCTATTGAGTGGTTCCCTGCCTGCTCAAGGTACAAACTTGGAATATGCTCTCTCTCTCTCTCTCTCTCTATATATATATATATATACACTCTTTCCATTGTGCTCAGTACTTTCCATTGACCACTTTTTGATTAAGAAAGAAATGCTTCTAAAGATATATAAACATTTGAAAGATATACATTAAACATTACTTTGAACACATCAGTTAAGGTATTCTTTGATACATAAATTTTGGCAGGATTATGTGAGATGAGGAAGGTCGTTGAGCTAGATCTTAGCTGGAACTATTTTACTGGCAATATTCCCAAGTGCCTCGGCAACTTAACAAATCTCCAAGTTCTTGACCTCACAACTAATAAGCTAAGTGGCAATTTCCCATCATTCATTAGCAAACTTACATCACTTAAATTTTTTTCTCTCGTTGAAAATGAGAATATCCATGGCACTTTCTCATTGAGCACTTTGGCTAACCATTCCAAGCTTGAGATTCTGCATTTAGCATCACAAAGCAGTATGTTACAAGTAGAGACAGAAAATCCACCATGGCATCCAACATTTCAATTGAAATCCATTATTCTTCGAGGATGCAAATTAAACACGAAAAGTGGAAGTAAAATCCCCAGTTTCCTCATGTTCCAAAACGATTTACATTTCATAGATCTCTCCCACAACAATCTGGCTGGAACATTTCCGAGTTGGTTGATGCAGAATAACTCAAGACTAGAAGGTTTCAGCTTGAAGAATAACTCATGTTTTGGACAGATTCACTTGTTCTCCTCCAATGTAGAAATGAACTACCTGGATATATCAAAGAACAGGTTTAGTGGATTGCTTCCACAAGATATTGGTTTTCTTCTTCAAAACCTTACATACATGAACCTGTCAATGAATAACTTTGAAGGCAACATACCCTCATCAATAGGACAGATGAAAGACCTTCGGTTCTTGGATTTGTCCCACAACCGTTTTTCAGGGGAAATTCCAAAATATCTGGCCACCAACTGCATTTCTTTGCGGTATTTGAAGCTCTCCAACAACTTCCTCCAAGGCCAAATAATTCCTAAATCTTCAAGATGGACTAAGTTGGAATACTTGTATCTGAATAATAACAATTTCAGTGGGAAAATTGAAGAGGAATTGGCACACAATAGTCAGTTGCAATATATTGACATATCCAACAATTCAGTCTCGGGTAAAATTCACAGTTCAATTTGGAATTGCTCAGTTCTCAGTGTCCTTCTCATGGCTGAAAATCAATTGGAAGGTCAGATCCCTAGTGGACTATCCGATTTAACTAACCTGGAGATTTTGGATCTCTCTCATAACAAATTATCTGGGTTAGAGCCTGATCTTAATTTCTCATCGTTGGAACTTCTGAAGTTCTTGTATTTGCATAAGAATGTTCTTTCAGGCTCCATACCATCCACACTGTTTGGGAGCTCACAGCTAGTAACACTTGATCTAAGTGACAACAGATTCTCAGGAAGCATTCCACTTTGGATCAATAAACTGTCCAAACTGCGAGTTCTTCTACTAGGAGGGAATTGTTTTCAGGGAAATATTCCAGTTGAATTGTGTCAACTTAAAAACATCAGCATTATGGACCTGTCAAGGAACAAGTTCAGTGGATTGATACCTTCATGCATAGCAAATGTAACATTTGGGATGGCAGAATATGATGGTCTTAGCTTCCATATTTCAGACACGGGACCTTCAGATACAGCCATCATATTTTTCAACCTAAATACCAGTGTGAAATTGAGTGAGCTTCAATTTCCAAGCATGCTCCAAGATGAAGTACAAGTGGAAGTGGAATTCAGAACAAAGAGTAATTATTACTTTTATGGAGGTAAAATCCTAGACAACATGACTGGTTTGGATCTCTCAAGCAATGAGCTAATTGGTACCATTCCCCTAGAAATTGGTTACCTTCAACAAATCCATGCATTGAACTTGTCACATAATATCTTGTCAGGTTCTATACCAAACACTTTCTCTGATCTAACTCAAGTAGAGAGCCTTGACTTGTCCTACAATAATTTGAGTGGTGAAATACCTTCTAAATTATCACAGTTGTATTATCTAGCTATCTTCAATGTGTCATACAATAATCTCTCTGGGATACCTCCTAGCTTGGGACAATTTGCTAACTTTGATGAGAACAACTATAAAGGTAATCCTAATATTTGCGGACCACTCCTTAGAAGCTGCGAGGATAACATACCATCTCCAGTGTTACAATCTGATGAAGGAGAATCAAAAGAAAGTGTAGTTGATATAGAGGCATTTTCTTGGAGTTTTGCAGGATCATATGTAACAAGTTTATTAGGGTTGGTAGTTGTGCTTTGCATTAATGTTCAATGGCGCTTGTCTTGGTTCCATTTAGTGGATAAGTTTGTTCCTTCATGTTTTCTGCAGTATTGAAGACAGTATAACTACTATCAGGATGATAATTCAAAATAAAGGACTGTATTATGCCTCAAGTCTTTTATTGTTTAAGAGATTTCTCTTATGCCTGGGGTAGGATTTTGTTCTTTTTTTTTTTTTCAGCAATTAAATTATTGAGCAATCTAAATCATAGACCTTTCTCCATTTGGTTTGTCATTATCTCAAACCAAATCTATTCCAACTACAATGGTTTGAAAGCATTGAATTATTCAGAGTTGTTTAGGTCTACTAGCAAAAGATTATAAAATTCATTTCTTAAATTAATCAAACAAACTTAGACCTAAATTTAAGCTTTATATACTTATTGTTAGAAGATTAAGTTGCAATTGCAAAGTGGCTTATATTTGTTTCAGAAAGACATCATTAGTTCACAGAACAATAACTGTCACATTTTTCTTTTCATTTTTCAAATGAAAATGTCAAAGGAAACAATTACAAGACACACTAACATAAATCAGACGCACCAAAAGACTGATTGCTCATCTTCTTAATAGTCACCACTCCTCATTCAACCATATAATGCACGCCATGGCTCCTTGCTCTCTTTTGCTGTCATTGTGGGATTCCATGTTATTTTATCCTTAGAAAAATGCAGGCCTGTAGTGCTAGACAAAATCTCGCTTATTGCATGCAGTATCTGGCAGAGACCATTGAAAGTTAGATGTTGAACGTAAATCTATAGATTGTAGAAGCAGTGAAAAGAAGTTTGTAAGAGAAATATGCACGTTGAAAAATTCTTGCACACTCTATGAGCGACAAGTGGGACCCACCAGCGAGACTGGCGCATGAGATGAGACCACTTTTATGACTTTATAGAGTATGTACTATGAGAGTGTGTGTGCACAATTGAAACGATCAAAGTTAAGAAAATGACTCCTTTGTTCATTGTAGTTGTAGAGAAAGATAAGCAGACAATAATGTTATCTTCATCAATCTCATCCAGTCTCCATCATTTGGACAATGCTTTGTGGGAATCAAATTTAAAACATGAAAGCTATAAATAAAACTATCAAGTGAAATGAATACCTCAAGTTCCCCTTTGGTGGATTTACTGCGTGAATGTTGACCAGTTTGTCCAATTAGAAAAAAGGTTGATAATTTCAACACACGAGCAAAATGAAGAAAACATGCACAAGTTTCATGATAAATCTGTAATGACGATGGTGGCTTCAGGGTTATGGCGACTAAGGTCTGAGAAATGCCTGTTTCTTCACCAATCTGTATACCATACACTAATGATGTTTTGCTTTCATCTGCTGTTAGGGATTTGCTTTCCCCTTTAATCTTATATGATTCCATAATAAATGGTACCAGAAGTGTTGGTGTCAAGGATGACTTATCTCCGGCTATTTTAGCGAGGACCTCATTAACAGCACATGAGATAACTGGTGGCTCATAATGTTGCATAGCAACCACAGACACCTGGATATGGGAAGTTTAACTGTATCAGATTATATATACATATATAAATATACAAAGAAGACCAAGTGCAAGGACAAAAATGTTATATGCAATTAAACTGTGAGGTTCAATTATCAGAACACCTTTTGCAGTCTAAATTGTCAGAGAAGCAGCTTTGACTTATTGTAAAATTCCTCATAATAGGGATTGCAAGTAGCTAAAAGCCCAAATTCAAAGTTCCTAAGTTCTAATAGCCAAACCAAGTGAAGAAACCTCTTCCTAATTTCTAACTGAGAAACTAACTGAAGAATCTCTGTAAAGGCTCAGGCTACCAATTTTCTATGGTCTTAAATATAAAAACTGAGTTTCGTACAATTGAATTTTTTGGGCTGACTCCTCAGCATATTTGAAGACTCAACCACAACAAAGAGGGATCTTTGGTACTGATACTCAACCTAGTGATATCATGTAATGCAAGTAGTAGTCAAACTCAAAATGGGTATCTTCCTTTTAACGTCACCAACTCAATTGAACTAAAGGAGTCTACCCATTTTCTTTGGTCTTAAATATAGAAGACTGGGCTTCATCCAACTGAATTTTCAGGGCCAATGCCTCTGCATATTTGAAGACTCAACCAAGCAAAAAAGGATCTTTGGCAGTGATGCTCAGCCTAGAGATATCATATAATGCAAATAGTAGCAAAACACAAAATGGGTGTCTTCCTTTGAACATTACCGATTTAATTTAACGATAACCAAAGTCAAAAAGAAGGTTTGAGAGAGATGACCTGGTAGATACCCTGATCATCAACATAGTGGAAAATGTTTCCAGAAGCTTTGTGGTCTGTGATTCCATAACCCTCCAATGAAAGCTCAAACGAATCCTCTCTGTAACAAGGATTAATTGACCCAGAAAAGAATTTTGATCAAACAAATGTTACTGTTGATGGAGATATGAAACTGCGAGTATAAGGACATAGAGAGAACTTACAAGCGGCGCAAAGATGATGGAGAATTAGGGTGAAGAGAGTCCAAAATAGCAGAGGCGAAACCCTCTCTGTCTCTGAACAGAAACACTACCTTAGGAGCGACCTTCATTTCATTCGATCTAGAAATTCTTTCTTCGTTTCCGCGCTCTTATAACTACGCAACCAAAGCAAGCGGCTGTTTTGTTTTATTTTCTTCTCAAGCCTAAAAAAACTTTGGATTTCCCCTCGTCGCTGTCCCACCCAACCCAATCACAGGCCAACAGTTTAGGCCACTATTAAACCAAATGAGGTCATTTCTCTAACGCACACCCCATTTTTCCGACACACACCCCAACTCAAGGAAATGACCATTAAACCCTTTTAAAAATTTAAAAACTGCACACTTCTCGTATCACACACCTCAATTTTTCCATCTCAGTTTCATCTCTCCAGCAACTGCACACACACCTCATTTTGCTTTGCTTAATAGATGAAAGGCAGTGAATAAACTATATTTTGTTGTTTTTTTTTTTGTGTTCATTTATTACATTCGAGCATAAAATTAAAGAATAAAATTTTAAATAGAGATGAATTATTGGATCTGCGAAAGTATTTTATGATTACAAAACAATCGAATTTCAAAATGTATAATCTCACAATTTGATAAGTTAAGATTGATTTAATAAAAATTTCAAGACGGATTTAAAAGTCTGTTTCATGAAATTTGTTTAATGAAAACGTTATCTTCTCCAATAAGTCAAGTTTTTTTTTTTTTTTTAAATAATTGTAAGACCCACTTTTTTTTTTTATCATCAATTATATTAAAAACCAAAACAAGTAAAAAAAAAATAAAAATCAAACCTTCTAGGCCTCCGTTGGAACTAAAATTAAATCCCAAGATTCATAATTTAATGGATCTCAAAAATCGTTTAGTGCTAATTTTGAGTTTAACGGATATCCAGATTCCTTAATCTCCTTCTTAATTCTAAAATCACACTTCCTAAAATGTATTTCACAACCAATAAGGCCTTGCGACGGTGACAAGAAGCGAGAAGCAGAAAATTGGAAGCCGAAGCAGTGACTCGATCGACGAGCGTGCGAAATGGAGAACACATCTTCTCTAACATAATATTGATGTCATGCACACCAAGAGGAATGTATTGAGGGATGGACCTACACTATAAGAATTAGGGGCAGTCGCATTCCCAGAGGAAAAAAATTCTTAACATGGATAGTTTATTTTATATACTTCTCACTCTTTTCAAATGCTTATTAATTTATTTATCTTATGTGCTTGATCCTATTTCTAAATTTCTTTACTCTCCCTCTTATCCCTGTTGAATTTAGCCCTCTTACTTAATTTTCTTGATTCTATCCCTGAAAGTATTATGAATGGATGTATCATAAATGTGTTCAACATGGTAGTGGATATCAAGGGAGAAAAACGATATTTACTAAGGCCATCTAAATTTAGAAGAGACATGTAGGAGGAAAGATCTTGAGTTGTAGGAGATTAGAGGTGGGAAGTTTATGAAGCCCACAGCCAAATACACCATGACAAGAGCTTAGAGACTAGCAATTTATAAATTAAATGGTTTTAAAACTTAAGTTGCCTGACATTTCTGCTTCAAACTTGGCATAGTGTCTAGGGAAGCAAAATGATATAGCATGAAAAACCATGATTGTCTTGTATTATTCATGTAGAGGTTGCTTCCCATAGCATTTGACTATTTAACAAAATCCATTTAGAAACCACTAGTTGAGCTCAATCCTAAATGTGGAGCACTTGAGGGTATATGGAGAAAAATATACACATATTGTTATGTAAATTGGAACAAATCTTCACTTTGAGCTTCTTCGATTCAGTGGAGTATCTTCCAATGCACATGCCATATGAAACTCCACTACAATATCATTAGATGTATCCTTTTAAAAGGTACATATGTACATGTTCTTCATTTTTTTAATTTCACATTATTATATTAATGGTTGTCGTATTGATATGATTTATTTCATAGACATTCACTTAAGGAGAAAGTGAAGAACAAAGGTACAAGTAAAGGGTTTTATATGTGAAGCTTATTTAGTTAAAGAGATTTTGACATTTGCTTTTTATTACTGCCCATATGAGATACCCTCAATAAGAGCTAGAATTCCACGTAACCTTGAGAGAGCTAGCTGAAGCTTTTCCATGTACTGAAGCAATATCAATCTTCAATCAAATCTACAACTTATCACTTGGAGGGACATGGCATAAAGTTGGCACCTTGAGGCTTGCTTACTTGATGACCACTTAGGCCCCACATTGGTGAGAACTTGAAGATACATGAGTGAGAATGTGATATAAATATGCAATGAGGTGCACCATTCTGAAATACTTACCTGGACGGGGTCAATGGGTGATCAAGAAGACCCATAATCTAGGTTGGTGGCTTTCATTGCACTTGGGAGGTGTGCTAGCCTAAGGTCTTCCTAAACGGTAGAGCCTACGTCATAATTTGTGGTAGTGAGGCCTGCGTTCGCGCGGCCTCTATCCAATTCTAATTTAAATTTTGTTGTCTATGTATAATATTTTATATTAGACAAATGAAAAGAATTATTATAAAGATTATTATTGTTTTTATTATCAAGTCAATAGGTCCCTAACGATTTTTTTTTTTTTTAAATTTAACATGTTGATATTTAAGATTGAAATAACATATCGGGAGAGAATCCAAATCCTAATACTTATAGTACATGAACAATTAAAATTAATAGTTCATATTTTGTGCTACAGATCAGGTCCAAATTGATGGAGCAGCCAATTAAGGTTTGCCGACCATCCAAAAATATCTGCTCCAAATGAAACGAGAACTAAGGGATTGAACGCAGTGTTTATGAACTAGAGTGATGAGGTTGTGCAAGAAATTTCATAAAATTTTATGGTAGTGAGAAGTGGCTATGGAGGTTAAGGTTTAGAGGAAGAAGCAGGAGATGAATTGCAAGAAAAACCCATGTGCGACGCCAGTTTAGTGCTTTTGTGAATAAATTGATGTAAATATTTCGTTAAGTCTTTATTTGATGTCAAAAAAAAATTTATTTAATGATAAATATTTAATCCTTAATTGATGTAACTCTTATTTGACAAGTACCATAAAGAGTATTTATTCTTCCCATGATGTTTTTAAATTACTAGACATATCGAGTAGAAGCATTACTTTACCATGTTTGTTTGAAGCTTACAGAAAAATTCCCAAGTAAATGACATGATTTCTAATCGGAAATGTGAAGGATTTGCATTTTTAAGATTCCCACTTGTAAAAGTGGGTTTTCTAAATTTTACCATACAGCCTAATTTTTAAGGCAATCTTGCTCTTGTCACTTGCCTCACACCTCATTCATCAGTTTGACTTTCTTCTAAGATCAGTTAACTTTCTAGTTTTTATTTTATTTTATGTTTTATTTTTTCTCTGCTATTCATCTGATATGAATTTGTTCATCTTCTCCACTATTCATGGTGGTCTTCTTTTGCTTCTTTGGTCTTCGACTGAAGCTTGTAGCTCTTCTGTATTCACTTACTCATTGCTCTTGGCGCATTTTATTAGTGTATGTTTTGTTTTGGATTAAAATGAAGATGCTTTTGTAGTAGAGTAGAATAAGAAAGCAAAAGTATCGGGTGCGTCTTGGAGCATAATAGCAATCGTAGTCTTCACAAGAATAATATGGAAATTGATTAGTTATATTATATTAAATCACTCCAATAATTTTACTCAATGTTTCTAAGAATCATTCTGGTGTTTAGTAGATAGAAATAATACAGAATAAAATCATAATTGTTGTAAAATAAAGGATACAAAGAATAGGATTGAGAAGATTGAGAAAAAAAAAAAATATAGAGCCTCTCAAAAATTGTTTTGTTCATTCACTAAGGAGTATATATATAAAAGTAAGTGAATCCCTAATCTTAAGAAGAATAATAATCATTTAATAAATTACAAAGTAAATTATTGAGTTAATCATAAGAAAATATTCTAGTAAACGAGTATCCAAAAATTATAAATATTTATAACAATAATTAATTTAAAAGATAAGAATAATTCTTTTTATTTAAAAAAATTGTAGTTTGAAATTAAAAATGGAAAGTTAAGATAAGAATTGAATTACTCTTTCCATGAAGCATGAAATGAGCTGGAACTAAGCTTGAAATGAAATAACTATTATTTCATGTCTTTTATTTACTACTAAATGTAAGAATACTCACAAAATATAGTCTCGAATAGAATCATCATTATGTATTTTAAATAAATTATTAAATAATAAGTTGTACAATTTAAATCGGATTAGTCAGTATTTAATATAGTGTTAAATATTGGTTAAAAAAATTCTTATTAAAAAATTATATGTAGCAAAAAAATCATTGAAACTTCCATGTACCTGAATTATATATGGTTTCAATATTAAACCAAAATTTCCAGTGAACTTTACAAAACCAATTAATTAACATCATTTACAATTAATACAAGTGAAACACATTGAACTCATACAAATACAACTAACTTGTTTTTTCAACCACCTGGTGGTGTCTCGTGTTTTACTCAAGCTTAAAACAATACAGAAAGAGGCAAAACTCAGACGGTGCATTATTACTTCGAGTTGAGAAATATCCACTACTACCACCATCACTGTCAAAGCCATCTCCAACACTACCCTCTTTCTCAATCTCTACTTCTTGACTCCCTGGCTTGAAAATAAAAAGACCATGCCCATTGCCTGAGTGACTAAACAACCAATCATGCACATCCCAAAACACATGCACTGGTTGCTTATTGACCATAATAGTTTGGTTCCCTCTAAATTTCCACTGCAAATTCTTGACATGAATCAACACAATCCCATCTATGCTTATCCACATCTCAGGTTCCCTAGCCCCTGTTGAGCTCTCCACAACGATGTCGTTTTCCTTTTTCTTCTCGTCGAAGCAAGCTCTCGTGGAAAAGTTTTTCTTGGCAAACACGTTTTCTTTCTTGATCAATAGCAAGGCCTCCACAAGGGGTTGCTTTGCTTTTGTTCTCTTGTAGGCCTTTTTGCTGCAATCACCCAACAACAAGGCTACTTGTTCCTCGGACACTAATGCTACGTAGTAATCGCTGCTCGGCTCGGGGCCGCCGGAGAATTTAGCTGACCGGAGATCCCAATAGACCTCCACGTGATGACCATCAACGTCAAAAGATTTGTACCCTTTTTTGCCCCAGAAATTCCAAGGCTTAACGTCAATTTTGCAGTTGTAGTGAAAGTCGCCGCCTAGGCTATCAATTGAGATGTGTAATGAGTGGTTCATTAGGTTTTTGCACCATAGAACTGTCACATTTCGCCAAAAGCCTGCAACATTGGCCTGGTAGATGCATGTGACGGTGCTTTGAGCTGTTTTAGTACTTGGCAATGGCTCTTCTGTTATTCTTTCGACCATAGATGAGCCTTGAGACACTGAATGAGCTCTAAAGGCACGAAAAGCCATAATGATATACTTTCAATGGATCATTCAAACCCAAATTAGGATTGCGTTTTCTAATTTTGCCCTAATTTTCCTGAAGCCAAAATTTCAGATTGGCTTCTGGGTTTTTATTGTTTCTTGCTGCACAAGAAATGAGAAGATTGATTATATCTCACCTTGGAGCCTTATAGGGAATATAGTGATTGAAAATTTGACCACGTTTGATCTGAAATGAAAATGAGAGACCCCATAAGACTTGGATGATATCAATGATTGCTGAAAGTTTGTAGAAGGTTCTAATACGCACAAGGTTGTGATTGAGCCTGCAATGGAGGTTGTTTGCTAGAGAAATTCTTTTGGGTGAGAGAAGAGGAATGAGAAGAACAAAAGAGGGATAGAACAGAAAGTTTGTTTTTCTTTGAGAAAAAGTCTCCTTCTAGAGGCTAGAAATTGATATTTGTCCGAGAGACAAGGAAGAGAAAGAAAGTTGTCATAAATCAGCTTTCCATTTTAGATATTTTTACCATGTGTTGAATATTTTCTATCTGTAAAAGGTGGAAAAATACAGAATGTTAGGTCGGTTAAAAAAATCAGACTAACAAATAATAAATGTACCAAAGAAAATCAGATTAACAAATCATCAAAGAAAAAAAAAAAAAAAACCTTTGTCATGTAATCACGGATCGTACTCAATTCGATCTGTTTTAATAAAAAGAAAAAAATCTAAATTTTTTTTTTTGGTGATATAAAAGTTGAAAAAAGTTGTTAAATTTTAAAAAGGATTGTCTCGTACTATTTAATCAAGCACAAAATTAATTTTTATTTGAAATAAAATAATAATTAATAAATCTTTTGCAACAAATATAAATTCATATTTTGAATTTAAGATTTTTTACCTTGAAATGACGAAATTTTATATCTCAAATCAAAACAAAAAATCTAATTAAGTTGCTTAACATTTAACCAAGATCACATTGACAATACTAATTTTTAATCTTTCGTGAATATAATCATTTAAGTTTCATGCTCATTAAATTGCACAAAGTTTTACATTGATTGTTAAAAGCTTATAATATAATTCTCTTCCTTTACACAAGATTAGGACGAACTATAAAATTCATAAGTGTAGTTTTCAATTAACCCATAAAACGGTTTTTGGTCAAAAGCGCTCGCTCCTGTACCCTACAAACTTCTGAAGTTTCATAGACCAAACACACCATGAAATTTTATTTGATACACTTGTCACTACTACTCCTAAAAGTAGACATTAGGCTCAATAATCATTTGATGAAGGCATTGAATTATGTTTCCATTCATTGTGATCTCTATTTGGTAGTGGTAGAAAGAGATTGCCAACTGAATATATATATATCAGAGTTGTAAAGAGAGAATAAGAAATGACAACCTTTAGAGTTACACATTATTTTTATAGATTTGGATTTACTCATGTTTTTGCTACTAACATAATCGTCAATTTTAGATTTAAACTATTTATCACTTATCACATTTGTGCCCACTTGTTGCTTCTCTAATGATGTAAGTTGATAAACGATCTATATACAAACATAATGAAAACAAAGAAAAAACCTATTTCCCATTTCTATACTTGCACAATATACTCTAATAAACTCTACTGCCTATCACACATAGCTACACTGTCTGTCTCTACCAGGCATATTGGCCATAGGTACATCAAGAGAGAGAAAGGAAAGGAAGATAAAAGAACAAGGATCAAAGAACTCTTCTGAATCCTACAAGAACATATGCTCTTCAAGCTTGTCATACTATATTTCCATCATTGTATCTCCTGAGTTCTTCATTGCTTATCGGTTCAACTACATCGCCTTTCTCTTTGCTTTTAACTGAGATCTCGTTACTATTTCTGGGGATTACAATTCCACCTACATGACCATCTGAAGCACTAACCTGCAGTGCTTCTATATACAAAACCTTCGCTAGATTCTTAAATCTTCGCCGGAAGGTCGGTATGCGAGACAAGGAGGCCACAATCCCCTGCAATCTAACAAGAAAAGAACACAGTATGAAGCCAAATTGGTTCTCCTTCTGAGTCCTTCATATACACCATATTAACAAAAAGGAACATTAGGGTATGGAAATCAGTAAACCAGACCCTAAGTAATACCAACTAAATATCAAGACCAAATCTGCTATCTCATACACCGTCTCATTGCAGCATATTGGCCAAAATGCATACAGAAGGGGGATAACAGCATTACAAATTACTTAATTTATTTTTTCAATCAATTATAAGAGGTGAGACAGGAAGGGGAATAGGGAAGTGGGGCAGCCGATTTTAATCCGTAAATATCAGGTATATTATATGATGGGAGTAAGTAAATCTATTGTCCTATAGGGTGCCCTATTCCTATCCCACCTATTATGATTGGTTCAAAGGAGTGAGGCCATTTCTTGTATAGCATTATTTTATAGTTTTTTTTGACCAATCACATTAAGTGAGATAGAGAATGGGACACTAAAATAAGACAATAGATTTTGTTCCATTATCTGATACCTTCTAATTATGGCTTGCAATTGTGCTCTTCTGATACTGTCATCGGATGGGAACCCAGTACCATTCCAATCCTCGGGTTTTTCATTTTTCCATTTCATAACTAGCTCTTTTAGGGTAGTTTCTTCAGTTTCTTCCAAATTCAATTTCTTCAGTTGCTCTTTCATGATGAGTAAAGGTCCAATGAACCACTCAAATACTCTATCCCTTGGTCCATTTATCTTCGTCAACTCTGCATCATCAGCTGAAAATGCACACAGGAAAGCATGATTATCATTGCCTTTTCCAAAGGGGCAAAGGCTTGAGTAAGATAAGTACAGTCATAGATCACCAATCCATCCGAATTGGGCTTCGCAGAGGTCTGCAAACAATGCAACAAGCTCCATGCGGGTAACTTGATCTCTAATTTCTTGCAATGTCCTTTCACAACATATTCCTCTATGTCCTTGGCACTTATCAGACCTTCGCGTAGGAGTATCTTGCCATGCACCTCACATGACTTAAACAGCCAATCCCATACCTTCCCATTAAAACTTCTCAAGTCAAAATGAATTCATGGAAACAATTTTTCTTCCAAGTAAAACATAAATTCACTACCTGTATTGGTCTATATTGATGAATTTTCCACTTTAATGTTCTTGATTGATGTGAGAAGAGTTTCAGATTACGCGAGCTTTCTCTCCTGTTCATCGAATCGTTTCTGTTATTGCCTGTGAGGTCCTTTTTTTGAAGGGTATGCCTCATGTTTCTGTGGTATTTTGGCCTGGCTGTCACAAGGGCATATCAGAATAAATAATCAATGCATGCAACTAAAATGTTCTTCCAGAAGAACTTAGTGTAGCAAGAATGAGAACAATAAAGCCACCTGGGAAGGCAGGAGCCCTCTCTCAAGTAGAGTAAATCATTTACATATTCATCAAAGAGTGAAACTACAGAGATAATATATGCAAATCCCATCTGGATTGAGTCTTCCTGCAAACAGACGAAATCTATACTTAAAATCAAATGTTGAAATTAATGAAAAATAGCTAGGAAAATCATTGATTCCCATTACATATGGAAGTTATTGGATCATTTGAACATCACATTTTCACAAACCTGTT
Organism: Bauhinia variegata; assembly: GCA_022379115.2. NCBI lineage: Eukaryota > Viridiplantae > Streptophyta > Magnoliopsida > Fabales > Fabaceae > Bauhinia > Bauhinia variegata. The sequence goes on from CM039437.1 coordinate 23,506,297, forward strand.
GCACAATGATTCCACTGTAAAGGCCCAGAAAGAAACTCGAAATGCTCGCTGCTAATACAGCTCCTACAACTGCCAAAGGCCAAAGGATGATGGCAACTCCAGCAAATGGAACACATACAGTTTCAAGAAATGGTCCCTCTCTTCCTATCAAATCCTCCAATAGCCTTTTCCATCCTCTAAATAGCATATATGGGCTTTTCCATATAGCAATAGATGTGATTAAAGCCATATTGAATGGGACCGCAACCAAGACCACCAACACACTACTTGGTAATAAGCACAATCTATCAATGAAAGAATGAATCTGTCTAAACAATTCACCTAGCAAATTTGTTTTCTGAAAAAAACAAATAATTGGAGGAAAGCAACTTACTTGACATCTAATGGCTTTTCATCAGGAGGCAAATTTTCTCTCAGTTCATCCATGTATGAGAAATAAGAGTGAAAACAGAAGTCTGTCAAATCTTCCACTACTGTGCAGCTTCTTTGGATTGTTGAACAACAACCATCCTGGTATAATAATTAAGTGGTGTTTGAGTTTTCTTGACTCTGCATAAGTCAAGAAGCTTAACAGCTACCACGGAGCATAATTATGCTAGAAATTCAAGAGAAACAAGACAACTGCAATAACATTGACAGGTATAAAGTCTTCAACATATCTCCCAAAAGGAATTCTTGTTCAGTTGAATAGGATACAGTGATTAACTTGAAACTGTTTGAACACCGGCCGCTATGGCGTTTCAGTAACCCATACCAAACTCACAAGAAAAGCTCGAAGAATCAGGAATGAAGCAAATCTCCACAAGTATGCCTTATCAAGTGCATTATTTTTAAGTTGGTTTGCTCTGCAGCAGCAAGATAATCTGTGCTTTTCCTAATTATTCATTTTAAGCTTCATTTAACTGTTAATTCGATTCAGGCAGCTTGAACAAAACATAGTACTACTGGGGCATAAAGGAATAATTGACACTTACAATAAAGCAATGATAGAATTTGTCAGCTACATCCTCTCCTACGGCCTCAAAAGTTGCAAGAAGGGGAGAGAAAAACCCATATCCTATTCCGCCCAAAAGGCTTCCCCCAGTACCAACTACTGGCCAGAGTAACAAAGGTAATGGCAAAGATATCAGCACCAAAATCTTCAGAACTGGTCCAAACCTCTTGGTTCTGATGTAATAGGCCAAAATTCACAAAAGGGAATATAAGTTAAAGATAGAAAAGAGAGATTAAATAAATTTATAGCATATAGTTAAAATTTCACACCAAATTTGCAAGGAAACACAACCTCAACACACAATAGTAAGTCCACACAACATGTGCACTCCAAAGTCCTATGATAACAGCTGTATTCCCAATTGCAATGATGGCGATTGCGAATGGACCAATCAGTGTTGCTGCCAAAAATGAATCACTTCTATCATTAAATGGACGAGTATATGACATTCATCCATACCCATCACCAATTTTATCAATTTTGCATCATGGGTCTTCCTAAGAACTTAAAAAGAAGATAAAAAAAACACATACAAACACGAAGAAGAAACAAGTGGGGGAAACAATGTAGTACCTTTGATGATGCCAAGGATCAAAAGCAATAAGAAGAAGGGGATGAAGGAGATGAAGCTCCATAACTTGGCTACAAAACCTATTGGAACCTCCATGGTAGATACAGGGTACAAACAAATATCTCGGGTTTTAAGGTGGTGAGGGTTTCCTTTACAGACATATCATTTCGGAGGAGAAAGTGCTAACCGAGAGAGAAAGCAGAGTTGAGCATACCATAGTGTGGGGGTGAAGTGGGACGATTTATGGAGTGGCACGTGTTTAGAAAGAGTGGTCCATAGAGACGGGTGGCGCTATACAGCGTTTTAATCCGAGAGAGTGCCCTCGCATAGAGGGAGTAAGCACCACCAAGACACCGCTTTAGGTTTCCATTTTCCATGACAGTTAGTGGCTGCAGGTGCAGGAGTTTTTTGTTTTTTGCAAATATAAAAATTTACGGTGAAAGAACTTATTTCCTTATGAATTATAATTTTGAGTAATACTCCTGTGTACTTAAAACACAACAAACACTAATTAATTTGTTACTTGCAATTTAAGTTCATTAATTTTATCGTTTTAAAGTATAAAAAATTATATTAATAAATTTTAAATGAGAGAGATTAAATTAAAGATGCATTTGTAATAGCTTATGTGAATTTATCTTATTATATAAGCACTTAATTAAAAATGATAAGTGTTTGTGAGAGCATATGAAAATAACTTATGACTCTCTAATAAGCTCATTTGAGCATATTTTCATAAGCTTTTTCAAGAAGCTTATGGAAACTTATAAAAATGAGATTATGTAGAGTTCTCATAACTACTTCTTCTTATGACAAAAATATTCTTATAATAAACCTTTATAATTTTATGACAAAAAAACCCTTATAATAAATTTTAAAATCAAGCTCTTATAATCTTATGGCAAGAATATCCTTATAACAAATCCTAAAACGCTAAATCATATAATTTTAATAGTAAACCTTAAACCTTTGAATTTTAAAACTTAAACCCTAAATTTAATGAGCTCTAAATACTTACTTATGTCATTTTCAATAATTTTAACTATTTAAGTGCTTATACAGTGATGCATCAAAACACCATGTAATATTTATTATATAAACCCTTTTAAAGTGTGCGTTCAAACACAAATAAATTTATTGAATTAAGCACTTTTTAAAACTTATAACATAAGCTCTTATGTAATAAGTTTTTATGATATAAACGCTTAATTAAGTTGTTTACCTAAATGGGGCCTAATTAGAGTTGGAAGTGTGAAGAACTAAAAATAGGGTTTTACTATATAATTTATAATATTAAGCCAAACAAGTCCATTAAAAAAAAGTAAGCTAGAGAAGGTTAATGAGTTTGAGTTTTGTTATAAACAATGAGTATTTTGTTTTGTTTATTATTATTATTTTTTGATGTGAAGATCCAAAGATTTTAATAATGGATAATTCATAAATATTTTATAAGTGGTGAGGTTTATCTTGTTCGATGACAGTCGTTTTTTTTTTTTTTTTCTAAGATAAATGAGAGAACTCAAAAAATTTTAATTTAGGGGTAAGGGCAAGATCAAACTCAAGTGTTGAAGCTACAATGCTAGAGTGATGTTAACTCAATCAATTTTTATTTTTACCACTCTAATAAATTTTATTAGCTCTTGGAGCATTTTATGTACTCCCTCAATTTCAAATTATTTGTCACTTTAGAAGAAATTTTTTATTTTAAATTATTTGTTGTTTTAAAAATTCAAAATAACAATAATTTCTGTTTTTCTAACTATACCTTTATTTTCACTAAATTTAATTATTTCATACATTTATTATGCAATTTGGTAATGCTAGAATAAATATGAGTATATTACAAAATAATCTGTGTACTTATTATAAACAATAAATAATCTGGAAAGGAGGGAAGAATAATAAAGAGATATATATTATGCTTTTGTAAATCTCTGTTCTTTTTCATTTGGGAAATACAGATGCACATACCTGGAAATAAGTGTTGAGTTAATTAATATTTAGGCTAGGGCAACTTTTCTGGTGAAAGCAACGGTATTGTGGGATAAGATGTGACATGTATCATAAAATGAATTCTCGATTATTGGTTATGTGATAATTATAAGTAAAGTTAAATAAACATTTAGATGAATTTGTAGAGATAACTCTAATTTAGATCTCGTTTGAAATGATTGTAAGTTGTAAATTTTTAGTTTTAAAATTAGAATTTTAAAACAAAACATGTATTAAAAGCTTTTAATTGTAATTTACAAATTTTTAGACTTTTATCAAATTTTGAAACCAGTTTTCAAAACTATGAAAAAAATTCTCATTTTAATTTTAAGTTGTAAAATACTCCTCTCCCTCACACACCCACGCGTGAGCAGATGCGGAAGCTTTAATGCCCATACTTGCTTACTGCCAAATGACAGAATATTACTGGGTGGGAGAGGGAGAAATACAAATTCAAAGTATTCCATGTCTATACTCAATAGATTTAACCTTGGATGAAACTAAACACTAATTTCAGTTTTAAAAAATATTTAAAACTTAAAACGCAATTCAAAGATAAACAAGATGTTAATTAGAGGTTTTGAGTTTAAGTTATAAACATATAACTGTGATAAAATTTAATAAAGATAATGTGACAAGTTTAAAAAATAATCAATGTCTTATAAGTTTTGAGTTATCTTTATTATTCTATTTCATTTGAATTTATAAGTTTCATGACAATTTTAAAAAAATATTAATTAATGCAAAGATACATAGTTCACTCAAAATTAAGGTAACCAATACTTAATGTATGTAAACATTAGTGTTCCAAATAGTATTTTGTCATTAAGAGGTAATATTCAATTGTATCTTTAATTAATTAAAAACTCTTCAGATTATTGATAGACCACTTTCACTACGAGTTGAGATCTATATATAGCTACTTAAACTTGGAGCAGTCATTAAATCTAAACATAACGACTGAAATTATCAATAAAAATAACATAGTAACGATAAGAATCAAAGGAAGAAACGGAAGCAGGACCCTAAATGTCAGAGTACACTAATTCAAAAAGCCTAGAACTAGACAAACTTGACACATAAGATGAAAGTTTATTACCCTTGCAACTTTGACATGAGTGACGATGACGCTGAAACTTGAAGATTGTTGCTCCTTATTGCATGACTACGAGACTTGAAATTGGGATGGTCAAGGAAAGCATGCTACGGTCGAGAAGAATGAGCAACAGTAAGTGCATGAGGGGAACGGGACTGAATCATGACACTAGTAGGAAGGGTGTAGTTGTGGTGTTCATTCGGGCTTTAAAAAAGGATTCTTATCGCTTTCAGATCCTTGATCACAAAATGAGTGGGGAAAAATTTAAGCGAAACATTGTTGGAATTACATAATTGTGAAACAAAGAGAAGATTACTAGACATGGTGGGAACACACAGAAAATTTTTAAGTTGAAGAGGGATGTTATATGAAGTGGGAATACAAGTAGAGCCAATATGAGAGGTTGACAAATCTGTACCGTCACGAAGAAACACTTGATCTTTGCCATGATAATCGTCGTAAAGAGACAGATTTTGAATATCGTTTGTTATGCGATGACTGGCACCAGAGTCAACAACCCAAGAGTTAGAGAGAAGAGGTGTATTTGTGACATGATGAGCGGTGGGAGATTTGTGTGGAGGTCGGCCAAAAATATTATAGCACATTTTGGTTGAGTGTCCAGGGCGATCACAAAACTGGCAAATGGTAGAGGTGGGACGTCACTGATTGGATGGTTCTATGGATGGGCGAATGTGCTTATGATCACTGAAGGGCTTGGATGAAGGGCGTGAACGAGGTGGATAGGACTGTTTGGCTGCATTAGCTCTGGCAATAGGAAGGTCAATTGGAGTGGAGTCTTCACGTTTGAGATACCGTTCATAATCAGAGAGTTTTTCAAACAATTCTTCATAGCAAACAGGAATATCTCCAGCTTTTAGAGCTGTTGTGATCTCCTTAAAGTCGGAACCATGGCCGTTCAAAGCATGGATGACAAGGTCAACATCATCCAGTGGGTGACTAATTAAAGGTAACTCATCTGTTACCCATTTAATATCATGCAAGTAGTCAGAGACAGATTTAGAACCTCTCGTGGTGTAAGCAAGTTTTTCCTTCAGGGACCATGATACGAGACTTGGATTTGTTGGCAAACATGGTGGTAACTGTGGACCAGGCAGTGGCAACCCTAGCGTTAGCAGTAGTAGCTTTAGAGACAATGGTAACCAGATTTTCACCGAGGGACCCAATGATAGCACTGTAAATGAGAGTATGCTGTTGTTTCCAGCGAGCAAATGCAGGGTTAGAGACTGTGGCATCATTAACGGTAATGGTAGGTGATGGACATGGCAAAGTTCCATCAACATAGCCAAAAGGATTAAGCCCTTCAAGCAAAGCAACAACTTGAAGGTGCTAGGCAGCAAAGTTCTTGGAGGTTAGCTTCAATTGGAGAAGGGTAGCAGTGTTGATGGTAATAGTAGAAGCATCAGAAGGAGAAGCCATGAGAACAGAAGGCCGAAGAAGAGGCTGGAAAAAAAAAATTTTGGATCGAGAGAGTTAAACTATAGGGGCTCTGATACCATAAAGCCACGAAAATGTGTATAAACTGTACATTATATATATATATAGAACTTGAGTAACTATCAGCTAGAAACTAGGGTTACATTTGAATATTTGAAAATCTAACAGCAAGAGAGAATACTACAGGATACAGTTAACAGCTTCAGGATAAGCTTGCTGATTCGGTGGGCTGCTGTTGGCTAGTTTTGGGAAGTTGATGTGGCTGAGATGTTTGCTGTTTAGTTGCAGAAATATTTCCCTTAACACTTTTAGCTAGACTAGGGTTTGGAATTAGGAAATTTGTAATTTTGGTCTGATGTAAATGGTGCACATGTAGCTATATACTGTTGTTTTATAATGAATTTAATTACTTAAATGGGAAGCTACGCTGGTGTTTGATAGTGGTGTTAAATAGAGGTTTGTGTTACAAAATGAGGAGAAGGAATAATTGATGAAGGGAAAAGAAAGGAAGAAGGAATGTGAGTTGATGTTTCCTTTAATATCCTTTTTTTTCCTTTCTTTTTTAACTTCAATTTCTCAATTCTCCGCATTATATGTCATTACCAGGAAGATCTGAATGAAGCCATTTTGAAGGTTTTATACTATACTTTATATCTTAAATTGGCAGCCTATTTGACTTTTTCACTTTGATCTATATTGGTGCGTCCTTTGATTATGTATTCTTATACACACACACACACACACACACACATATATATATCATCTTTTGTACAGTTGTCCCAGAATTACCTAACTATTGTTTCAATGATTCATTGATAGGTCATACGTGAGCTTCTCAGTTTGTTGGTTCCTATGTTATATGACAAGTACCAGGACCAAATCATTGATAAGCTATATATGATGCATGGGATTATTCAGACAGTGTGTACATAAAAATAATTCCAAAATGATATTTTAGTGTACCCTTTTCAATCAATCTTGATTTAAAACAATCAATCTTTAAAAAATATGTCTAAAATGGTATTTTTGTGTATTACCACTTCACAACAATTGGACCTTTATCTACATGCAAGTTTATTAGTTCCCATTTATCATTTTTCTAAATTGCATGAGGCTCTTCATCCATTTTTCTCCAATTCTTTCATTTGATGCCCCTTCAAAATGAACTTGTTCACAATTTGAAAATAAAAGAAAGCTGATAATCTCTTCATCAACAGAATCGTTATCATTACTTACAATATAATCCTCTAATTTGGCTGGTAACCAACGATGCCTTGGAGGTCTACTAGAACATGCTTGTTGAGGTGTTGGATCTACATGAGTATCTTCTTCTTTGTAGCATTCAGAAATCACCACTTGCTTCTTTTGTGTTTTTGAGGACCAATCTCATATTCCTTCTTTATCAAATATCACATTACAACTTATAACCATCTTCTTTGTTTCTAAATTTTACAATTTATATGCTTTTGAATTCATATTAAAATATGTTTCTCGCCTTTATTATCCCATTTTTCCTAAGCTGATTTGGCATGTGGGATTATGCATAACATCCAAAAACATTGAGATGTTACATGTTGACGGTCGCTTCCACTGTAGGCTTCTTTTGGTGTTTTGTCATTTAACACCTATTCAATATATACATAGCACAAGCAACTGCTTCTATCCAAAATTGTTTAAGTTGTTTAGATTTCAACATGCATTTTTCCATGTCCATGTGATATTTGTCCAAAAGACCATACTTTGTTCCTGAATTTGACACCATTTACCCTCCAAATATGTGAAGGAATTCTTGTCCCTAGTGCAACAATTGATGCTCTAGTTCAATGTAGGCTTGTTAGAATTTTTATGACATTTTGGGAAACTTTCCTAGTTTTAAAGTAATGTATGCATATTTTATTTATGTTTTTAGGTTCTACTGAAGCCTAATTGAGGAATGAATGAGTCCAAGCCAGAAGGCCCATGAATTTGTACACTTTTGATGGCCCATAAACCAAGAAGAGAAGATAAAAGCTGAAACTCATTCAACTCTAAGGATTTAAGTCTAGACTCGCAGATACTAACTTAGATCCAATGCAACTGAAAGTCCATGGGTCAGAATTAGGTGATCCACCTCTACCTTTGGAAGGCCGAAACACACCAAACAGGAGAGAAGGTGGCAACAGTAGCTGAAAGGATAGAGAAAGCTCCTAGAGAGAGAAACCAACTTGGAAGGGAGAAGGAATTGAAGGAAAACTTGCACTCTACATGATTCTTTAGTCTGAAAATGATTAGAGAGTTTGTATTTCTTGATTTATTTTCCCTTCCTTCTATTAGTTAGGGATTCGGAGTAGTTTAATCATAGAGAAGTCTTGACTTTAATGGAGTTATTTATGAATCATTTTTATTATTGATGTGGTTATTGCTATTCTTAATGCTTTGGATGATTGAACACCATTCAATTGTTTTTGTGGGTTCATGTTTATGCTAGGAATAGTGAAATATGGATTTGCTCATTGCATTAACTACCATGAATTACAAGTTAATCTAGGAATAGATAGCTTGGTTTGTGTGGGTTTATATAATTTCCATAGAGTTTTATCACTTAGGCTTAATTAGGTTGTGCTAAAGAATTAGGTAAGCTGATTGGCTTAGAGAGGATTGACTTACCAAGAAATTGAGTTTCAATTAATTAAGAGAAATTGCCAGCAATAATGAAATGGGGACAAGAATAACAAAGTTAGAGGAAATTCAAATGGTATTTTGTCTATGGAATATCCAGACCCATAATTGAATGAAACCAAAAACCTAGCACCATCATTACTTCACTTTCGATCCATAGAATCTTTAATCTCTGTATTTATTTTCTGTTTACCTTAGTCGTTTTACTAAGATAGCTGAACTTTAACTCTTTATTTCCTTCTTGAACATTCAAATATTGGAATTTAGCTTTCTTGTTTAATTTGGAGTTTCCTTCAATCCTAATTGTATTCAGCTAGTTGAGTTAGTGAAACATTATGTGTTTACATCAATCCTCTGGAAATGATATTCACTCACTCTATATTACTTGTTCGATTGGTATACTTGCCGTGTTCACATCACCATAATTGTTTTGTTCTTTCTCTTTGCTACTCCACTTTGTTGAGGCGTATATCTATGGTCAACTAGTGTTAAATTCGCTGTTGTTCAAAGAATTCTATGCAAACAAGGTACTCTTGGCCTCTATCAATTCTAAAAGCTTTAATCCTACACCCACTCTTTCTCTACGGATGTCTTAAAATAAAGATAAGTTATACTCTAACAATATAAATTAAGGTAGCATATACTAAGTGTATATAAAAAATTAGTGTATGAAATTAGGAGTGTTTGCAATTCAATATATAGCTAAAAAGTCATCCGATCCAATATTAAAAATAATTTGTGGTTTGGTTTGGATTGATTGGAATATAACATGTAATTCAGTCCAATCTGATCTAATCAAATGCAATTTGGATTAGACCGGTTAATTCAGTTTTTATAGTTTATTTTTTTTATAATATCAAGAGCGAAAATGTTAGGCATAATCATTTCAAATTCAATAGAAAAATATATTTAAAAAAATCTAAAATGACTTTGAAAGTGTTTGATAGTACTAATTACAATGCTAAAATCATATGTTTAAATAACAGTCTTGAAAGATATTAAAAAAACAAATACAACTGATGCAAAACTCAAAAGAACACAAGGGTTGAGGCTTAGCTTAGTGGTTGTCACCCCCTAACAAGGCTCTTGCTAGCTTCCTTACTCGACATTAAATCCCCTTAGGACCACGTTGAAATCCATGCAATTCTCACTCCTCCTAGTCCTCTTTCTCTTCCAAACTTATGTGTGGTTCGGTTCCTCCCTCTAAAATCAAACTAATTACGAAATTATGGTTTTTGCAATTTTCAGTTACCATTTTTTCTGTTTTCGAGTCAGTTGAGCTGTTTGAAACAGATTTGGTCGATTTATGAATACCTTTATATGAAATGTTATTTTTGTGTGATTAAGAGGTAATATTCAATTCTAATTTTAATTGATTGAAAACTCTTCTGCTCATTGATAGGCCACTTTCACTTTAAGTTGAGAACTATATATAGCTACTTGGAGCAAATCATTGTTGGGGGTAATTTATTATCTATTATCTCGTTCTCAAATATGGAATAAATTTATATTCAAAGGTGTAAGGATATTTTGAAGTGTTAGAGGAAGTTATTTTTTTATCGTCCTTAATCTCAATATAATTAGACTCTTGCTCAAAAAATGAGGGTATGTCAAGTGTTACAAAGAAAAAGAAAACAACATGGTATAACTTGAATGGTAAGCATATTGACTTCAACAATTGAGGAACCTTTCATTGTTAGGGATTTGAGTCCTTAAAAAAGCACATGTTTACATTATAGGTATCTGTAATTGTTCTATTACTTGAACGAGATTAGTCTCACTCGAATGTCAGGTGAGATTATTTACGTGAGTATCTTTTTTGTAGTTTTCAGAAATCACGCCACTTACTTCTTTTGTGTCTTTGAGGACTAATCTCAATTCTCTCTTCATCAAATATCACATCAATATTGATAATCACCTTCTTTTTTTATGGAATGTTTAGTTTATAAGCTTTTAAATTCATACCATATAGCTTCTAAAAATACGTTTCTTGCCTTTATCTTCCTAAGTCGACATGACAAGTGGGAAAATACAATAAACCCAAAAACATGTGGTGTTGATGGTGTCTTCCACTACAATCTTCTTTTGGTGTCCTGTCATTAACACTCTTTCTCAAACACTTATTGTAAATATACATAGTACAAGTAATTGCTTCTGCCCAAAATTCTTTAGGAAGTTGCTTAGTTTTTAGCATGCATTTTAAAGTTTTAATCCTACACTCACTCTCATTCTTTGCAAATATTTTAAAATTAAGGTAACCTATACTCTAACCAAAAAAAAGGTAACATATACTAAGTGTATATAAAAATTAGTCTTTGGAATGGTATTTTTGTGCAAATAAGAGGTTATATTTAATTATATCTTTAATTGATTAAAAACTCTTGATTGTTGATAAACCATTTTCACTATGAGTTGAGAACTATGCATGACTACTCCAAGTCCGTCATTGTTGAGAATAATTTATTATTTATTATTTTTAGTTTCAAATATAAAAATAAATTCTCACCTCCAATGTGAGGTTGTAATACATCATAAAAAGGAGAGAGAGAGAGATGCAATTATATACAAAAACAAATAATATTCATAAAATGTGATTCCTTTTTATTAAGTTCTTTGCTTAGATTTGCAAGGCATCAACTAATAACATTGCAACGTGGTTTTTCATTTTTCCTCCGGCATTAGTATAGTCATCTTGTTCTTTGTAGATTACATCCATCATGCGTGTAAAGTTAAACACACGCATAAGAAAAGGCTTTGGAATTTGGCTAGATCCAAGGCATTCCTCGTTTATTTCTTGCCAATAATGATTGACCAACTTGCGAAGTTCATCAATGGCGTCCTGCCTCGATACACCATATTCCTTCATATAGCATTCCAAGCTTGAGGCAACGTGCCCTCTTTTTTGCTCAAACTGTATGAACAAGGGGGAAAAGAAAATACGAAGAAACAAGCAAATGCTTAAACAAAGTTGTTGAAGAAAACTTTGTTTTCTTGATTTGAAATGAAAAGGTTTTTTTTTTTAAAAAAAAAAAGGAAAAACGAAATTGGGCCAGGCTAGACCAGACCGGACTTAATCTTTAGGGTCATATTTTTTAGTGCCTAAACTATATTGAAACCAGGTAAAATTGCCTAAACTAAACCTAGTTCAAATTGATACTTTATTCTATAAGAGAGTTGTCTTTAAAGCCATGTTTTAATTTAAAAAGGAAAATATTTTTAAAGTGAGTTCATCCACAGAAATCTTAAAATTTTAATGTGGATGATTTCATAGTAAGATTATGGAGCAAATATAACTCATTCTCTTATTTGGATTTCTTGACTTTGTGACAAAAAAATCACTAACTTCAGTTAAATTTGTATAATTAGTTTTAAATTCAATGATTTTTGAAACCAGTGGCTCATATTTACAAAACCAGAAAATCCAAATCCCCTTAACTATCGAAAGGAAAGCTTCTTTTTCACTGCACCAATTAATAGAGCAAAGATAACTAATCTACCTCGTTTGATACGATGTCATCCATGAGCCTGCAAATAATTGAAGAAGCTTTCGCTATCTTTGGGTTACTAGTAATCCATTTGAAGATATGCTCCGTAGCTATTTCTCCCATGCCAAGAAAAGAGGTTGCGGAGAGCATACGGTAACCGCATGTTTCTGATCCAAGTTGGATGTACTCCTCCATCGTTGGTACGTGGTTCCTATTGAGCCATCTTGCCTCTGTCATCTGCGCTTGGACCCATTTTTTCATCTGCAATCAAATGGAATACACAAGTGATGTGACGGATATATGTTTTTGTTTTAGTCTTTTAGAAAGAATAATAAATTACAAAATTAACACAATGAAAAGCTCGCTAATTTCTAAGACGTTCAGGTTAGGTCTTGAGTTTAAGATCTTAAAATTACATTTATTTAAAAAAATTACCAATAATTACTACTTCACCTGAATAGAGGTTAGATTCATGCCCTAATGTTGTAAGAATACTCTTAGTGTATATATATATATAAAGAACAAGGACACTAAATTTAGGGTTTCTCTGTTGACATGATACATACATACATATATATGTATGAAATCATAACATACTTCTTCTTTTACATAGTGAACGCTGTATACTCTTCTCTCCTTTCTCATCTCTTGCTCAATTTCTTCATAAACATCCAAGAGTGCCTTGTAGCAGAATTTCATGTATTCTGGGAGATCATTCAAGCAGCACATATCCCATCTGCAAATTATCATCAGAGAGTTAAATGTTAATCTCTCTATTGATGAATTGGAAAAGAGAAATATCTTGTTGTTATGAAGAATTAAACCTCTCAACTGCGTCATTGAAAAGTTCTAGTTCTTACAAAGATTCCATAAGCATCATATATGTCGTCAATGATTGATGCCATGGCAAACACTTTCATCAACATCCTTCTAGCAACATGGTATTGGGGCTCATAGTAAATGCCCATAACCCAGAAGTAACCTTCCACGATCCTATCCCTTACAAAAGATAGCTTTCCGGAGACATCCAAATCATTATTCCACCACCTAAATATTAAATTCAACGGCAAATGAAAAAAGAAAAACCTGAATTGGTTGATTGAATTTCTTTTTTTTTAAGGTTTTGACTAAAATGGGTCTATCATACAAATTATTTCCCTATAAAAGTTTAGTTAGAACCATTTTACACAAATGCTTCTCTTTTTATAATAATAATTAAAAAAAATTACCATTATAATGTTAGTAGTTTAATACAAAAAATTATTTTTCCAAATTTCATTCGTGAAATTATCATGGAAATGCACAAAATCGCCATGGAATATGGCTTATAAGATTAGTAGTCTAGGGGAGCAAGATAATGTGTGAAAAGAGACTCAATTATGTAAAATGATTTTAATCAAACCGATCTAGGGATATAATTTGTATGATTGGCTCACTTTAGTAAAAAAATTCTATCTTTTATCATGCAGTTTTAATTCTTAAATGACTTACTTGGTAATAGTGCCGAGTTCTTTCTGATGCAGTTTCTGCAGAATATTGAAATCTAGTTTTGCAAAGGTTAGCAGAACTTTATTGTGTGCTGGATCTTCTTCGTAGAAAGACATGTAATACCTTGACTCTAGTCTAGTCATTCCCTTGTGAAGAGGCCGATTTAAACTGTGTTTTACTTGTGCTTCCATGGAAGGGCACAGTTGGTTCTTCAATGACCTAACAAGGTGATTCTGAGTGAAATCAAGTGCTTCATCAAGTAATTCCTCTCCTTTGACTCTATATTGTGCTGCTTCATACAAGCTCAACAATGCTGGAACATCATTTTCAAGTCTTGCACTGAATTTTCCAGTTTCGTCCTTGAACTTGTTAAACACACCTGTTTAAGATTCACCAATTGGATGAGCCACAAGCCATTTACACAATTGCAAATATACGGCTCTTGCTAAACTACATTTCCTCTAAAAAGGAGTATGATGTTACACTTTCATATTGTTGGGACCACCTAATTATTTTAGTATCAATAGAAAACTTTTCATATGGAGTGATATTATGTGTATAATCTATTTATACACACATACTTTTTATCCTATGTAAGAAATTAAAAATAATGAATGTACACTTAGATGTATAGAAATAAATATGTAAATAACTTTTCCTTTTCATATGTGACAAAATACATAATTCTTTAAAAAATGAATAAACAGCATGATATAAGAAAAGTTATGTTATATGTACACTTATTTGTGTATATTAACTTTTTATTTTTTATTTTTTTTTTACAATTTTACTCTTATAAATAACTATAATATACTAAGTGCAGTACAAATAGGTGTACAATAACAGATGCAGATATAGCACTTTCCTATAGGAAAACATTCCAAGAAGTTAAAACCATCAAAAGGAATATAGATGGGGTAACACTATACATCACAGAATGGCCTTTGACAGGACAGTAAGAGCATATATATGTGTGTATGTGAAATAAGGGCAGGCATATACCTGGTGAAATGTGATATCCTTGTTGCCTAAGCAATCGAAAGAGCAAAGCAATAGAATGAAGGTCATCACAATGAGTTATGATATTGTTTTCAGTACAACTGCAAAGCTTGGTCAATTTCACTTTCAAAATGGTAAGCCACGCCCAAACGCTGAACTGAATTGATAAAGTTCAACTTATGTGCGAGAGTGTTGTCTTCCATTGTAGCGGGAAACATCATCCTCACATCCTCTTTAAGCATCTCGAATTCTTGCCTCATGTTGTTATCAACTTCAACTTCCTGCATGCAATTTGTTGCAAAGAATCAAATGCAGTACAGAAAACAGTTCATCATCATGATCACTCTCAAACATTTAACAATCACAATACGCACCAACGGGATGAAATCTAGCAAAAAGAGCTAGCCTCTGTAAAGTGGCAGACAACGGTTTGAATCCCTCCTAATATAGCTGCTAACATTTAGTTTCTAACGGTAACACTAATAGGATTCCTTTCAATGGACACTTATGAGAAACTAAAAAACACACACAATATGCAAAGGAAAATAATATGTACTTGTCCATATATACTTGTACTAGGAAAAAAGATGATTAAAGCTTTCTTAAAATGAGTCCTTGGCTCACAACCTTTGGTGATAACACATGTTCTCTTTTGACACATTCACTAGTTGACACATGTCTACTTGCTAAAATGAACACACAGGTCAACAAATACACTCCAATAAAAAATCTATCCTTGAATTGAACAAGTTTAAAATTCTAATGATAGATTAAACTGCAGATGATGATATACTGTATCTTCTAAGGCATACGCAAACACAACATGCACCAAACAGGAATGATTCTAACAGAGAGAGTTAATCCCCTACAAAGTGACTAACCATAGTTCAAAACTCTGCTTGGAATGACATTCACAATTACTATCTGATTGTACCTCAAGTAAGATTACCTCTAACATAGAATATCTATAAGAAACTAGAGCAACCAAACTAAAACAAATACAATATGCATGCTTACATACATTACACATTGTTGATTAAGTTGCAAATGATGATATACCATATTATCTGAACCATAAGTAAGGAAATGACTCCCCCAAATGCTAGGTTGAAAATCTGCAGTACGCCGAGTAGATTTAGAGGCTGCAGTTACAATGTGGGTGCTAGTGGAAACAGCTGAAACCACAGCAGACATTTTGTCTGCTTTTGAACTTAGACAATGTGTCTAAAACTTATGGCCTTTTAGGAGCCAATTAATCTGCTTGCTCACTTACTTATGTGGGCAATATTTATAGTGTCTTTAACCACTCAAATTTCCTTTTAAGAATGATATGTGGCCATGGATGTATATTCAGCATGGTTCGTGTGGTTGGCATAGCCTTAAATAGATCTTTTCTTCTCGACCACAGTTAGGGTGGCCCAATATTAATCTATGCCTAAAGTAAAATCTAAACATGTCCTTTTAAACTAATTAAAACGTGATATTTTTGTGTGGAGGGAATATTATTATATTTAGAAAATAATATTTTTTTTCTAGGTCTAAAGCAAAAATGACCTTACCTTATGTCTATGAGACAAAATATTTTAGTTTACTTGATGGGTTAAGCATTATCTTATAGGGCGTTGATTCATTGTAACAACTTTATTAATATTATTTTTATAATATTTTAATTAATTAACACTCTATAAGATATAATATGACATAAGTGAGATAAAGAATTTTGTTCCGTACAGTGTACATGCATTTTTTCACGTGCTTTCTTCCTTTGGATTCTTTCTTCTGTTACTGTCAGCTACATAGGGTACAGGTTGCATTGGATTCCATTCGCTGTTCTTCAGCTGCATATTGAAACAGTCCTTTTCCTCATGCTACGACGAAAGGCTTGCAGTTGCAGGGCCAATATCAACGGACCACCTGTAACTTCAATGGCGGAGAATTATCGTACCACAAAAAAAAAATGAAAATTTTCATATAAAAAAAGCAAGAAAAATTATTTAGATCCTCAACATTAATATTGCTATGTCGTAGGTAGTGCTTTGCAAGTACAATCCCAAAAGATTTGATTAAATTATTTAGGGAAAAGCATAATTTATCCCTAAACTTTAGCTGATACGTACTTTACCTTAAAAAGTTTGAAATAATGTAGTTAGCAATCTCAAAGTTTAAAAATGTGTACTTAAATATCAAAAGTTAATTCTGTATATTATTTAACAAAAATGGCACATGCACGTGACAACAACTCTTGAACTCATAAATTTACAATTATTAATTAAAATCATTAATTAATAACAGAATATATTATATGAATATATGAGTGTGGTGCAATAGCACCCCTAAAATCTTAATATTCTTTGGTTTATTAGTCTCGAAATTAAATTTGGGTATGCTCATTTTTTAATAAGTTGAAATTCCTATAATTTTCCATCAATCTAAGCTAAAAAAAATATATTAGATCAACTCTTTTTTGGTTAATTTGTTTTTTCTGTTACCTATTTTCTTTTTATTTTCAAAACTTACATTTAAACTTAATTAACTCAAACAGTCAAAACAAATTTTATATGTTTTCTTATGGAAAGATATAGCATAAAAGTTTAAATAACAAAATTGCATAAAGTTAACTCACTTCATTTTTACCTATCTCCCCTCAATAAACCTATTGATTTATTTATTTATTTATTATTAGAGTCCATATATAGTCCGTATAAAACATTTTAGAACAAAACGTTTATGTGAATAAAAAAAATTAAAAGTTTAAAATCATTATTCATAGTAAAAAAATTAAAAATCATTATTATGGTTCACTTTAATTAGCGTGTACAAATAAAGCCTTTGTCACTTACTTTGAATTAAAATTAATGTGTAAAATGTTTTATGCCACATAAATCTTTGTCAGAGTGGGGATAAGATAGAGGTCTGGTAAATAAAAAATAGAGAGACTGTAGCTTTTGAAATGTTACTTGAAGTAGTATTTTATTTTAAAAGTCAACTACTAATAATGAGAAATTTACCTCCATATACCACAAAAAAAAAAAATTACTAATATATATCACTTTTTTCAGATATCGCATTATCGTACTACGATATTCGAATAAAAAATTAATTAAATTATTTATTTTTTATTTTTTACAAATAAAATATTAAAAAAATTAAAATTTTTTAAATACATATACACAATCTCAAAAATTATTATGTATACATCTTGTACAATAAAATCTCCAGTTATGAAGTGATTTTGCCTAAATAAATTTAATATTATCATATTTCAAAATCAAATACATTTTTTTTTATATATTTGAGTTAATTAATTTTGAAAAATTCACTTGATGTATTATAATTTTTTATAAAAATAAACTTATAAAAAAAGAGATACAGTAGATAAGAGAGAGAAAAAAAAATACTCCAAACAACCAATTATCTGTCCAAAAAAATAAATATTTTCCTTTCCTTCAAACGAGGCATCCAAGAAAAAGAAACACATTATCATCTTACAGAAACATTTCAACACTAATTCATGAATCTTGTGTCATCTTTTAATTAAATTATAAAATAAAATAAATTTAAATTAAATAAAATAAATTTGTAAGAGGGTAATGTAATTTTATTAAAGGTAATTATATTAGTAAATATTTATAAAAATAGTATGTATTGGTAATAATTTTTGGAATGATGTATATGTGTTTAAAAAAATTTATAAATTTTTTTAATTTTTTATTTGTAAAAAATAAAAAATAAAAAATTTAATTAATTTTTTATTCAAATATCGCAGTACGGTAATGCAATATCTGAAAAAAAAATGATATATATTGGTAAATATTTTTTTGTGGTATATGGAGGTAAATTTCTCACTAATAATTCACTTTTCATTTTTACCCTTTAATTTTTTAAAAAATTATAAATTTTATTCTCACCAAATTAATCTAACAACTCAAGATCTCTCTCTTTCACATGGTTCTTCATTTCTTTTCCTTCTTCCTTTTTTTTCCTCTCCTCCCTTTTCTCTTCTCCCTCGATTTTTTTATTTCTCACAAACTTGGTTTTTATTATTTAATTATGTAATTAATAGGTTCATAATAAATATATTTAATTAATTAACTTATAATGAATAAATAATAAAAAAATAATTATTTAACAAATAAGTAAAATGAATTATATTTAATCTTAATAGTATGATAATATAATATTATATATCTTTTTAGTAATTTATCATATTTTAATTAGTTATACAGTTAATTTTATCAAATAATTTTAATTTAATTAACTAACTACATAATTATAAACTTCCAACTACTTCTCATAACTTTCAACTAGCTTCACGCTTCACAGCCATTAACTATAATCTCGTAACTTTCAACTAATTTTATGAAATAAATTCTTAAAAACAAATTTATAGCTTAAACCTTTATATATACCTTATTTTATTATTATGATTATCTCTATCTAAAATTCATTTGGGTAAACTAATAGTTTAAAACCAATCCCTTTTTGCACGGCTGCTTTATCTGAATTGGATTAAATGTAATACCTTTTCAAACTACATGAGATATATATATTTAAATTTTGAAAATAGAGGTGATGCATGATAAAAATAAATAAGATAGCTATAGACAACGTTATTGCTTAAGTTCCTTTTTTAATATTTTGAATGCACATTTTTAAGCTTTAAAATGGTTATTAACTACATATTTTCAAACATTTAACAGGAAAGTGCAAGTGACTTAAAGTTTATGGAGTAAATTAGACTTTTCTCAATTTTTAATTATGAAGAAAATGCAATAAATGATCAATAAAAGATGTTGTATTTTAAATACAATAACTCTCTTTAATAAAAGAGATATTCTAATTTAACATTAAAAATACAATAAAGTAATGCAACAGGGTTGGTTCCATTGTCATATTGAATTACTTCGCTCGTGAAGCATATGCTCGAATCCTATTGTAAATAGTTTCCTTGATAAGTACTCTGTAAATGCTATTGTAATATCATGTAGTGAGGTTTATAATATTTTTTGTCTTGAAATAAGATAGTCTGTATTTATCCTTAATTTTTTCTAACTAAAAGAAAACTAAATAAAGCAAAGTATCTAAAAGTGTAATTTAATGAGGTTTGTGCAGTTTTTCTATAGAGTGACTATATTATATCAATTAGTAGAGAAATATTAACTTGACAATGTATACTTATTCCTTTTAATATATACGTAAACATAAAACCAACAAAATTAAAACGTGAAGATGTTTCTTAAAGTGAACTACTTAGGAAGCAAATGTGTAGATATACACTGGACATAGCAAAAGAAATAATTCGTCTGGCTTTTTAATTTTGATTTATGTTAGGTCTTAAAAAATATTCAGAGTCTCGTGCATAAGTTTCTGAGAGTAAGTTAATAGCGAGAAATTTAAATAGTATTTAAAAATTTTTAAACATAACTTTCTTTTATAACCACAAAAAAAAAAAATGTCCTTGTGTGTACGGAAGGAAGTTGTGGTCCATTTCGTAAAAGAATTCCCGTGGACAAGAAGGAATTCAATGCCATTGTTACATAATACATCTCTGTTCCAGTTTATGTGGAGAGGAAATTGATGAAATGAGGTTCATACATATCAATTTGGCAATTTTTATACAGCAATCATGCAAGTTGCGTAGATATGGCTACCACAAGCCATTATTCATAGTACTAAAGAAATTATCTTATGGTTTTCTCCTATTATTTACCTAAACAAAATTAGTTGTCTTATACGTTATCTCATATTTTGTTCTATTAATTTTAATTGGTCTTTAAATTATAAAATAATATTTTAATTTCACCATCAAGTATATGCCTCGTCAATTAATATGCAATAGGATAAGAAATGAGACATCAAATAAAACAATAAATTTTTTCTAATTTACATAAGTCTCGCACCTAAAAAAATGTAAGAGTGAGGAGATTGAGTTTAATGACAATAACTAATCCCTCACATGGGGGAGAAGAAGCCTAGGGAGGGATCAAAAAATGGGGAGCCTCAAAAAATATTTAAGAAGACAAGACATGGCCAAGTTTAATTATTAATAAATTGCCCCTCTCTCTTCTTCATTATTGGAGAAGTTCCATCTTTCTTTCTTTTTTTCATTTAGTAGTATGAGTCTAATTTTGTTCGAGAACAAACATCAATTACAACTATTTTTCTCTTAACATATTTTTTTGTGGGATCGAATAATTACAATTATTATTTAGCCTATAAAATAATATTTTAACTTTATTATCGTGTGCATGACTCACCAATCAACATGCAGTGAAATAAGAGATGAGACATCAAGTGAGACAATAAATTTTATCTCTTATTTACATAAGTCTCATACCTAAAAAAATGTGATTAAAGTAAGATCATCTCTAGTGGGGTTTTATAGAAGTTGCATATAGTAAAATTTTTGTTGCATGATGAGTTTTATGACTAGAGAGTAATGACATAGAAGAAAGAGAATTTGATGAGTTCCATGATTATAAAATGTTGTAAAAAAAAAATGATCCAAAAAAGTGGACTTATTATTGTACTACAAGAGTCAAAGAAAGAAAGTGAAATACAAAATCAAAAGAAAAAATAAATTTTAAAATAAATGTAATGATTTTGTGGAATCTATTGTTAAAAATTGTATAAATAGATAAAAAAAAAATTATTTAAATTATATAAAATAAAAATAATAATAATGTAATAGTGAAGCTCACAAAAATTAATAAAAAATTAAACTATGCAACTCATGAAAATATCACAACTAAAAATGTTTTAAAAGAGAATGAGTTTGGTGAGGAAAGCTAATCCCTCACGTGGGGGAAGAGAAGCCTATGGAGGAATCAAAAAATTGAGAGCCCAAAAAAATATTTATAGATAAGACGTGGTGAAGTATAATTATTAATAAATTGCCTTCTCTATCCTCCATTATTGGAGAAATTTTTTTATTATTATTCAAGAGTATTGTAAAGTAAGTGGGTTTAATCTTGAGAATAAAAAATAATTATAATTTTTAGTGCTAGGTAATATGGTAAAAGTTTCATAATTATTAAATTTAATTTATTTATTAATTAAGCCAAACCTTGTTAATAGAAAAAATCTCATCTTTAGTGCTAGGTAATGTAGTAACTATGATTACCTCTAATAAAAAAAATTATTTGGATTATAAAAAAATAAAAATAAAAATTTGTGAGGACACCTTTTTAAGTAAACTGAAAAAAGGTGCTATTGTACTAGAGGGCGCAATTATCTTATCGATATAGATAACATGGTTATGGTTATGAGCATTATTTCCATGGATGAGCCAATTATTTCTGCCAATCTCATCCTACCTTCTAATCAGTGCTGGAGCCTACAAAATTTTGTCAATGAGTGCAATATATAGATTTATATTTTAAAAAAAATAAGTATGAAAATACTTTTGTGAACGAGTATAAAATATAGAATGATATGCTAGAAGAGGCCAAAATTGGAATTAAACAACCATTAGCTATATTATAAAAGCTCAAGGTCGCATTCTTTCCTAGTTCACTCAGACATTGTGACATGCATGCCTCCTCAAAATAAAATTATTTATTTCTTTTATGATTCCAAGTGTATTATTTGTGTATAAGACTAATTAATTTATGTTCTATGATAAATGATAAATTCTTGTTGGAAAAAATAAGCTAATTATTGTACTAAGAGACTGATACAGGCAAAAGCGGAATTGTTGAGTGATAGGAACATCATTTATGTAATCTTTTAAGAAAAACCTGAGTGTTTATTTGATTGATTCTTTACAAGGAAAATGCACTTTGAAATGTAAAAACAGTTTTTTTTTCTTTATATTATTGAAATATTCAACTAATTTATAAACATTGTACGTGAGAAAAAGATTGTTTTCTTACCAGAAAAAGGCTATGGTCCGCGTCTACTTTTTTAAAAATGCTGCGAAGTCTTGTGCATTCTCTTCTCCTCAAGGTGGGCATTCGCCTTGAAGCAAACTAACGAAATGAATGATCGTCTTGATAGACATATTGGAAGAAGATGCAGAATTACTCATGTACTTTTATGTAATAGCTAAAATATTTTGCCCATTAATAAACAGTTTATTTATATAATATCAAAGTATTTTGAATCAAATGGTCAGGAGATTAAGTTTTTATGCCTTTACTTTTTAATTAATTTGAGATTTAGGAACAGCGTATAGCTGAGCTTGTTCTTTCTCCATCTTTCAACGCTGAACAACTTTTGTTTATGGGCAATGCTGCGATAGAAATAAAATATTCTTAGGCCATGATGTTTTTAATAAATTAAGGTTGTGGTTTGATGGCCCTTGACCCAATCTCAGGGACAGATTCAAGGGGTAGGTGTCACCTTGGTCCTCCCTTCAAAATTTTTTAATTATTATATGTAAAATTTTTTGAGTATTAGACTTGCCCGATCCCTTTTATTTTTCGACTCTTCACATGAGATATTAAGAAAGGAGAATTTTTTCTACTTTTATCACATTAATTATTATAATATGTTTGGTATCCCAACGTCTGTCTTCCATTTTGTCCAATGGATAAAAGCATGAACCATAAGTGCATGGCTCTTTATCTTATAACTAGCCTGTAACCCATGTACTTAGGACAGGAAAAATTTGAATTTCAAGTTTTTTTTTTTAAAAAAAAATACGTGTCAATGAATCAATAAAACAATGTGATTCTTTGTGATTAGGTAGTGTGTTAAAAGAATCTTTTGGGAGTCACCAAATGTATCTTCTCTGGTCTAGTCTTAGGTTGACTAATGCGGCAGATTTTTGTTCTCTAACATGCTCTACTTTTGATGATAATAGCCTTTTGCATGTAGTCTCGAGTTGTACAAGATAGCTTCCCTTGATTCATTGTAGGCATTAGGACCTGTAAAAGATTAGTAAGACAAATGGGCTTTGGATCTTAAGCCCAACGCTAGCTACCACTATCATGCAAGGTGGGCCTTTTCTTTTTGTAGTACAAGAAATGTGTTTCACCAAAATCAACATAGCGGGAAGGAGATTAAATATCTTGTTATTCATATAGTATCTCATATGTTATTTCATAGTAGTAGATTAGACAAAATATATCAGAAGAAAAAAGTAGCATTAATTTATTTTTCTCAACCAACTATAAAAAGTGAAATAAAAAATGAAATAAAAAAGCAAGTAAATAGATTTTAATTATAAAGAGTTTGAAAAGAAAAAAAAATTTACTATTTCATTATCATACCCTAAATGTTATCACACTCGTCATGATTGACAACTCATTGTATAATACTCTATTTGTTTCATATTACAAGATACTTTCATCCCAAATACACAATTTAAGAAAAATAGTTAAAATTAATTAGTTTATTAATTTTTAAAAAACAAAATAAATTTCAAATTTAATCTCGTTTAATGCAAAACTCTAATTAGCTACTATAATATATTAATTATTCATATTAATTAAAATAAAAAAAATTAAAAAAGAAATAATATTTAGGGATAAATATGAAAAAATAATAAATAATTTTAAAGTTTTATTAAAAAATATTTAAAATAAATTTTATAATATAAAATAGTATACGAGACAACAAATTTATTTGTGTCTCAAAAAGATGGTTGGCTTTGTAAAACAAAACTTTATAATCCCAAGATCATTTAAGAATCATTCCCTTCCGTAAACACTCATTCCTCTATCTGGTTATGGTAACCAGACTTTCTCCAACATTTTAATTTGAGGAACTAAAATAGTAGGACCACAAAACGCTTTCATAAAAGACATTGACTTACCAAGAAAATACAAAAAAAAATAAAAAATAAACTTTATTCTTTGTTCTATTTGCAAAACGTATTCCACCTCTTATTTGTTATAAAGATAAGAGCAAATTATTTCTTTCGAAACGGAGGTATCTAGCAATATACTTACACTTACATTTTTCACTTTTTGCATTTTAAAACCACCTAACTCTGAACATTTACAGAATAACACTTTCCATCTTCTATCTTATCTTTTATGTAATTTTTTTTTATTAATTACTTCATTTAAATAAAATTAAGTAATTTTTTAAATTTTATTTTTTTATCTAATAAAAAATTATTATATAATAAGCGTACGATAGAAGTTGTCGTCCCGTGTAATCATGAACTTCGAAAAGTCAGTTCCATGCTATTGACCACGAAGTCTACGGCGCCCACAATGACATTGACGTAAGATCGTTTAAACTTTCCACAAGACTTATTGCGTCTTGACTTGGTCAATCCCCCTCACCACGTAAAAGGGAAAAGTTATTTGTAGACTAGTGAAAATTATTAGGATAAATCTTGAGTTATACTACGGGAAAAGATAATTGACTGTTAGACTAATATTGTAAACAATTAATTTAAATTTATGTCAAAAAAAGTTTACAACAAAATTTATTTATCTTTTACTATTGTTGATGGAAGGATGCCAAGTTAAAAAAAAAAATTACATATAATTTTTTTGGACTTGAAAAAAGCTTATGATTAAGTATTGAAAGAAATATTATAAAAGGCTTTAGAAAAAAAAAATGTTTGTGTGGCATATATTCAGACTATACAATATATATAAGGGGTATTTACGAGTAAAAGAATTACATGTTCAACCTAGTCTTTTTATTTGTTTAATTTAATTTTAGACATTCTCATGAAGAATATACAAGAGATTATCCATAATAATTACATGTTATATTTTACGGATGATATAGTTTTTAAAGTTGAGGAATCAAAGAAAGGTGTAAATTCTAAACTTGAGCTTTTGAGACAAACATTATAACCAAAGGATTATCGCTTGATTAGGAGTGAGACAAAGTATATGCATTGCAAATTTATTATGAGGCAAGATGAGAATGATGACGTAAGAATTAGACAACATGTTATACTGTAAGTTTCTAAGCTTAAGTATTTGAGTTCAATAATATAGATATTGAGGATGTCACACATAGAATACAAGCTGGACGGTTAAAATGAAGAAATGATTATGGCTATAGAGTTATTTGTGATAGTAAAGTACTTTTTAAACTTTAAGGGAAGTTTTATCATATTGTTATTCGACCAACGATACTTTATGAGAATGGATATTAAACTTTGAAATGACAATAATAGTTGAAAGTGAAGATAATAGAAATGAGAATAGTAAGACAGTGTGTGACCACACAAAAAATAATAAAATATAAAATAATTACATAAAATGAGATATCGGGCAGAGTGATATCTATTGAAGAAAAAGATAATAGAAAAGACACTTAGGGACTAAAAGACTAGGGGTGGGCATGGCCCGGGATGGGCTGGGAATTGGGCCGTCCCGGTCCCGTCCCTAAAAAAAAAAAAATTTGTCCTGTCCCGTCCCGATTATATTTAAAAAATAAAATAAAATAGGTGTAAAAAGTAATAAGAGGGGTGTTGAAAGTATGAAGAAAAATAAGACGTGAGGTGTAAACAGTAAAAAAGAGTGTAAATAGTAATATTCGGGACAAAATATATATACATATCGAGACATTTTTGGGACGGGATGAGATGGGACGAGACATGTTTACACAAATTTGGGACAGGACCGGGACGGGATTCTGCTTGTCCCGGTCCCGTCCCGAAAATTTATCGAGACAAAAAATTGCGTCCCGAGTCCCGATTTATCCTGTTTCAATTGTGTCCTGAACTTTTCGGGCTGGGTCAAGATGGCCCGCCCCTATAAAAGACAGAATGGAAGATGGGATGGTAAACGATATTTAATGAAAGTAGCCATTGACAGTTGGAAACAAGAGAAATTTCTTTCAGCCATGCATCCACATTCATTAATTTCTAACGTTTACTCGCTTTACTTTGATAGACAAATTGCTATTATAAATTTTGAAAATATTGTGAAAATGTAAAGAGATAGTATATTTTATCATACATTGTGTTCAATATTTTATAAAGATAATACATATTTAATAATTTGATAATAATAAAGACTTTATTTTATTTTTTTATAAATTAAAAATAAGACAAAAGATTTTAATTCCCATGAAAATGCTAGTGAATTAACCTTATACCTGTGTGTTTGGTATAAAATTTAGAGATATTATGAAATTTTCTCTTGCAAAATTCCCCCAAAAAAGGGTATATTATTTGTTAAATGCTTAGATACAAGTTACTTGTTTCCATTGACGAGCAATATCTTTGCTCACAGAAGAATTTCTACGACATAGACTGCTAATTAAGACTCACTTGCGGGTGTTTTCATGTATGAAGCCCGTTCAACACGGAATCAATATATATACATCCAATCAATATCACATTAATAATGCCATAAAAATCTTTTGTCCGTTCATTATCGTCTCATTGTATTTTCATCTTTTAATTTTTAATAATTTAATAGTACTTCTAAAATTATTTTATAAATTTACCCATCAAAATAAGCTTGCTTTCCAAGTAATATCTTAATATACATTTGGAGGAAAGGTACAATCACTTCCGTTATCAAATCAACTTCATTGGTTTAAAAAAAATTATAAATCAAATTTTATTTCAATTTAAAATTTAAGATAATTTAGAAGTGATTTAAAATCGTTAATTTATTAAATTTGTTTGAAATTAATTTTACATAAATTTGAGATTTTGAGATAATTTAAGATATATTGGAACTATTTGAAAATAAAAGTTTGTAATATATACATAATTAATTTGGTTTATTTTGATTTAGAATTATTTAAAATTTTAAATTAATAAATTTAACTGAAGTAATAATTTTAGATATATCTAAAATACATTCAAACTAGTTTTAATTAATTTTGATCAATTTTAACGTAATTCGATTTATTTATTGAATTGATTATGAGAATTCCTGTGAATATTAGTGCCAGAATCCTATGGATTATTCCAAATTCTTAAAGAGGCGGCTGAATTTTTCATTGTTGATGAAGTTTGTTCATGTCACAGCTTATTGTCGCATTGATCAATTTGGTGATCAATGATCATAAATGTAAGTTATATTTGTCGTTTTGCAAGGAACGTGAACGTGGTGATTATCTTAACTTGGATCCTAATCATAATCATGAGGCGACATGGATATGATTAAATATAGGTGCACTTCCTTTAGGCTCTTGTTTTCTCTTTTACTTGTCGTCTATTGCGATGGAAAAAAGACTTGTAATCTCTGACAAGAAAAATCTACTTGTAAAGGATTGTAGTAAAATTAATTGCAAGTGATTCATTTTCTCTTCATTCACTATAATAATAATAGTTTTTTTTTTTATAATAAAATAGTGCTAGTTGTCCATGTTATAACTATAGTCATTGAAATGGCTTCAAATGAGTATTTAGTATTTTAATTATTTATAATAAATATTTTTTTTTATAATGAATCATTTTTTATGTAAAATAATAGCAACATAAAATAGACAGTTATGATTAATTTTAGATAGTACTAGTTTAATTATTTTTGATCAAGTCCTATTAAAGTTAATCATATAAAATCTAGATAACATTACATAATCTACTATTACAATAATTATAATTATTACTAGAATATCTATCGTAACAAAACTTATAAATCAAATTACTTAATTATGCTTACGTGATTATACTTAAAGTATTTTTATACCGTTTAAATATAAAATTAAATCATATTTTAGAATTATTTTCATTAAAAAATTCTTAAATTTTTAGCTTAAAGTATCATTCAACTTATTTTGTTGTCACCAAACCAACACTTACTCCTAAGTTTGGCATATGTCCCCACTTGTTACTTGTTGTATCTGTCTATGAAAGCTAAACATCGTTCCTATGTTGGACTAGTATTTCTTCAAGAAAAATAAATCACGTATAATCAATTATATTATAGTTAGTTATAAAGTATATTATAATTATCAAATTAAACTATAATATCATAACTGATTCAATATTTATTATTACTATATACTACTAACTGTAGTGTAATTGGTTGCTCATAATATGAGTCCTTCGTTTGATTTATTTAACTATAGAAAATTGCATTTCCGCCTAGAAGACTTTGACAGTTGACTTAGCCGTTTGTGGGGTCAGCTCTGACCACTTCATAGGCCACAGGAGTGGACACGTAACAAAAAGTTCCAAGAAATTTACATATCATTCTCAATTTCTCATTGGAACTAATACTTCTATCTTCCATCTCACCTTCTCTACTATTCCTTCTCTATTTTTTTTTTTTTAATATATGGTTTATCTGACTCTATTTTGGTTAATGAAAATTTTCATTTTTAATAATTTAATAAAATCCTAAAGACTAATAGACTATTTTGATTGGCTTTTACTATTTTTTTTTTGTTTTTAATTTTAAAAACATTATTTTTATAAAAAAATTATTATTTAGATTAACTTTTAATAAAAAAAATACTTATAAAAGTTAAAGTTATACTTTTTTTTAAAAGTAGATAAGAGAATATTTTCTTTTTAATTTTTAATTTTATTTTTTTTTAAAATAAATTCATTCATACGAGCTCTAATTTCTTTTAAAATAAAAATCACTGAAGTGGGAATAACTTTTTTAATAAAGTCTTTTACATACACATATTCAAGAATTGAGCCAATATCAACATACTTAAAAAATTTAATTATTTACTAACTACAATGAACTTTGTTATTTATTTTATATAATTATCTAACCAACAGTGAATATATGTGACGAGAGATATAGTTCCAATTCCATAATAAGTCTATAAATAGCCATTCAAGTTATTCATACTACATATAACCAACTCCCCAAGCTCCTCCGCATCTTCCATTTTAGCTTCACATAAGGTCCTTTTATACAATATGAAGGTAAGGATTCTCAACTCACACATGGTGTATCATGGAAGTCGATCTCATGCTTAAATTTTAGCAAGATTACTTTGCAATATCTCATGAAAACACAGAGTTATGCTTATCAAATGTCTTATCTTATTGCAGCAAAAGGTGCTGATTGAAGTATCAATGAATGACAAAAAATCTAGGTCAAAAGCTTTGAAGACTGCAGTTGGTTTGTCTGGTAAGAAAATCAGTACTCAAATTCTTGGTTCTTCACTCTTATTTGATTCGAAATCAGGAACCAACGTAGAGGGGCTTCATGCAAAATTTTTAATAATTAAACTTGACCCTTTATTTTTTTGAGTATTATTTTTCGACCCCTTTTAATTGATTTTCGGATTCATCCCTGCCGGCAAACCATACCCTAATTGAAATGTTCTTTCTCAAAATTTGCAGGGGTAGAAACTGCAGCCTTAAAAGGGCAGGCAAAGGATCAAATAGAGGTAACAGGGGAAGGAATTGATGCAGTTCAGCTAACAAGGATGCTCCGAAAGCGTATTGGGTTCTCTAAGTTGGTAAGCGTTGGCCCGGTGGAACAGAAGAAGGAGGAGAAAAAACCAGAGCCACCACCTCCATATCTGTGGCCTTATGGAGGACCTGCTTATCATCCCATATACCAATCTGAGGCACCTAACTGCTCCATCATGTGAACCTATAATAAGACTGCAAAGAGCAAATAAACTGTATTCTGCACCCTTTAGCTGAGGCGTTTTGGAAACTGAATCCTTCATCTGAAGAATAGAGACAGAGAAGAAAACAGAGCAAGCTTGTGAAGAAACAGAAACAGAGTCTCCTCCCAACCCCACCTCTTTTATTTGTTTAAACGGACAAAATTTGCAATCAATGTTTATAAATTATAAGATTGGACTCTCTCCATCCCATTTTGTCTTGGTTTTAGAGAAACGGTTTTTCTACCGTCACACAATAACCATTAATAAAAATGTATTGAAAATATAAAAATTTAAAAATCAACACAATATTTATTATAATAGCATTATTTACTCCCATTAATATTTTTATAAATTTCAAAATTACTCTTGCCCTAAATCTAAGATTTATAGTTTAACATCTTAAAATTGTACTTTATGACAAAATTTTGAAGAGTTTTTTTAGTAGCACATTGGCTTATGTTAGCATATATATCTTGTAATATCTGAATTTAATTGAAACTACTGAAATTGCATAGGTTTTCATTAATAATTAATTAAAATTAAATTTAATAATTAATAAATAAATTTCAACCAATTATAAAGTTATAGAATAAAGAATAAAATAAAAGATTTTATCACTTCGTTATCACCACATGTTTATAATGAGAAATTGATTAGAGTGAGGTTTTGCCATAAGAAGTAGTGTGCACTTTACTATGAATTGATCTCATCCTACTTCGAGTGAGAAGTTTGTGGAAAATTTTTTCCTTTTTTTTTTTGATAAGATGTATTGTCTCAAAATCTAGGCCTCGTCATTAGCTTTTGATTGATGATTCTATTTTAATTAAAAATTAAATAATTAATTAAAGTTTGTATTTAAATAAAAAGATACATTAGATGCTTGTGATACTATGAGTGACATAAATTATAAACATCTATACTACAGGACATAAATTATAGGACAACAAATATTTATACTAAGGACAAAATTTATTATTTTGCATGTCTCATTCGTTATTTTAGAGTATTCTTATTAATTTAGAAATTAATTTTTAATAATTTTAAAATCTTTACAAGATTACTTTATTTTTTTTTTTTGGTAAATATGAATGTTGTAGGATAAAGAATAGGATATGTTGTAGGATTTTGTCTCCATCACTATATAAACATAACATGAATAATTTAAAGATTTTTTGAGATCTTTAGTTCGAATTCTCACATTTTTCGTATCACTAACTAAGGAAAAAAGGGTTTCTCCATCTTAAAAACATAGTGCTGTAATTAATGGATACCTTCTTTTAAAAGATCTCTAGCAGAAAATCAAGGTATTTCTTTGGTTTACCCTAAAATTGAGCAAATCTTTAGTGCAAGTTTCCGAAAACATCATACATCACTCTACTTATCTAATCGTACTATTAGCTATGTGCACAAAGTGCATATATGTATAACACTAAACGTGGAGATCAATTAATAAAAGATTGTTTTAGATTAATTAAAAATTTTAGTTTAAACTTTAAAAATATAATTATGTTCAAATTTTATAAAATGTTTTTATTACTTTTATAATATTACATTACTCGAATCGAATTAGTCCCACTAATATCCAATACAAGTGGTTTTACCAGTTAAAAAAAAAAAGAAGTCATATAGAAGGCAAAGAGGTCAAACCTTCAATTGATAATGGAACTCAATGGAAGCCAGCCATTAATGCAGCGAGTGCCAATAGGTTTTCCCTAATTTGCTTATCAATGATGTGGGACGTACAATAAAATTTGGTAACTCAATTACAATTTAATAAATTAGTAATTCCCCTAGCAAAATCTCTTGCTAGCTTTTTCACTTAGGCTCTATCTTTCTTCGGACCAAGTTGAAAATCCCTCGTAGTCCCACCCACTCATACCTTAGGACAAAAAAGTAATAATAATAATAATAATAAAATAAGCAGATACTTCAATCTTGAATATTCTAGAGATTATTAGTTGACTTGAATATTCTAAAGACTTGGTTTATGTGGCTCTTTTTTCCTCATCATTATTTTTCTCAAAATAAATAATTTTTATTGACTTAGTGTACATTCAAGTTGATAGTCAAATTTGGTGTTATTCTCAATGATGTTTGGTATCTAATTCCTTAAAAAAAAAATACAGGTCTCACAATCAAGTTTCAATTCATTTCCACATGCTTTTGCATTCACACTTGGTTGTTAAGTGTTTAAATTATTGTTTAAAACAAACTTCTAAGAAAGATTAAAAAAATAAAACTTATTAACGGGACATAGAAATTCAAACAGAAAATTACAAGTGTTCCTCTCAACTGTTCACATCAAGCATTGCCCATACGTTCTTCGAACAGTAGAAAGTTTCAATATCCGTGATAACACATGTCAAATAAGTCTGCAAGTCTTGGGACAAACTCTGTTACATCTCAATCTATATGCCCTTTTTCAAAAAACAACCCCAAAAAAATTATTAAAAATACTGGCGATTTTCTTAGGGGAGAAAGTACTTGGAATGCATACAAAGGAAAGCAGCACGGACTTTCATTCATGGTTTACCTGCAAAGTGTAGACAAAAGTTGAAAAAAAAGAGAGTTTTGTCACATTTGTGGCCTTGTTTGAATCGAATTAATCAATACTTAATATGGTGTTGGATATTGATGAT
This sequence comes from Bauhinia variegata, assembly GCA_022379115.2. Lineage (NCBI taxonomy): Eukaryota > Viridiplantae > Streptophyta > Magnoliopsida > Fabales > Fabaceae > Bauhinia > Bauhinia variegata. Next base: position 23,539,136 of record CM039437.1, read on the forward strand.
TTGTACATTAAAAAAAAAAGTTTAGACAAAAGTTAAAAATTGAACAGTTGTTAAAATTAAAGAGCTGCCAAAAATAGGTTTAACCTAACAAGCAAGCCCATATAATTACTCATACTAATTTAATGCAGTTCTATATTATTGTAGAATTTGACTAGTTAAAAGATTAAGTTTGTTTGTAATGATTTTTGTTTGTAGAATCAATTTGAATTGTAATTTAATATTTTGCATTCATAATTTTGTAGTAATGAAATTCAGGGTGAGAAGAGGCTTTTTGGTACAGTCATTTTTTTCTCCCCTTGGGCAGCAATTATCTACTATTTTAGTAACGGTAGCAAATAGCAAAACAAGCCAGGCATAATTGGACAGACCTCATGCGGGTTGAGTCATTTAAGGTTCATTTTTAATTGGGCTTAATTTTTCAAATTCTAGCCAGGCCTAGTTTTTAACGAGCAAGAAAATGGGCCGACCATTATTTCAGGTTTTATTTAAAAAAGAAAAGCTGAATACAGTTTGCACCTTTCCCATTTGCGGAGGAGGTATGGTTTAACTTATGGGGATAAAAGAGAGGTTTTGAGTTCAAATCCTATTGAAGATGAGCACAGTGGGATTTCTGAGAAGGGGTAGACTATCCTTGTTGGGTATCTGACATACTGCATTTTTCCAAGATTGAGTACCAACTCTTGAGGTGTATTAGCTGTTGGGGCTTAATTGTCTCTCATTTCTTTAAAAGAGAAGCTAACACACTGTACATTCCTGGCACGTTTCCTATCAAAAGATTTCATGGAAATGGTTGACCTTTAGAATTTTATGGAAGTGCTAGGAACATTTGGCCAAAGAATGCAATTAAGCCATGAATACAGAATTTCTTTAATGTCAAAATGAATCTGCAATCAATGTCACTTGATAAAGTGAAGTTATTGTATCTAGATTATTCTCCAAAGGTTTGTGTACTCGTGAAAATATGAACATATGCTCTATTCCCATACTGTAGCCCCAACCAGTATTGAGTTTTTTAGAATCAACCTAGCTTGTTGATAATTTATAAATAATCCCATCAATGGAGTGTAGCCCAGAAATTTCAAAGTCTCATCTGGTGATTACTGGAAATGAATAGAGATCTTTTGTGTGTCCTTTCAGAGTCATATTACATAAACTTAAAGATGATAATTCTGAAAATCAATCAAGGAAAGTACTGAAATAAACATATAAAACAAAATCAAAATCCTATGAAGCCACTGAACTTGCGAAGCTCAATCTTGATGTTTTCCAGCCCAATCTCTAGTGCTGCCACCTGCTCTTCAAGTGCCTCAATGTGATTAACAGTTTCCTCATTGCTTTGATTAATCATGGCACGAACATTCCCTAAAAACTGAAGGTCGAAGCCTAGTGTCTCCAATACATCCACTAATGACTGCAATTCAGCTTTTTTATCTTCAGTGAGATCTCTCCACCTTGTTGATGCAAGAAACTCTAACATATTACCTAACATGGTGTATCCAAATTGCTTCATCTGTGGATGCTTAAATTTCTCATGCCAAGCCCAAAGAGATGGGTGCTTCGCTATGGCTTGGTCCAGAAGTGGAATGTGCTTTTTCTTGATTGCTTCAATATCTCTAAAAGCACCATATTCTTCTGCAACATTTTGGACTGCTGGCACTGAAGAAGGCAACTCTGATGGCTCTTCATCTAGTGGTAGTCAACAAAGTGGAAAGATTAGCAGGTATGTTCCTGTCAAATAATTAAAGGAATCTTCCACTGGTTCAACAGTTTGAAAATTAGTAATAGGATTAATAAATTCTACCTGAAATTCCAACCCTAGAGTTCAAATTATCAAGCTGATGCTTGATCTTGCTGTCCTTACTTGGTTCTTGGTAAGAATCTTTCAACTGCTTTGAAGAGTCTGTAATTTTCCCTGTTGCATCGTCAAGGTCCAAGCCTCTTGGCGTGTCTCTTGGAGAATCTATAAGAAATCAACACAATTTGACATGGTTTCCCTTTTTTTTTTTTTTTTGTGCAAGGTAATATCTTCATCTGTTGAAGTTTCATGGCTTGGAGAGAAAGTAATGATGATTATAAACAACAAAATATTCATTAGATATATAATAGCTTGAGTTTAGATTTCAAGTCAGAAAATTTTTTCACTCATTACTTTGTATTTATTATATTTATTGAATAGTTACATTTTCCACTTTTGTTTAAAGTTATAATACCTGGTAAGGTTGTTCCTGCCAGTGTTTCGTGAGCTTCAGCACTTTCTGGGTAGCTTTTAGACATAGTACTTTGCTCAGTTATATTCTTCTCCTCCATCTTCTTTATATTGTCTCTTTCCTCTATTGATTATACCATTGAAACAAGTACATGTCGAACGAGTTTTTATTTAACATAAAAGGGGCATAAGCATCATGATTTCGGTGAATGTAATTTTGGTGCAACATAATATGATCATGTTTTATTCTTTAATGGAAGCTAACATTTTCATTTATTGAAGTTTTAGAATTTCCACATCAAATGCTGGTAGTAAAAAATATTGAAAATTTCATGGTTTGGATGAATATAATGATGATTATTAGCTAAAAAAACATTTCTTTGATATATAATGAGTTTAGATTTCAATTCAGATGAAACCAGAAATTTTCTACTATATGTACCTGCAGCAATAGCCATGGAAAATAAAGATTGGGATATTGGTGAAGTCCTGCCAGCATTTTCCAATTTCTCTGAGTCTAAAGCTTCAGAAACCCTATTATTTGAAGGTTCCATCGATTTTTCTGGTTCAGGGAATCTTTTATGATTCTCCTTGGCATTCTCTTTCTTATTCTGTGCAATAGCAAATTGTATATATGTAAGTTTCGATAAAAGGTTGGCAATATTGACAAGTAACCTAAATAAGAAAACAAACAGAAACAGTTAGCTAGCTTATTAGGTTAGTCCCTCATTGATAGTGTTCCTAATCTTGGCAAGCAATGATGACTTAAGTAAATAGCAATATATATCAGTTGCAGCACAAGGATAAAAATATCAGTTGAGTAAATTTTAGCGATAAACCAAAGTATATTGCCTTAAATAAATTGAAAGTAGAAAATAAAATTTGGGCTGTCACACATCACATTTGAACTCAATTGTTGTTCCTGTTAAACTGTGACATTAATGATTAACATGTAGGCAATGTAAGATGAGGATAACATATATATATTTATGAATCCAAATGTTCTTGATCTGTCCTAAACAAGGAAGTTAATTAGCACACTCCCTATTTTTAATTAATTTACTCTCTCAATTAACACACTTCTTGAAATTTTTTTTGTTCAACGGCTCTCTAGAGACGTTTGAGTCATAAAATAGTTGAGGGTGTGTCATTTTAACGAGGGTTAGTTGGATAATTTCAATGATCTGATGTGTGTTAATTAAAAATAGTAGTACGTTAATTAAACATAATCTAAGAATATTAGAATGAAGAGAAGGCTATATTTATATTGATGATTGTAGAGTACCTGTATGGCCATGGGTGTGATCACTCTTGAACCGCCATCAACACATTTACTAATAGACTCCACCATTAACACTGGACAAGAGCCCCATTGCAATTCTTTCAAGTATGGCAATGAAAGACCATACTTTTCCGGGCAAATAGCTTTTATATTTGACAAATTATAAAGCACGATTGTCTTAAGAGAAGGGAGATTGATGGTCGGCAACCTTTTCTGATTGTGTTCTTCATGATTGATTGATGATTGATCAAACACGTATATCAATTTTGGAGCATACTGTATTGTCAAACTTTCTAATTGTACAAGGCTCTCATTAAAAGAGACTGGAAATAAGTATTCCAGTTTATAGCAGTCAGAGATAGAAAGCCTCCGCAATTTTGGGAACATTAAATTGTAATGCTTTTCATTATTATCCTTCTCTTCATCTCTTACTATGTGCTTTAGTCCATCACAGTCTTTTATTTCCAGTTCTTCCAACACTACCAGACTTTGAGCAACAACACGCGTGAAGACAGACGTCATCATAGGACAATAGCTGAGTGACAATACCTTCAGACTGCAAAACAGCTTCAAGCTCCCTACATGTGGACCATGGCACAAAGTTTTCAAACCCTTTAGTTGCGAGATATGAAGCTTAACCAAGTTGGAGAAGACATTTTCAGTCATCAAAGGATCACTAGTGTCAGCAAAGCACTCTATCTTATCAAAATTCCAAAGGTGAAGTTCTGTTAGCTCATTCATACCTCCTCCTTTTGCATCAACCATGTCTGGGATAATATTCTTTTTTATGGTATAATCTGGGATAATGCTCTTTTTTTTCGTGTAATTTGGGGTAATACTCTTTTTCTCGGTATAAACTGGGATAATATTCTTACCACCACTGTTCACTATTTCTCGTATTTCAAGAAATTCTGCTCTTTGTGCCAAATCCTTAATTGTTGCATTGGTGGTGAAAGCATCCAAATTTTTCATCCATAAGCCTCTTGAGATAGAAAAGTCTTCTTCCCCAGATTGATAACATCCTCCTAAATCTATGCGATACCTATGCAAAGCTGAGGTAGCAACAACAGCTATTTCTCCTTCTTCCTTCCATCCACTATTACGAAGAAAATATAATTCTTCTAGTTGAGAGCATCTTCTAATCACTTCACCAGGATTCCTTTTAATTACACAATACCACAAATCCAACAATTTTAACTTTGGTAGCTCTGTAATTTTGTCTGGCAATTCCACAAATGAGCAAGACCACAAGACAAGAGATTCAAGTCTCTCAAGGCTTCCTATAAAAGATATGTAACCTAGGTTCCATCCTTCTAGGAAAAGAGAACGAAGATTTGTCAGCGATTGAATTGATTTTGCGCCTGATAGAATTCCCCTTGATAGGCCTTCTTTATGTTGAAAAAGCAAAACTCTAAGATCTTTCATCGTTTTGAAAACTCCATCATCTAAAATTGGATTTTTTAAAATCACACACAAGAACTCAAGTTTTGGACAACTTAACAAATACGATAGTCTATCACTTTCTTGAATGTTAAAGTACCACAAATATTTTATTGTAATATTTTCTTTCCATGTTATGTTCCTCCCACTGCTTTCTATTTCCATTATCACCTTCTTTTCTTTCTTTGCCACAGACAAGGCCATGGCACGAACTACATTATGCATTTTCACATAATTTTTTTTATTACCTTTCAGCAACAAACAAAAATCTATAAGTTTATTTTTAGCTTCAAGAACCTTATTTCTAGCTCTTGCGTAAGAGCTAACTTCACCAAATAGGCCTAGCCCAATCCCATACCTAGCTAAATATTCTTCATGAATTTCACAATCTTTTGGAAATATAGAGCACAACAAGAATATTGACTTAGCTTCTTCATCTTTGAGATTATCATAACTCCGTTGCAAGCATGTGTATGGATCTCTTAGACCTTCTTCAACATCTATCAGTGCAGTTTCTTTTAGTCTTTCCAATGATTCCTTCCATCCACTTTCGCTTTTTCCTTTCAAAGTGCTTGCCACAGCTTCAATTGCAATTGGCAATCCTGTACACTCTTTCACAATCTCTTTTGCTAGATCCTTCAAAGAATCAGAGGTCTCATCAACTATACCCGAATGCTTTTGAAATAGAGTCCAGGCTTCTTCTTCATTTAAGAGTGATAGCGGAATTGTTCTTTGACAGCTCATCACATTGCATAATTGCAAACGTCTAGTAGTTAGGAGAACCTTGCAACCTGTGCGATTTTCACGAAAGGGGATTCCTATGATTTCGAAATCAAGTTTTCCCCACACATCATCAAGAATTATAAGAATCTTTTGTCCACTAGCTAATCTTGCCCACAATCTCCTAGCTCTCTCCAATGTTGATTCTCTTTCTTTTAGTGGCAAATCTAAGTAGCTTGCAATTTCACCTTGTATCTTATGAACATCCACGTTATTAGACACAATAGCAAAGGCCACTTTATCAAAAATGTTCTCTGCTTCATTACCTACTTGTTTTGCCAATGTGGTTTTACCACATCCCCCCATTCCATACAATCCAACCATGAAAACTTCATCATCTTGCAATGCCTCCAAAAGTTCATCATGAGCCATTCTTGTATTTTCTGAGTGAAAAAATCCTTCAATAGAAGAAAAGTATCTCATGCCTGGGAGTGTAGCAAGGCGTGATAATCTTGGGGAGTTGCCTTTTTGATTGAGATCTGTCACTGCTTGTGTCTTCTTTTCAGCCAGCTTACTAAGACGGTATCGCCTAATGCAGCTTGGGAAGTGCCCAAAACAACTTTTGTTAGAATTTGCTTTTTCCTCCAGCTTCTGCACTTCTTCTATGAGTGAGTCTGCTTCTTTCAACCAATTGATATCATCATCAACATTTTTAGTTTCTTGTCTGCTTTTTCGTATACGCTGCTTCACGATTTCTCTTGTTCTTGTCAACAATCCTTTTTCTCTTCGAAGATCTTCAACATACTTGTTGAAGCAGAACGAATAACGAGCTCGGCGTATTGCTGTGTCCAACACTCTCTTCACTATCTCTGATGCAACACTTGCACCAATTTCAGTCATTATAGCAACTTGGCCTGCATAGAGGATACAGTTAATAGATATTTCTTATCATTAATCACTCAAACATAATTCTAAGCCCTTACTGAGTGTTTAGAATGTATTCTCTAAATGCATATGCGTATTAATGTGATCAAAAGAATGTCTACTGATTTCATTACTTCAGAATATGAAATTCAAGTAAACATAGTTTTAGTTCTCTTTCTTTTCTGAAGCTTTCCTTTATTAGATCTTGATATAGTTATTTTAGCAAACACAGCAGAACTTTGATTTGTTCGGCATTACCACTACTGGATAATGGGTATCAACAGGGTCACCAGGAAGCGTATTAAACTAGAAAATCTGTATTTTCTTTGATACCCCAGCAGCAGCAAAGTAGTCCTCGTTTCGAGGAACGCTCAGATGGTATTATTACATTTGTAGGATTGTTAAAACCTGCATTTCTTTGTACACCCTGCACTTTCAACTTTCTATAACGAGCATACTTTGCACAAATATTAAAGAAGATTCCTAAGGGATTGTTGCATTTTGTTTTTCATCATCTTTTTGAGCCAAATATCAGTTCTCTTGATTTCATAGCATGTTTATATCTGCGTGAGTTGTAGAACCCGCTTCAGGAAGCTGAATTTCCAATCTCATGGAAAAGGAAACACTTTCAAGCTGGCATATATTTCTCGCCAACCTCAGTTTATTTGCTTAAAGATGCACTCTCATTCTGATAACTAGAGTCACCCACTAAAGCATATGAAACTGAGGATATTTTTCAAGTCATCCCTTCTCTCCAACTCTTCAATATCTAATTCCGAGCATCTGATTTCTTCTTCCAATGGGGAGACATCATTCTTGTATTGTGAGGAGGAAATACAACAATAATTCTGATTCTGCATCATCTTGTTTGGTTGTGCGTAATAATTCTGGCAACAATCTCAATTTTGCAGGTTCTCTGCATATAAGATATAGACCCATGTATAATAACTGGCCTTGCTACCCTTCCTACTGATTAAGTGCTTTGATTTGCCATACTATTTTCCAGGAAACCAAACATCAGTTGAAGCCCTTCCACAATATCTTCATCTACTTTCATACCAGGCAACTAAAAAGATGCCCATATCTCATTGTCTCTTCAGAGTTAAACGGAATTCCATAACTATAAATTCCTCTATCCATTTCGAAGGGCAATTTATCAAGTGATGCACATAGATAACTTCAACCTGCTCCCCAGAGAAATTGCTAAAATGATGTCCCTCACCAAATTTCTAGACACCTGCAATTACAGGTCCTCTTCGCTTGGGTTTTCATTTGATAGATACAATAATAATAAGCCTTATCCCACTAGATGAGTTCTATTTAATAGGTATCATTGAAAAATTAAGAATAATTAAAGAGAAAAAATGAGAAAAGAAAATAGATTTGAGAGAGAGGAAAGAGGAATTTTTATTATGCATCACAATACCAAACTTAGATACATGATAGGCTTTTGTACACACCCCAACTACTACCATTTTACAACACTAGCCCTGCTCACATTTTAAATCAGATCATACCTCCATAATTTCACCCTTGTCCTCAAGGGTGACTTTGGCTTTTAAAGGATGGATGCTTCATCCTCCATTTCTATTCTAAACAATCCACCTCATTTGTGGTTATTTTGTATTGAACGATATAAAAAATTCTGTTGTATTGGTCTCTATTGTTTCTTCTGCATTAGCAGATTCCTCCTCTTCATGTTTCATCAAGAAAGTTTGCCTCCAGGAGCCTTTATGACTAGAGGCGTATTTATTTTTGTCAGGGGTGTATTATTATAATTATAATATACCAACCTTTTATTTGAATGTTCATCTTGCTCCGTTGGGAGTCATCTCCTGCTATAAAAGCTTAGCATAATTTCTCTATATGTCTTTGTGGTTTGCTGTCGTAGCTGCTGCTCCATCCATATTTCCCACCTTAGTTTCTTCCTCTAATATCCCTCCTTGATTGTCCCATGCTGCCCTTGCTCCATTCAAATTCCACTTGCTGTTGAATTCAGCTACTGCTGTTGCCTTTGTTCTGTAGCAACTCAATGTTTCTTTATTGAAATTTAGCCAAGCTTGCTGTGTAATAATGTTCTTGCTCACAAAAATTCACCCCTACTGCCAATTCAAGTTTCGATGCATCCATTTAGCAACTATGGTTTTCAATTAGATTAGTTTTGCAAATTAGTCCATTGAATGCCTCTTGATAATCATCCAAGCTACCAACTTGTTTGAGATACATTAATTCCTCCATAGGGTTATCAGTTATAGATCCAAATAGAACCTTTAATGCTTCTGTTAACACTTCCCATGTTAGTCTATCCCTTGCCCCATAGTTTAATCCTTGAAACCATTTGTTTGAGGTATCATCAATGGATATACTAGCCCACATCATCTTACTTGAAGAAAAACCATTCACACCTTGAAACCTAGCCATTAAAGAATTTAGGGAGATCTAACCAAGTAATTGAAGTGGGTACATGTTAGTCTCCTCCTTGGGTATGGTTATGTCCCCTTTCACATTCTTGGTTTGAAAGCTTGCAACTTGCATCGTAACCCCTCTCACTATCTCTTGAATCTTGATGGCCGTTCATTTGCTGTTTAATGGCACCAATATGCCTATCCTTTGCATCCATTTGCTGATCCATTGCCTTCAATAGTCATTCTTTAGCTTCTGCAATGGGAGCTTGAAATCGTGTTCCATCTACCAAGGTCAAGAAAGATGAAACCATTGAACAGAAATTTGAAAAAACAAAAGATGGAAACAGAGGGAGAACTAGAAAATCAGAGATGTGAGAAGAAAAAGAGAATGTGAGAGAGAGAATGAGAAAAGAGGAGATTTGAGAGAGAATAGAGAGGAATTTTCACTACAGGAGATCATGTTGAGAAGAATTACAGCAGTGCAACAAGGGAATTCAATAGCAAGTGGAATCAAAATGGAACAAGGGCAGCATGGGACAATCAAAGAGGGAAATTGGAGGTGGGAAACATGGGTGGAGCAGCAGCTATGGCAACAAACCAGGAAGTCATATCAGGAAATTGTTGAGTAATGAGACTCTTCGGTCAAGAAATATTTTGACAATAAATTATGTTGTTGCTTGTAATTTAAACTAGTTGAAAAAGTGGTTGATTGGGTATTGTCTAGTATGCGTTTAAGTATGAGCTAGGTATGACATGTATGAGTGAGTATTGTGTATAAATATGTAAACTAAGTGAATGAAAAAACAAGAAAATAGAATCAGTTTTCTGCAGCAAAATTTTTCAGCCTTATTTCTCCATTTTCTCTTCTTCCTCCAAGCCTGAATACCAACATTGGTATTAGAGCAAAGAGATCTTTGAGGGCTGTGAGTTTAGAGAGAGAGAAAAAAAAAATAAAATTTGAGAGTTTGAGAGAGGACAAGCAAGGCTTCACTCTAGGAAAAACCTTCAAAACCAGTGAGAAAACCAAAATCTTCAAAAACCTTGGAGAAACCCATGGCTTCTAGCAACTACTCTGCACCTTCTCCTCCATTTTCTCAGGTGAAAACTACCCAGTTTGGGCAGTGAAGGACGAAACCTTATTTGAGAGCTTTTGATTCGTTGGAAGTAGTGGACACTGGAAGGCAACTAGCCCCTGTAGCTCACATAAAGCTAACATAAGTGTGCCAAGCAATATAAAGCTTTGGTTGCTATTCATTCATCTTTAACATATGAAACTTTCACAAGAATCATGAAACTAGAGACAGCAAAGCAAGTTCGGGAGAATCTACAAGAAGAATTTCAAGGCAGTCCCATAACAAGACAGATTCAAGTCCTCAACTTGAGAAGAGAGTTTGAGACGTTGAGGATGAAAGAGTCTGAAAGAGTGAAGGGTTGTGGGCATAAATGATAGGCTCATGAACGTTGTAAACCAGCTTAGGTTGCTTGGAGAAGACATAGATGAGCAAAGGATTGTGGACATAATCCCAATCAGTGTGCCCTAGAGGTATGAGTCAAAAATCTCCTCTTTAGAGCTTGTGAAAGACCTTTCTCAATTGAGTGTGACAAAGGTAGTGAGTGCTTTTCAAGGCTTGGAGCAAAGAAGAGCTTTAAGAGATGAGGAGTCAAATGAAGGAGCTTTTCTTGCAAGGATGAAAGAAAAACATCCTAGCAGAAATGGAGGAAAGAAAGCTTAAAGAAAATGGACAGTGCAGCAATGGAGGAGCTAGAAAAGGAGATTATCCAGCAAATCGTCACTGCAAGCAAAAACATACTTAGAAAAATTCTGCTGGTATAGACCAGATGCAAGGTATGAAGCTTGTAACCAACTTGGCCATGTTAAAGAAGTTTGCAAAAACAAAAGGAACCAGCAAGTGGAGCAAGTACAGCAAGCTCAAGTTGCTAAAAATGAAGAGAATAATGAAGAAGCACTCTGCTGCAACATGTTATTGCAGAAAGCATTAAAAACAATGCTTGGTTGATTGATAGTGGTTGTTCAAACCACATGTCTCATGATCTAACTCTATTTAGAAGGCTGGATGGAAGTTATACTTCCAAAGTTAAGATTGGAAATGGAGATTTTATTAAAGTTAAAGGAAAGGGCAGTGTTGCTATTAACACTGCTTCGGGTATTATACTCATCCATGATGTTCTTTATGTCTCTGAGATTAAACGTAATCTGCTAAATGTTCCACAATTAGTACGAAAAAAAAAATAAAATTTCTTTGCACTTTGAAAAGAAAGCTCGTAGAGTTTGTGATGCTAGTGGTTGTGAGTTGATGTGTGTTAAGACGAAAGGCAAGAGGTTTTCAATTGAGTGGAATGCTGATAAGAACAATGCTATAAAGAAGCTACAAAGAAAGAAGAGAAGGTTACATCAGCAAAGAAAGAAGCTACAGCTGCAAAAGATGAAAAAATGAAAACTGCAATGTTGTTTTGCTGGAACCTACAAGATGTGAGGAGGCAGCAAGCTAAACTGAGAAGAAAGTTTAAATTAAGGAGGAGTTCTCCCAGAATTCAGAACAAGAAAAGGCTGAGGCCAAATTCTCTACTGAAGTTGATGATAATTCAACAAGAGCTGCAAATCAAGAAAATTTAGCAGATGAAGCCAAAGTTAATGGAGTCAAAATTGTTCAATTTTGTTCTCAAAATCAAACTGCAGAAAACCAGACCAAGGATCTCCAAGAGCCAAAATCAAGTTTAAAAAATCAAAGCCTAGAGTTGAGTCCCATGGAGCTAGATGATGAAGAAGAAAACATATAAATAAAGGCTTGTGTTATTATCTACACCCCTAACCAAGATACATAGAGCAAGCTTTCTTCATGGAACTTGATGAGGTGGAATCCACTAATGCTGAACAAACAATAGAGATCAATAGTGAAACAGGTAGCAACACTACAGAATTTGTTGTAGTATTCAACACTGTCCGTATCAGCCTAAATGAAAATCAGTTAAGGTGGTTTGAATATGTGAGGGGCAGGTTGTTAGAGGCACCAATGAGGAAAGTTGATCATGGTATTTAACTCCGTGAAAAAGTATAGAGGAAGACCTAAAAAAATACTTAGAGAAGTTATAACAAAGGATCTCGTGGTTAATAATATTTCAGAAAATATAATTTTTGATAAAATACAATGAAATCATGCAATTCATATAGACGATCTCAATTAATGGAATAAGGCTTGTTGTTGTTGTACGTATGAGCCTAAATATCCACCAATGAGGTTGTTGAGTTGAACTGGCAAAGGTGGTTGAATCATTTATCCTTCAAAAGCCAAAATCACCCTTAAGAACGAGAATTTAGCAGGAGGGAGGTAAGATATGACTTAAAATGTGAGCAGAGCTACTGTTATAAATTGTACCAGGTAAGGTGAGTATCTATCAATTATGAGTTTAGTATTGTGATGCATAAAGAAAATTCCTCTCTGTTCTCTGTCAAATCTCTTCTCTTTTCTCATTCTTCTATTCTTTCTCGATTTCCTATCGCCATTTCTGGTCAATAATTTCAAATTACATGTCTCTCTTGTTAACAAAGAGAAATAGAAGAACCATAATACCCCATAATTATGAGTTGTTAAATGAATTGGTCTCTGCGCAAATCTCATCATCCAACAACGTACAATTTGCCATATTGATAACTGCAAGAACTACACGAAAAGATGACATGTAGGTGATTTGGGTTCGATGGTGTGGAATTCTCATTCGATGAAGAGGATTCTCCTTTTGGTGGTAATCATCATTCTGTTGCTCCTCTCACTTATGCCCAATAGCTTCCTCATTTCAGCTGGAATTCTTTAATTCCATTTTGATCATCTTGTCGTCCATTAACTCTAAGTCACTTCATTCTTTAAATTTTAGTTTGCAAGACATCTTCAGCCCCCACACCAGTTGGCACTCTCAGGTGGACACCACCCATAGTCCTCACCCACAATGGTTCATGGCAGTTGTGGTTTGCTAATTTTAATTTAAATGGAATTGGTAACTTCACAGCTAAACACATATTTCATTTTTTAAAATTTTCTTAAAACTCAAAATTGGAAACATATCCCAACAGTCCCTTAGTTTTCCAGAATATTTTTAAATTTTACTATGACACATCAATTTAAGTAACATTCCTTTTTATTTATACAATTCTCAAAAGTTTTTGAAATGAATTTCACATCTTACCCTAAACATCTCTTCCCTCTTTATCTCAGTTTAATTGTAATTTTTTTCACTCTCTTGTCTCAGATTTTACATTTGTGGGACTGTTTAATTTCTTTAAATTGGGGTTGCTTATACAACAATGTTCGTCGGTTTACAAATGCCGTGCCAGTATTTATCGGTGAACTGATATGGTCATTTTTTTGGACATGAGATAATCAAACCCCAAATATATTAAATATTACTCAAATCTCTCATTACTAAATCACACCTAGTGGCTTCTAGTGTGGTAATTAGTTCTTAAAAAACAAAAAACAAAAAAACATTTTAAAAACTATGGATAAAGTTGGCCTAATGGTATTCATGACTTATAAGTTATACTTGTAAATATAAATTTCAACTATGAAAATTTTAGTGTAATTTGAGGTGTAGACTTTGAAATGATTGGATTGTTTGCAACCTCATAGAACTAAACTGAAAAATGAGAAAGACACCACATTAAAAGCACATGAATTTACAAACCAAAACCAGACAAGGATAAGACTAGAAAACCATAAAAGAAAGGTATTGAAAGATAATTTATTTGGTGGAAACTTACCTCTTCTCCAAAACTATTGAAGATGATTGAAGAACTTAATTTGGCAACCTGCAGATTAACAAAGAATCACTTGCAATTTCGAATTTGATGATTCTAGAATTTTGTCAACAAACAGATCTTACAATGTTCAATTTCATTATTAGAGTAATGAAAGTGTATTTTCCAAAATGCATACAAGTACCATTTTAGGAAAAAAATTTCACTTCTTCCATTTCATATTATTTTCATTTCAGATTAATATGCACAGATTAAAAAAATACAACTAATGTATTAAAATTCTTAAACTTTTTAATATACTCTTATTTATTCTACTACTACTTAATTTTATAATAAATATGTGAAATAATTAAAGTTGGTGGAGATAAGGGTATAGTTAAAAATAATAATAATTGATGTTATTTTAAATTTCTAAAAAGACAAATAAATTGAAACAAAAATTTTCTCTAAAGTGACATATAAGAAAAATGGAGAGTAACATTTAGAAAATTTCATAAGCATAGAGAAATTTAAAAGAAACAGAACAAACAGAAAAAAGAAGAAAGAAACTTACATTAATTTTGTTAAGATTAAGTCTTGTCCTAGATATTTTGCAAGTGAGATGTTGATAATTTCTCTAAGCTGCCTTAGATTTTGAAACAACGTCTACAATGGATCAATTCCTTCCTTCTCAGTCATATAATGGAAATTCCTCGTGCTTTTGTTCTCAATGGTTTACTCTCTTGATCAATTATATTATACCAGAAAAAAAAGGAGACTATAAAAAGTTCTGTAAACGAATACATTAAATAAATCACAAAAGAAAACAAAATCTTGTAAAAATTGAAAAACAAATATATGGCTGATACAATGAAAGAATTTATGAAGTGATCACACATAACCTTGTGCTTCCAAAACAATATTTTCTATACAATTGATTTTTACAAGGTCTTTGTACAATCCTTCTCACCTAAATTAATTCACTTCTTCAATCAAATCCCATTTATACATTTGGATTTATAGATTTACACTAAATGCAGCCAATATGATAATAGTATTTAACCAAAATAATGGCTATTAAATTGTATAACATAATAGGAAGAACAAAAATAAGAAAATACTTTCCCTATTTATGTATAAAAATATTTATAGAACAAAAGGATGAATATATATATATATATATATATAAAAATTGAAATAAAGTAAAAAAATGCATAACTATCTACAAATCAAAATAATTGATGGGAGAAAACTTACAGTGGTAGTGGTAGAAATTTAGCTCTTGACAATTATAGAATCTTTTGAAATTAGGTTATTGTTCTAACATAAAATAAAACCTTTTGAAAGGTTTGCTGGGAAAAAAGTCAAAGGTGAGTTAACTCGGCCAAAGAACTTGCATGCAGATTAGAGGATCTCAATCACAATCAAACGCATGAAGTGTCATTCTGAGTTGGCCTTGAGCTCATATATAGATATAGAATTTCAAGTAGATTGTGTG
The DNA here is from genome assembly GCA_022379115.2 of Bauhinia variegata. Lineage (NCBI taxonomy): Eukaryota > Viridiplantae > Streptophyta > Magnoliopsida > Fabales > Fabaceae > Bauhinia > Bauhinia variegata. Next base: position 23,554,361 of record CM039437.1, read on the forward strand.
GTTATTCAAAGAATTTTCATAGGCAAGGAAAAGAATTTACATTGCAAACAAGCAAAGCAAGAGAACCTTTCTGGAAAAGAATCTGAAGGGTGTGTGTTCTCAAGCATTTTTTGCTTTCTTTATGGTTCATACTTTGCTTCTTCGAGATGTAATGAACGTTCTTGCTGTCCACTGAAATTCCTTTACAATGTATATTCTTTTCTTGGGTGCTTTTGCTTCGAACCCAGACTTTGTAAACTGAGAATAAGTTCAGTACTACTTATTCAGAAGTTATCTTGTTATGTGAATATTGTAAGTTACACGGGGAGCTATGGATAACCTGACAAACAAAATTTCATTGTGTGTTAAAAAGCAATTTTTGATCTACTTTGTCTTGTTAATACAGTAACACATTGTTATACAAGAAAACAGATTTAATTGAATCCGCTAGAAAACCGACCTAGTAAAAAAGCCAATTCCAACCATATGAATGGTCTTCAAGAAAACAGAATGTCATTCATTTGCCAAACATAACCTACGTGTTATTGCTGAAGGGAATTGACTTCGTTTTTATTGAGCTGGGATTTTACTAATCCCTCGTCATTTTCCTTTTTCTTTGTTTTCTCTTACTAACTCATAAAAATAATAAATAAGTTAAAAGATAGAATTAAACTAGATCGCTAATCCAGCTCGGTTATATTTTAAAATGCTGTTCTTAAAAAAAAGCTATTGGAATAGTTCAAAAGTACTTAAATTATTCCATCATTAAAAAAATACTTAAGTTATTCAATAAGATATCATGTTTGATTGTTCGTATTTTAATTGCCTGAAAATTTCTTCAAACAAATAATGTTTGATTGCTTATATTTTTGTTCTTTTTTTTTATGTGTTTGTGTTTTTGAAGAAAGGACCCATCTTGAATTATGATTTCACAGTCTCATTTTTGAACCATTAATAAAATTATTCATGAACCCAACTAATAAAAAATAAAACTATTGCAAAGATGGGAGTTGAAAGGATATTTTCCTGGATAAAGATATGACCTTTAGAAGGTCTTTAACATAGATTTCTTTAAACTAGGCAACACAATCTAGGTCCTATTCTAACTTTTATTATGAAGAAAAATTCCCTTAATTCCTTTGACTAAATATGTATTTTAGGTGATGATATTTACATATTTTCATCCTTTCCAACTTGAATTGATATTGAGAAAAATGATTGAGAAAATGGATTTCATTAATTAGTAAAGTTAATTTTATGATTTACACAATGTCATTAAAACTGTAAAAATAGATCGACCAATTTCCCTATAAGAGGATCACGCCGCAAAGTTTTCAAGCCCTTCATGTGGCAGATATCGAGCTTAACCAAATTGGAAAAGTCATTTAATTTCAATCATGAAAGGATTTCTACTGTCAGCAAAGCACCCTATCTTGTCACAATATGAAAGGTAAAATTCAGTGAGCTCATTTGTGTCTCCTCCTATTGCAACAACCATGTTTGGGATAATATTCTTACAGCCAATTTCCTTCCATCGATTCAAAAAGTTCTACTCTCTGTGCCAAATCCTGAATTTCTTCGTTAAAAATGAAAAGCATAAAAAAAAATTTTAGCCATAAACCTCTCGTGATAGAAAATTTCTCAAGCCGATATGGATAATATCCTCCCATGTGTATACGATGCCTTTGCAAACCCAAGACAAAAGATATAGGGTGAGGAAAGAAATGAGATAAATTATGAGATACGATAAGTTATCTCGATATATCTTTGTGCTTCCAAAACAATACTTTTCCTTATTATTTAATTTTTCATATGAATTTCTACAACAAGTCTTTGTATGGTCCTTCTAACCTTAACAAACTCACTTTTAGGAAATTCCTTGTATGCATTTGGATTTATAGATTTAATAACAGTGTACGCATTCAATATGAAAATAGTAAAATTAACCAAAATAATAGATAATCAGTTGGGAAACAAAAACAAGAAAAAAGATAATCAAGAGATAATTGATGATGGAAGAACTTTGTCAACCTACAGAATAATGAAAGCAAACTTTGAATTTGATGGTTCTAGAATTTTGTCAATCACACACATAAATCTTAAAATTTTCATTTCCATCATTAGAAACAAAAGTGTAGCTTCCAAAATCTATAAAGCACTAAATGTCTAAATAATTGTCTAATCATTTAGTGATTATTTGTACTATGTTTTAAGTAAAATTTTAATATATTGAGGTGGTGAGATTTATCTTATATAGTTAGATTAATATTTATTTTTGTAACTCATATTAAGAGCTCAAACATAAATATCATGTTGATACATCAATATGAGCAAATTTAAATCTTAACTAAACATAAATCTTAAAATTTTCAATGCCGTCATTAGAAACGAAACTGTAACTTCCAAAATACATAAAGCACTAAATGTCTAAATAACTGTCTAATTATTTAGTGATTATTTGTACTCTATTTTAAACAAAATCTTAATATGTTAATCTTGAGATGGTGAAATTTATCTTATATAGTCAGATCATCATTGATTTTTTCCTATTGGTATTGGGGGCACAAAAATAACAATCATATTGATATGTCACCACGTGCAAATCCAAATCTTAAACAAAACTTCTACTACAGATTATCATTACGCAATGTTTCTTTTTCCGGAAGAGAATTTGATTGTTCAAAACTAATTTGATTTCTTCTTTGTTGCACACGGCAAGAATATCCCCTCAGCAAGAGAGAGGTGGCCTGTCACCCAAGAACTTTTGGACAGGGTCCTAACTGCCCATGCATACTGGTCCCAACACCAGACTGAGCCGGAGACGGAGACCTGCCTTCTCCTTTAAACTCTATCGGTGTTCGGTACTGGAAAATTTTTTACTTTACTGGAAACTCACTCAACAACTTAGATGCTCATGTTTAATAGAGCATACAAAAAAAATTTCACCAAGAAACTTACTTCACCAAAAACTACAATTGTGAAATTTTAATTTTTTAGATTTCCAACTTTGGTATCCTTATTTCACAAGAAACTACAATCGTGAAGAATTTCAATTTTTTGAATTCCCAACTTAATAGGTGGACATTCTTATTTTATCGGAAAAGTAAAAATTTAAGAAGAATTTATAACAAAATTACCCTCGTTTATTATTGAGAAAGTTGGTTAACAACCAAATGTCTTACCTAGCAAACACTTATCTAACAAACTACTCAAAAATCATAGCTGCAACCAAACAACCCATTAGTGGGATTAAGTGGTTGTGCTTTCAAGATGGCTCCATTGATGGTAAACCAAAAAATAAAAGCAAATTATAACTTTCAAAAACTAGTTGTTAGAAAGCCATTTACCTCTTGATGACTATATCTATACAGAATCTTTTTCAATTTGGTGATGATTGATTCATACAGAAACAGAAAGAAAACTTTTCAAAGGTTTGCTTGCGAAATTGCAAGTCAAGTTGGATTAATTAAGCCAAAGAATTTGATTACTGATTAGAGGATCTCAATCTCAATCAAAATCATGGGTGTCATTGTGAGATGGTGATGAGGTAATATATAGACATAGAATCTTAAGTGAAGTGTGTGGTACTTCAAAGAATTTGCATAGCAAACAAGCAAAGCAAATGGATCCATTAGGAAACGAATCTAAAGGTGTGTTTTAGCTTTCTTCAAGGTTCATACTTTTCTTCTTGGAGATGTAATAGATGTTCTTGTGTGTCCACTGAAATTCGTGCACAATATTCTTTTCTTAGGTGCTTTTCGCTAGGACTCTGTTTGATGACAAAATTCGTAAACTCAGAGAATAATTTAATGATTACTACTCAATCACGAGATATCTTGTTTGTTCATATTGTAAGTTACTCTTATATTACCAAATTCGCAATCAAGAGTATTTTTGCTTTCTTGGTGTTTTCTTACTTTGCTTCTTAGATATCAAATATTCGATTGAGAAATTAAAACAAATGTAATTACGGAAAACATATTGTGAGACAATGAGAGAGAGTGAAACATGAAATAGGATAAAAATAAGAGACAATGAGATAAAATTTTCAAAACAAAGAAATCAAAACGAAATCTTAGCACAAAAAAGATATTGATTTAGCAGAAACAGATTGAATCCTAAAATTTTAGGCAAAAAATTATGAATTTAAAACTTACCATTAAAAAAAGATTTATTAATTTTTATTATTTGTTCCTAATAAAAATTAATTTTGTACTCAAATAGTGTTAGAATACATTGGTGTGAACTAAAAAATATAACGCCACGAACCATATGAAAGCTTGATAACAAGATTCTATTAATTTGTGATCTTTCACACTTATGTTAATTAATTCATTCTTGATTCTTGTGGGAAAGACCTGCTGTCTATTGTTTCAATTGCTTATCTTAGGTAATTGTATGCTAATTCAATGCTCCAATTTTGGGTACTTAATTTTATTACAACAAAGTTACACTTTTTTAAAACATTTTCTATTTTGATTAAATTTTTTTTGATAAATTTGACTAAATTTACTTAATTATGGGCACTTAAGTTTTATCACAAATTTATACTTTTTTTTAAAAAAAAAAATTAATGCCAGATGGATAGGGTGAGGTGGGATGGTAAGAGAGGGTTTAGGTTTTAAGGATATTTTGGAAATAATATAAAAAAAATGTTATGAAAAAGAAAATTTCTTAACATATTTAGTATTATTTTTTAAGAGTTAGTAAAGGAAGAAATATGTGTGTGTATATTTATAGTCACAAGAATTTGATCAGCGTTAATTCTTGGACCAACAATATTCATTTGCCAAACAAACCGAATTGATGTATCTTTGTCAAAGTCTTATCCATGCAACAATAGAAATAGTGTCTAGAAGTAACGTGCACAAATACGGGCATCTTTATAGACTTGCCAATGCTTTTTTTAATATGCAAATTTTGAAATTTATTTAAATAAAAATTATATAAGACAAACAAATTTTGTATGTCAAGTGATACATACATATATGCCCATGTGTAATTAACTAACATCATCAACATAAGAAGATGACTTGTGAATGAGCTGTAGTGATGTTGTTGTAAAAAAATTTCAGTGAACACAAACCTCAGTTACATCTCTAAGAAATCATAGTATGAACGATCAAGAATGTAAAACTTTTTTTTTTTTTTTTTTTCCAAATTTCCGTAAGTATTGTCCATTTGAAATAATCTGTTTGAGTTATTTGTTAGATAATATATGTGAACATCTCTCTCACGTTTTGAATCCTTGTTGTAAGAGGTGTTTATGTTTAGTATTCGACTAAAGTCTCAAATAGTATTTGTCTCTTAAAAAGGATGCTTAGAAAATATAAAAATAAATAAAGTGAAAATACTCTTATGCTTGCGTTGCAAAGAGTATTGGAGAAACAATGACAGAAAGTCTTTAGAAAAGTCCTGCATTTGTGAAATCTACTATGTAGGAACTGCAACTCATTGATTCGACTTCCCAAGTTGCACCAATTTCTGCTTCCCCACAAAGTTTAGGTAATACTGTTTGTTTAATCATACTCATAAGAGTAACTGCTTATATCTTTTTCTGAGTTTCTCAAATCCACGAGGTGGAGAGACCTTACTGTGGAAAAGAAAATTGAATTTGAGTTTTTGTGAATGACTTGGAGGCTATTGGCTTTGATTTTCAGTGGCTGGGTAACACGAGTGACAAGGTCAAGCAAAACAAGTTAGATGAAGGAAGCAATAAACGAAAGAAGACACTCAAGGACCGGGATGCAGCAGAACAGCATAAGGTGGAGGAAATAAAGGTTCATCTTCAAATGGCTGAATCCAAGTTGCAGAAATCCAAACAAGAACTAGATGCTTTATTAGAATTGCGGCCTTTATTCATCTGTGCAAAATATACTGTTAATGAAGAAACTACTTGTTTTGGTTTCAAATTTTTAATCAACTTCATTTTGTTTATTGCTCTTTGTTGTTAATATACATACATCCTTTGTTTGTAATTTTTGTTCTTAAAATGTACTAGCACAATAGCACTGTGTTTTTTGTGCGAAAAATTAATTAATGATTCCCCAAATAAAATTCCATCAGACAAATTAATGGATTTTGTGCGAGCTTAAGCTCTGTAAATATTAGTTATGAAGGATATGATTTTACAAATTAAGAGACCATTGGCTGAGGAAATTAATTCTAGCTGCTCAATGGGAGTAAACTGTATGAATACTTGCAGTAATGATTAAAATTTGATGATCAATTAATACTTGAAAAAAAAAATCAAACCTGACTTATATTTACTAACTTAGTAGAAGTATTAATAACGTCGGTAATAGTCCATTTTTTTTAATCGTTGCAAAATTTCTTTTTCGTTTTGTCAATAATATGTCTACCAACTTTTCTGAAAAAAAAAAAAAGTTCAATTTTTATCATATAAATCCCATTTGATTATGAAACTTTTAGTACCATTGATGGGGAGTAAATCAAAAGCAACAAGTGTTGTTTGTGTGGTTGTAATATACATAATTGAAATGTGTCTTAAATTTTTTATTGAGTTTTTGTGATGTGTTCTCAATTTCTCAAATATATTATTATATGTGATATGCATAGTTTAAACATGTCTTTTTCTCTTTTTTATGTGTTGTGAAACAAGCAAACACAACTAAATGGAACATTATTTTAGTCAACATACAATACGAATCTTATCATAGCCTCATATTTTATTGTTGGTAAACCAATTCTTACAACAATACATCCTTGTGTGTATATATATATATATATATTCTAAAAAATCTTCTCTTCTTAATAAATACATAAGTGATTGAGTTAAGAGTGATAGCATAGCATCAAACTAAATGTACAAAATAATCATTTAAAGATAGGAGTTAGATGGATGACTTAGGAATGATGCAACTTTCAGAGGCAGGATATAGTTTTGCACAGAAATTTTTCCTAGTTTTTGTATCAAAGATTAAGCATTTAGAGCATCCTTGATGCAGTTTAATCATGGAGTTGCAAAACTGTGTGAACCATTTTGTAAGGATTTAGGCTAATTGGTTTATGGAATCATTGCTATTAAACTTGATTCTCTGTTTAGTTTTAATGCATCTTCTTGACCAGGATCATCTGTTGAAATTGGCTTTAACTAGCCTTCAAGAAATCTGTTCACCTAAATTTTAGTGGTCTCTGGTGATCTGATATTAGTTTTTGAATAATTAAATTTACAGGAATTAAGGATAGGAGTTAGATGGTTTTATTGTCACTATTAATATAAAGTACCGTCGTATGAAACTGCTGAAATTTAGCCGTAAGACTATGATTTGGATAAGTTAAAACCTACTTGCTGATTATAGGAATTAATGCTGACAGATTTTGTATCAAGTTGTGTAAAAATAAAATAAAATTATATGCTAGTTAATTTTGAGATACATTAACTAGAGTAACGAAGAATGTGGATGAGGAATTGTAAAATGGGGACAGTGAAGTTCCTAAATGTCCTTATCCAGTACAAGATTAGTCTAAAAATGAATATATACAATCTAAAAGAAGTGAGGTTGACTTCGTGTTTACTATTTTTTAACAAAAACTCTATTTCTCACCGAAAATTGAATCCATCTTTAGATCACGTTAAAAAGATTATTGTGCTCTCCCTAACATTTATGAAAAAATAAAAAAACGCATATGCAGTCTAGAATATTTAAAATTCCAGTTACAGAATTTAATGTCTCTAATTAATCATTTAGAATTCATTAAATAAATTATTTATATTAGCCATATATCCCAATTTCATGTGATTTTATATCATATTCGCAAACAACCTTGTAATTTATTTGATTGAATTAGGGCCTTTACAGTGTAACTTCTGAAGAGCTTCCTTCTTCTCTTCCACTAACCAAAAGAATATACGAGATGCGCCAAGCAAGCAGATCGATTTTTCAAGTAGAAGAAGGACTCTTGTTAGACCGAAATTTTGACAACATTTCAGATAAGAGTTCCACTGGGAATCAATGCTTGCTGATTATGGTGACTATGCCAATTTTTTTTTTTTTTTTAAAAAAAAACACATGTTTTAATTTCTCAATCCAATAAATCAAATCATTAAAAAATTTTGAGAAAACTAACCCAGATTCTTTTGACAAAATAAAAATTCATTTTAATTTTATAACATTATATACTTACATAAGAAATGAGCACTACAAATGATGAAATTATCATTACTACGCTTACTTTGTTTTTTGGTGAAGGCTTATTAATTATACTTCCTATTATATTGTAAAGCACTATGGTTCAATGTTAAAGTCCCACATAAAAGCAACAAAGAGAAGAATATTGTAAAGAAATTACAATAGACACAAGAACATCGGTTAAATATCTAAGAAGTAAAGTATGAAAGCATCAAGAAAGCAAAAATACTCTTGATTGCAAATTTGGTAATAAAAGAGTAACTTAAAATATCCATATCACAATATATCTTGTGATTGAGTAGTAATGATGAAATTATTCTTCGAGTCCATCGAACTCAAAGTCCTATCCAAAAGAACCAAAGAAAAGAATATTGTACAGGAATTTCAATGGACATAAAAACATCAAGCAAAGTATGAACAATATCCAAGAAAGCAAAAATGCCTTAAGCATACACATCTCTTCAGATTCCTTTTCTAAAGGGTTTTCTTGCCTTGCTTGTTTGCTATCTAAATTCTTTGAAGTATCACACACTCTGCTTGAAATTCCATATCTCCATATTAGCTCATCACCATCTCACAATTACACTCCATGATTTTGATTGAGATTGAGATACTCGAATCAGCAATCAAATTCTTTGACTTAATTAACCCAACTTGACTTGTAATTTCTAGAGTAAATCTTTTAAAAGGTTTCATTCTGTTTCTATACAACTCAATCATCACCAAATTGAAAAGATTCTATATTGTCATCAAGAGGTAAATCTTTGTCACAATATATTTTCCATGCAATTAAATATTTTCCATTGCAAATTCTTATGCAATTTTTTTTTTATTTGGCCTTTAAGTTTATATATTCATCTTTTTGTTCTTTTAATTAGATAGTTTTATGCATACTTGGAGAAAAAACTGTTAGTTCTTTTTATTCCTACTGTGTTTTACAATTTTTAGCCATTATTTTGGTTAAAATCCATAAATCCAAATGTATGAAAGGAGATTTGCTAAAAGTGAATTGATTTGGTGAGAAGGATTTCAATGAGACTTTATTTTTGTGTAAAGTCATATATATATAATTGAATACAATAGCAGTGGTTTTTTTTTTTTTTTTTTTGTGAGGATATTTTTAGGGTGAGGGGATAGTGCCCAGTCCAAAACATGAAAAACCTTACTTACATTTACCCCATTCTAAAGAGGTAAGTGAAGGGCTCGAACTTGCAACTTCTCAATTGTGAAACCATGTCTTGCGTCACAAGACCAACTTTTTAGGGTTATAGCATCGATGGTATTAGAAGTTTGCTTGCTTTCTCTCTTTTAATTTCAAAATATTCAAGTGGGCCAAAACAAAAAGGAAATAAAAGAATATGGTTCAATTATTTAATTGGTTCCTATTGTTTTACACGATATTCAAAAAGTTTTATATGTAGTTTAAGAAATTGAAAATTTGTGCTTAAAATTTCCAAAACTAGGGACTTTATAGGATTTTGATTGGCTGTTTATATCCATAACTTGATGTCTTTCCTGAAGTTGATCCTCATCCTTTCAGCTCATCTTTCTACAATTTAATTTTCACATTTGCAATAATTCCAGAAGAATGAACTTTGTAGCATGCACTTACTTAAGAATGGCAACTGAGATATACATGCAAAGTGGTGTGTTTTTTGATTTAAAGATTTTGCAACCTTGCTTTTTCCTAAATGGGAAAAAAAGTTAGACTCATTGTTCCTAGATGAGCCATTGGCTTCCTCTATCAAGATGCAATTTTATCAATGATCATCAAATGTACACCAGACCTGATTGCGTTCCAAAGAAAGAGGTTCTTGATGATGAGATTGATCATGATGTCATAGCAGAGGCATGTGATTTGAGGCCTGAAGCTCCTTGTTTTGCTTTTGTGTCAAAGATGTGCGCTATCCCTGTTAAAATGCCTCCCCAAAGGGGTTCACATGGGGAGATCTTGAACAATAATAGCGATGAAGGAGAGGGTAAGTCGGATGTGTGTTTCCTGGCATTTGCCAGGATCTTCAGTGGGGTTTCGTCAAGTGGACAGAGAACTTTTATCCTATCAGTTTTATATAATCCTATATAAAACTTATAGTGGCCTTTTCATAATAGTTGAATTAGTTTTTGATATAGTATCAAAACTTTTATGATCTCGCGGTCAAAGGATGGAATCCCTCACTAAAACTTTCTTAACAACACCAACTAGCATGGAAGTCTCTCCTGTTCTTGTGTCCTACAGTAGCAGTTCTGAATATGTTGAGAAAACAACAATTGGAAGGATGTGTTGTCCGTGTGCCGGTTATGAAGCTTCCACCTTTTCTAAGGTGCTTCATGAAAGTTCTTGTTTCTTCAACATTTCCTATCATAATAAGGGCCTCTTTGTGGTGTAAAAATAGAAACGGAAGCTAAAAGTAATATTTTTTATTTTTCTCCGTTGATCATTGTCTAACTTTTGCTTAAGTATTTCTTACATACTTTTGAAAAAAAAAAAATGAAATATTTTAGCTTTTGAAGATTTTTTTATATTTCTCTTTTCCAAAAGAAAATTCAAACATTCAGAGATTGTAACAAAAATTAAAACCATACAAAATTTTTTATTGAATATTGAAACATAATTTTGTTTAAATTTAGCAACAGTTAAGATGTATCTAAATTTTACAGAACTCTTGCTATGCTTCTAGTTGAGGTACTTATTCATGTGATCTTCCTATATAGGCTTTTAGCATATACATAATAATATATTTGGTATATGATAGAGTAATTTTGGTAGATATCAAACTGAATAAACATGTTCCATTTGATGGAAAGATTATCTAAATTTATCATAAAATCTGCCAAGATACAATCACAAGCCAATTATATACAAGAAAAAGTAAAACTGTTTCATCTGTCCAAGTTCTGCACACAGAGAAATGAGTCAAAAGGCAATTAAATAGAGAATTTGGTTTTACAGTTTGTGAAGAAAGGGTAGAGGGAGATAAAAAATGACAATTCAAAAAATTGTAAAATAGTTCTTATGATGAACAACTTTTTTTCTTATCATTCATGTAGCGGACTTAATAAGATGATAAGGCTTAGAGTCAAATGAAATAGAGAGAAATAAAAAATACGAATAAGTTCTCTATTTTGAACCGTGAGTATAAAATAAAATATTTTTTATTCATTCATAAATAATTTGTATTATTGTTACAATTATATGCACAAAGAATATATAATGGAAATCCTTTTGTCAAAAAATTGGTACCATATTCCTGTGGTGCAAATGTACAGTAAATGAATTGAAAGGATCCCTGGAGCAGCTAGGAGAAGAAATATCAATAGAAGTAAGCAGATGGATCAATTGCATTAGTAGTGTCTTTGGAAAGAATAGATCTGGCTTCAATCACTGAGCGAGGGGGCTCAATGTCTTTCTCCTGCAAAGCATTTCCTTGTAAACGCTGCATTTGGGAAGCAAAGATATCATCCAATATCTACAAAATGAAAGACAATTGCATGTATAAGAACACAGCACTTCTCAAATAAAAAGAGTTAAAATGACATTATATAAAATATGCACCAAAATTGTTATTTTGATCAACATTTTAACTTTGATGGACTCAATGTAATATGATAAACCCTAAGATTAGAGGTATTTTTGTAATTTTTCTAGATTCCGCTCGTCCAGTGCCAAGAAAAAGTACCTAGCTACATTGCTTAGATTTTTATCTAAATTTATGAAAACAGATTTGCTTATGTTGGTTTTGTCATGTTTGCATATGAGCCGTTTATCAGTATAAATCATCATATGAATAATAAGTAAAGTACATACATAATAAATAATAAATGATTCATATCTAAAAATGGCGGTCATGTTGGTGGCAGGAAAATAAGCAAACTAAATCCCTAAATTTGCATGTATCTTTTGTCAAATTCATATACTCGTTTCTCAAAAAAGAGGTGAATTGATCTAAAATTGACTGACTTACCCCAAGAGCATAGTCAGATCCATTGTACCATATCCTGTTTTCTTTCCTCCCTTCTAGAAATGTCAAAACAATCTATCACAATTAAAAGAAATGAGTTAGAGTTAGGAAGAATCAGCACCAAAAATAATAGAGCTAACGTTTTATTTCTTCACCTGTCCCATCTTATCCCACAATCCACGACAGACAGAAATAAAAATCTGACTTGTGAAGACCTCATGGAGGTTTGAGATGGAATCAATGAGTTGTGTGTTCAACAATTGCATCCTTTCGCGTATTTGAGCCTCTCCATCTTCTTCTGTTGTGGCCTCCAGAATCCTTTTCAGCCGTGTGCTTTTGTTTAATTGCATCTGAAGAAATCAGAACTGTTAGTATTGTCTTAAACAGGCTTTCATGCTTGGCTAACCAGCAAAATCAAACAAGCTCTTAATCATGTTAAGCCAAGGGCGGAGCCAGGTTTGGGTAAAGAGGAACCGAGATTAAAAAGCATATAATAGTTGGTAATTAAAAAAAAATAAAATTGAGAGCTGAGATGTATAATAACTATGTAATACGAATGAAAAATTGAAAACTTGAAGGACCAGGGTCCGCTCTTGGGTTAAAAGTATATTATGTTAATGGATGTAAAATGCAAATAGCATAGGAAACTGGATTCTGAGAGATTACATTGTTAACAAGATTTCCTATAACTGCATGCAAGTAGGTTTTGTATTTGGTTCTCAAGAGAACAGTGACTCCATTTATCTGCTCCCCGAAAAGTGACTTTTTATCTCCCATTGCAGGCAACCAAGATGCCCAAGTCTTTAAGATCTCTTCCACTTTACAATGTAGGACATCAAGGATCCTCTTGATGGTGTTCAGAAAAATTCCCAGCTGCATAAAAGAAAATATTGCAAGACAGAAGCATGTTACAGACAAAAATAACCAAAACTTGTTCATGCTCATGTATACAATGTGTCCGTATACTTAAACTTAGGTAATGTTTGGTACAAGAGTTGAAAATGCATGCCTGAGCATACAAGATTCTCAAGAATTAATGAACTTTTGCTTCTATTCCAACCATTCCCATGGAATTGGAACATTGGACCACCCGGAGTGATAGACACCACCGATCATTGCTGGCTAGCTAGTGACCGGTAGTGGACAGTCATATCATATTCCCAGGAACCATAAAAAGCATGGTAAACAAGACAATGCAAACACACTCAGAAATATCAATTCCCAAAAGTGTGGCATTCAAGGAATAAAAATTCAAAACTTTTACCAAACACCCCATTAATGAAATTCGTCCATGGATGCAAAATGTAAGCATAAAAAGAGACTAACTTGATTGGGAACCGAATAGACAGTAATTGATTGCCTTCTTGCTAGCTTTTGAACTTGCAAATTTAACCTCTTTGGTATGCTATCTTTCAGAGGAGTTAAGATATCACTGTACTGTTTCTCCAGCGCTTTCACTATTGCTCTTTCTATATTTGCAACAGCCTGAAAAGAAGGAAAACAAAAGAAACACGTCAAAGTGTTATTCTATGTCTGAATTTCACAGAAACAACAAGCAATGGCTTTATAGTGAATTTCTTCAAAAGTTTGGAACTTACATTTTCCAAATAGAGTGAGTATTGAGGCCATCTATTGATTACCACTTCATACAGAATCAGGTTGTCTTTGATTTTCTCATACATTTTCTCTGCAAATGGGGAGGTGGAATGATTTGTGGTTACTCCAGACCAAGGAACCTGTTTCATTTATTTGTATTTTGAATTGATGAGTCTTCTTGTATGTATTTACTAGTCATCAAGCATAATCTGATAGAGAAGATGATGATTACCTTCTCTGCTTTACAAAGATCAAGTAAACTGAGTTGCATATCCTGTATCCACACCATTATATAGCTGTGGAACAAGTTTCTCGAATCCACGCCACCCTGTTCAGGACTAAGTCTAAAAGAAAATAGCATGTCAGAAAAGAAATTATCTAAACAAATACTCATTCGGCAAAAGCGTTTCTAGTGTTATAGGAGAAGTTTATTTACTAACTTTATATTCCATAACTCAAGATTCCGTTCAAAGTCGGCAGTTGCAATCAGAAGTTCATTCACATGTGGCTGTGGACTAGATGGTGGCCACGCAGAAAGGAAACTTTTAAGCCTGCTGCACAGCTCAGTACTATAAACAGCTGCTGTGATGTTTGTCAGGTCAATTGAGCTGAAAATTGGGTAAATGAAAAGTAAGAAAATCTATGATGAAATTGGAAGGCAAAAAAAAAAAAAAACGTACTTAGCAAAAATTAAGTTCTACAACTATCAAAAATCTTCATTTGACCAAAAATGGATCCATATTTTCAAATAAGAGCTAGCTACCTCTAGCAGAGAAAAAATGGGAAAAGAAGAGAAAATTCAAGGCTAAGGATGTCAAGAAAGCAAATCAGAAGTTGAAAACCTTAAACTGTATGCGTCAAATACCTGGGGAATATATGCTGGCTGTGAATGGTCATGTCTGCCTGGATTTCATTGCTTATATATGCGCAGAGGTTCTTTATTTTTAGATAAGCTGTTGAGATGGTTATTGAATCCATGAGGTGTCCTTCAGAGTTGCTTGACACAAACTCATCAGTCTCCATTATGTGCTTCCTGCACCTCTTTCTTGCTGCAGTCTGTCAATAGTAATCTTTCATTTAGATTTCTATCTACTGGACTTACAGAAAAAGAAGATAAATAAATCCTATATCCTAAACCCACAAGGTTACTTCTATCATTAAAATTAACATGCATATTTCTACTAAGTCCTATTTTGAATGTAGAGAAATTGTATGTTATATTGTCAAAGCAATCTTGCACCAAATATATATATATATAAAAAAAAAACTATTCTCTATACTCTAATACACAATTATTGGTCTTTCTGTAAATATATTGTCTAATAGATTGAAGAAGCGAATGCTCAAGGCACATGGTGCAGGAAAAAAAATCTTCACTACGTTGTTTGTTGACCAAATAAAATAAACCTGATTGGGTTAATGCATCAATGAGTGAAGTTATGTTCAGTATGAGCATAGTATATTCCCAGTCTGAAATTACCTGTAAATAATTTCTAAGAATTGTCTGAGCATCTAGAGACAGTATATCATGAAGAAGAGTGTAAATTTCAACAGCAGGAGCAAGAGCAGGTGCAGCAGAATGTAATGGTGGACCAAACTGGTCGGTTAAACCTGTCGGTGAGTTTTCATCTAATGATTTGTAGTTCTCAAACACATTTGCCAGAAGCCTTTCAATTTGATTTTCACAGTCTAAAAGTATACTTTTCTGCAATAAAAAATAAACAAATGATGAACTTTTTATGAAAGGGAAATAACAAATGATGAACAGCAAGCAGCTTAATACAATAGCCAAGACACCATTGTTTGAAAGTGTTGAATATAATATAGAACCATTCTTGGTCCTTCACCTAACAACTTAAGCTTTTGGATTGTATCAATTCTTGACATGGTATCAGGGCCTTTTTGACTTTATGGTTAGCAGATAAAATCTTCCCGCTATCACTTTCCCAATTAAGCTTTTGGGTTGAATTAATTCTTGATAGAAACATAGTTGCACCATCTTTTGCAAATTTCAGGACTATATGATGTTTTTCTGACTTTAATATTCATATCATCTTTTTATTTACACCCAAGCTGTTAAAACTAACAACTATAAGTTGTGGTTTCCTGTCAAGGATGATAAGTTCTAATTCCTATTAAATGCAAAATAAAAGTGAAAATTGTACAAATTTAGTCTGGTTGGTTCATTGTACTTTTACAATGAGAAGCAAAAACAACAAATAAATAAACCAAAAAAAAAAAAAGTGTTTCTGGAAGAAACTGCATTGCGAAAGATACACCATACCTCCTGCCTTGTCACACTCTTCTCACTTCTAGCCTTTATTAAGGGTAGAAGTAACTCCCTCACAAGCTCCAGGCAGTCCTTGGTTGGAGTGGCCACTTTCATCACATGTAATAAATATCTACATAAGAAAATCAAAACTTGTGTTAAGTGAAGATATGTGTAGAAAAACGAAGGTCAAAGTATAATTCCTGTCTTATAAAGAGTTAACTTGAGTCAGATTTCATACAGCAAAAGGGAATGTGTGTGTGTATATATATATTTCACTTTTAAATACCTCAACTTAGTATATGCATCGGACACTCCATAATAGTCTGCAAAGGAATCTAATAACCACTTCCAAGGTCCATTTAGCCGCAAATTACGCGAATGGAAGTTCTGTGCACGCATGGCACCCTCCAGCAATAGATCATAGGCTAAAGTTTCTACAACAGGCCCACTCTGCAGAACAGATAAAATCAACACAAATGAAAACATATCCAGAAATGCAAAAGCTCATCTTGGTGATTGCAGGCTGAAGTGCTAACAAAATTCTTATGAAGAATGATATTCAATGAATCAGACTTTACTCCTCTTAATGATCAAATTAGAAGAATTTTTCTCTAGAGATTGATCATAACTTGATTTTCTAGAAGTTCGATGCTCTTTTGCAACTCATATCAGATAGAGGACATTAGAATAACAAAATGTGAAATGATAGATAGTGCATTTAACTTGAATGACAATCTTCTCATATGAAGAAATTGGACATTGTATTTAACTGACAAGAGTTATTGAGCTAACTTGATTTGGTAGAGATAGAATACCTTTATGTGATTGTTCTCATCGTTTGTCATTGTACAATCAATAGAGAGCAGGATCTTCCCAACACATTCACGTCCGTCAAGATATATATCCCACCAACGAACTCTTTCGTTCTGCATATTTAGGACAACTAGTTACACATACGCAGACAGCGTAAATATAACACTGACGTCTATACATGATTTGATAGTAATTAAGCACATACAGGATTATCAGTGAGGGATGAAATTGGAATCCTAGCTTGACCTTGGACTGATTTCTTTGAATCTTGGACTTCTACAAGTAAAGCATCCCCTTGGCTCTCTGGGAAACTGAAAACGCATACAAGTGTAAGGTCTTGAAGACAACTGATAGGATGACACTCATTTCCAAGAAAATAAGAAACTTTATAAAAACAGAAATTGATTAAGATGTATAATGCCAAGATTTGATAATTCTACGATTTTCTTCGCCATATTCATGATAATGTGTATTAGCTCATGTTATGAGGTTTCATCGTCAATTGTCTATATCCTGCTACTATACATTGGCTTCAAAGTTTCACTAATTTCTTAAGTGAGAGGGAAAAATATAAATAATTCAATAAAATTAATTAAAGCTAAAGCAACTTACAAATCATGGTATTCTCCACTTCCAGGGCGCAAAATGATTGCAGAATTTGACTCTGACTCAGTTTCTTCTGTAGCACTCTTAAGTCGGATTGAACATGATAATGGTTCTGCAAGAATAAAACAGACAACTTTAAGTCATTCATTGATGCAATGATAGTGATTAATGCTTCTGCCAAAGAACCACTAGACATAAAAGCTCAATTTCTGAAGTGAGTGTTTCACTTTCATAACTGACAATTCTATTGTCACGTGCACTGACCTTCTGTTGTCACTGGCAAAGAAGCCAGTTTTAAAGAATTTATGCTGCTTTTCACCATTGATGAAACATGTCGGACGTAGTCCACCCCAGCTTGCATGTAGATTGCTCCTCGTTGTGATAATGTACTTAGAAGTTTTCGTCTTGGTATGATCCGAAGCTTCCTTACTACAATTGTTCATTCAGCACTTCAATGTGAGTACTGTAGCATGTTAAATCTGAACAAGACTTATATAATTCTCATGAACATAATCATAGTTGCATTAATCAATTTTTAACACATATATGAACATTCCATCCATATGGACTTCATTGATGTTTAAAGTATTTAACAAGTTTCTAAAGAAACTAAACAAAATGGAATAGAGTAAAGGTCACAATAATAGGCTTTAAATAGTAGAACAATTCTAACCTTAATTGGCTTCTAAATAAAATAAGAAATTACTTAATGTTTGCCTAAAAATACCATAAAGATAGAAAAGTGGCATAAATTGCCGTTTTCCAAAAATTAACCATAACAGCCGGAATTCTATTCCATCTAAGCAGAAAGTTATAGCCATAAAACTGCACTATATTATCTGACTATCCATCTGGCCAATGAACTCTTCTACTGCCTTATCAGCATCACTTATTTATGTACATATAATAGGAATATCTCTGAATTCATCTTTTGCAAAAGAGTAATGTTCAGTTCATATTACAAACTTACCTTCCACTCTTATGTTTCCAACAACCTTCTTCACCATCAATGGGGATATATGTTCTGAATTCCTTGTACTCCTTCCTTCAGATTGCTTTACACCTTGAGGTTGCAACAAGAACTGATGCAACCTATGCAGCCAAGGGAACAAGAAGAAAAGGGTTGAGAACCTTAAGTGAAGCCAAAGAAACAAAGTAATAATCAAGTTAAAAATCTTAGAATTGCAAGAAGAAAGGGAATGTACCCAAAGGCACTCCGAAGAGCAAGGCATTGATCACGTAAAAACTCTGGCGCCTCAGTGCAGCCTTTTTCCCATGCTTGTAGGCACAAGCGTATACAAGCATCATAGGTGATAAGGGTTTGCCATGCAAATTGACTACTCCAACTACTGTGATAGCATGAAAAACGTTATGTGAGAACAAGAACCATAAAATATTTAGGTGGGTTCAAAAATTCAGATTCATGAAGACCACTGACATAGTGTTTGGTTGGATGGTCCCCTCCCTTCCCATCCAATAGTGGGCAGTTTTGGAGGGGAAGCATAACTTAAAAACAAGATGAGTAATGACTAAATTTCGCTCTCTTCCATCTTCTTAAATTTAATTATAAGTTATAATAGTGTGATTTTATTTTATTTCCAATCCTCACCCCTCCAACTATACCAAACAATTTTCCTCCCCTTCCCCTCCTTTGAACCAAACACACCCTGAAAGTCTAGCAATGTTTTGAAAAGGATGAATTATAAGATCAGAGCTCTCACCAGTTTCCGCTCTTTTGGATATTTTCGAGGTTCAAACAGTTTTGACATAGATAGAGCTTAAGGATATTTCCTCAAAGGGAGAAGAAATTTCTAAGGACTTAGAGGTATTTTTTTTAACCTTTAATCTCAAGAATTCATGACTGCATGATTAAAAAGTAGCTAGTTATTCAATACCGCAAGTAAAATTATAAGTGAAATTATCTATACCTTCATAATACTTAACAAATATGTGGGACCTACAAAACATAGAGCCTAAATTATCTTAATAGTTTGTTATGCATGTGATATTAATATCACTTGTGGTATTCAATAATTAACCTTAAATAATACACATGTGCCCCCTAAAATAATAATTAACCTCAAATATTTACTCACAAAACAAAATTTGCAAGTATGAAGTACCTGGTACTGTAATATAGTAAATGATTATTCTGCTTGTCTTTATCATCTGTAAAAGTTTTGGGTAGTCTGCATAGCACAATATCAAAATGACACAATTTGTCAGGGCAGGGAAAAAAGAAAAGGAACATCAGAAAACCAAACTGAAAACTATGAGACGTTCACAGAAGAACCAATACAGCAAATACCTTTCGCTGATTTCAGTGACTTCCAGAGTATTGGTTTTCAATTCAGTTGCCTTTTCACTTCTCCCATCATAATCCACTGATTCTCTTGATGGCCAAAATCCATTGTCAGTTTGCTCATTTGAAACTGAACCTTCAGAATCTATCTGCTGTGAAATATCAGCATCAATGATTGGAGGGGCACTAGGAGTTCCCAAGTCTGGTGGAAGATTAAGGCGATTTATGTTGCGAAGATGAACTTGCTGTTGAAGCTTACTGCCTCCAGCTGGAGTAAAACTCTTTTGGACACTTTTTTTGAAACCCAATTCCCCATCTGTATATCTTCTGATATTATTTGGTACTTCAATTGTGAGGTTCTCATTCGCCAATCCTTTCTTCAGAATTCCATTACACCTTTCTGATTTAATCGCTCTAGTGACTTCACATCCAAATAATTCTTCCTCAGCATAGCATTGTGCTAGACCAGAAATTTCTTCATCGGAGAAGTTCCCATGGTCACCATCCACCACTGAACCTATACTTTCATTGCTGTCTCCATCCTCAGCATCAAAGCCAGAAGCTATAAATGCATGGTTATGAGGTGACAGCAGACTAGAATGGAACTTCAATGGAGGCAAGACATGAGAATTCAGATTGCTGAAAAGGGGTGACTTGGGAAATGGGTCACTTGTAATTTTCTCTGATAAAGGAGATCGCACTCGGGGCTCTTCTTGTTCTACTTCTGATCCCTGATGGAAGTCAAGGGAAAAGGAAATCTAGTTAATGCTCTAGAATTGTTTTGAAGAATTTCTGTCCTTTGGAAAACACCAACAAGTAGAACAAAGCGCACTGAAGAAATTTTCAAACAAGTCTTCAATGAATAATATAGCTAATATGTCACTCAATTAATGCAACCAGGTCGCTTTCCATTAAAGACCAACAGGAAAAAGCCAAAGTCCTATCTCGAATTGGTTTGATGGAATCCAAATTCTTAAAGAAAAAATTAATAAGTTTCGAAAAGAAAAGCCCTATGTTAAGATACCCATCAAAAGCATATTGAACAGAAAAAAGGTCAAAATTCCAAAGCAACAAACCCAATCATCTCAATCACGAAAAATCCCAAAGCGTAAAGCTTAATGAGTTTAAAGCTACCAAAGCAAAACCCAGTTCAAAAGAGACAATAAAAAGATCAAGTAATAAAGGAAAAGCATAAATTCCAAAATTCAAACAGAAAGCAATAAACTGAAGCAATTCAATCACAAAAACTCGAAAGCAGTAGTTGAATGAGTTTTAAAGCTATCGGAGCAAGATCCAGTTAAAAAGGGACCAAAGGAAAGATCAAATAACATGGTAAAAGGCGAAAAAATCTGAACTTGAACAGTACAAGAAAAGATTAAAAGGACACATTTTATCCATCGAATTGCCACAACAAATTCGAAATCAGTAAATTCGAATAGGTTCCAAAGCTCTCCGAGCAGAATCCAGTTGAAAAAGAGGAATAAAGATCAAATAACAAAAGAAAGGTAAAAAAAAATCGAAACTTCGACAGAAATAGAAAAAAAGAGAGAAACCTGTTTGATCCATCTGATTGCGCTTTCGTCGAGACCTTCCGTGAACATCATCTTCCCTGATTTCTCGAGTGAAAGAGAGGTTGAGATGGTCGAAAGGACAATAGCGAGAGAAAATCGAGCTACTACAGGGTAATCAAAGAAGAGGAGCTTAACTGAGTGTAAAAGAAGAAAAAGCACAGCGTGTGTCGGCAACGAAAGCTGAAACTGCTGTCTGTGACTGTACAGGTCTTCAAATGGCAACGGCTAGTTTGACTTTTTATTATGAAACTTCATGAATAGAATCTCGAAAAAAAAAAAGAAAAGAAAAGAAAAGCTTTATTAAATTCGTATAAGATAGTCTTTAATTATTACAAGAGAAAAAATAGCTATTTTTTACTGTTTTAGATTTTATATTTTTTTTTAATGTCATCATTTATATTGAACAATTTTTATATAAAAATCAATTATTAAATAAAAATCATTCTATATATATTTTAAGGCAAAATCTTTCTATCGGGATTTTTTATTTTTGCTATTTTCAACATGTTAAATATTAACACCTAATATAATAATACTAATAAATATATTAATCCTAACATAATTTTGTCTTCCATCGGCACCAACGAGGGATTTCTTTTCGTATTATTAATTTTTTTATGTTTACTTATTTTTAAAATTAATTTACCAAAATATCCTTCAAAAGGAAAATGCACAACTAATCCCACCCCATCACGACTCACAACAGTTAGGCCTTCGAAACGACACTCCACTGGTGTGATCAATTGGGAATGGAGCACCCGCACCCTCGTAGGGATATTTCAGTAAATTTAATCCAAAAAAAAATAAAGAATGGGTAAGAATTGGAAAATTGGTAGTACAAACAGAATTCCCCTTTGTAGTAAAAAGCTCAAAAAAATACGATGTATAAATCCATTGCTACAAAATGAGAGAGGGAGAGTGCAAGAATTTTAATTATAAGGGTATACATGTAATTTTTTATATAGTGGAGGTGTGGGTCTAAAAAAAAAAACAGCACGTTAAGTAATGCATGAACATATGGTTGTTTTTTTATATTTAATATTAGATAATACAAATAAAATAATATAATACAGAATTAAATTATTGTATAATTTTTTATATTATTTATTAAAAATTATATAATTTGTATTAAATTAATAATAATATACTATTTTTTAAAAAAGAATATATATAATAAGACTTTAATTTTATTGGTAGTATTTTGAAATATGTAATTTCTTGTTAATACAATTCATGCTTTATTTTTGGCTTACAAATACAGTTATAATTGATTTAAATTTAAATTGAATGCTCTTATTAGAGAAATATCAACTCTATCTAATAATATTTTTTTCGTCGTAAATAAAAGACAGAAAAGGATGAAGTAAGAGTCGTAATTCATGTTTTCGAAAAAATACATCGTAGCAATGGAATTTATGGCAAGGAATAAGAAAAAATTTGATATTAATATAAATTAAACTTTTATAACTTTCATCTAAATTTATTGGTATCTTAAAGAGTTTTAAGAATGAGATTATTTTAACTCCTACGCAAAAACTTGTATATTTATTTAATGTTATAGAAGGGATGAAGAGTTTTTCTTAGTATTTTCAATTCGTCAGAAATCTTAATTTTATAAATTTTCATGAAAAATCATTAGTCCATACTCTAGCACGAGAGTTATAGTAATTTACTATAAAAGGTATACCTTTGCAAAGGTTTTTTTATTTAAAAAAAGAAAAAGAAAAAGAAAGAAAGCCTTTGCTAAGGCTTATTTTATTGTTTATAAATAGCCATATCAAAATTTTTGCTCATATTGATATTGAAATCTATGCCTTACAACAAAATGTAATGCAGTCTGCTCTATCCCTTGAACTAACTCCGTTAATACCTTTTGGTATTTTTTTTTATTTGAATATTCTCTCTTTATATTACAAATAAGTCTAATCTCATTTAAAAATAAAGAGTAATTATGATTAATTTATCTTCCAACACTGAGTTTTTGTAAACTAAAATCCTAACATTGCAATTTGCAAAGACCCATCAATCACTAAACTCAATTTACCTACTAACTAAGTCACACTATGTTGACATTTTATTATTTATAGATGAAATAAATTTGACATATCCATGTATTTTCATAGACCATGAACTTACAAGGTGGCTTTTGAGAATGATAATCCTTCAATGCCTTGTAGCTTTTTTTATTTCTCTTTATCTCTTTCTTCCTTTTTGCTTTTGAATGAATAATATAAAAATAGTGGATTGCCCAACTATGCAAACCCTCCTCTACTCTAAGGGTGCAGATTAAAATTCTTATATATATCTCTCTCTTCTCTTAATTATAACAAAAAAAAATAAAAAATAAAAAGCCTAGTGTGTTTGGGTTCAAAGGAGGGGAACAAAGGAAGGAAGGGAGTAATAATAACTCTTTCTTTTGGTATGGTGGAAGGAGAGGGAAAATAAGGGGATTGGGGAGAAAATGCAATGAAATTATTATTATTATTATTATTATACTTTTTTTTTTTTTTAAAAAAAAGGACAATTTAATCATTTTACTTTTAAATCACATTTTTCCTTTCAAGGGGAGAGGGAAGGGAAATCAAAGGCTAAAATCCCTCCTGTTTCCTCTAATTTTATGAAGCAAACAAAGGGAGAGGAAAAAAGTTCCTCCCTCCCCCTCCTCTCTCTTCCAACCAAACCAAACACTCCTCTTCAAAAAATACATATTATTTGGTATTTTAGCTATCACTGTTGAAATATAGAATTCACAAGTGGTACATATTTTCTCTGATTCTTCATTATTAACTCTCTATCTTGGGTGAACATAAGTGCACCACTGAGAGTGCCAAAAAAGCCATTAGGAGTCCAGGACCTAAATCCCTGCACAATAGGACATGAGTCTTTGTAACAAGGCAGGGACTCAAGGGATGACATATGAGTAAATCACTTTTTCCATCCAGGGATGCAAAGAAAAAGAGGAAAAAAAAAAAAATAATACAATAGGAATCATTCAGAAATATAGAAGTATCAATTTAACATTTATCTTCAGTATTAAAATGAATGAGGGATCAAATTACAACTTCCTAATCAACATGATTAAACTGAAGCAAGTAAAATAAACAAAGATTAAAAACCCTACTTAAATAGGTAAAACACTTAAAAAGGAGGGATGGAGAAGGAGAACAAACTGCAGATCACAGTGCCAAGTAAGAGATAATGACAAGTATTAATGCAATCAGCACAGCATTTGCTGCCCCTCTTGTTATGCCGCATCACAATCAAGCTACAAAAAGAACTCAGCAGAAGCTTACATTGACTGATAGAAGTTCCTCTTCCCCATCATGCCACATCCTTTTGCTTAGTTGATGATGAATAGAAACAAGAAGCTCAATCTATCTTGACCGATGAAAATAAATAGTGCACAAAGTAGAAAGACATGAGGAAGCCAATCGTGCCAGTTGACAACATGATTGCGATTGCCATGAGCAGTGAATAGCCGAGATAAAGGAAAGCTGAGACTGGTCCGCTTAAACTCTGCAGGTCGAAAACCAAGTAATTAATGGAGTATAAGAAGACATAAAGAGCGACAGATCCTGATGCGAAAAATGCCTTCCACCACCACCGCCAATCTTCCACGCAAAGATGCATATAGGTGAGGACCACTGACACTTCTGCACAAACAATGATCAGCAATAGAAGAACAACCAACAAGAAGCCAAATACATAATAGAACCTCCCAAGCCAGATACTTGAAAGGATAAAGAAAAGCTCAATGAAGAGAGTTCCAAATGGAAGGGTTCCTGCACCAAGAACAAGAAGCCATGATGGATATTTGCGTGCAGGAATTTCCCTTGGAATCTGATTAGTCCGTACAGGATATTCAATTGGCTGAGCTTTTGTCCCCATGAACCCTCCAATAAGGGTAAGTGGCACTGAAATGCAGAACCAGAGGAAAAGGAGCTCAAAGTACAAGGATATTGGAATAGCACCGGTACTGTTGCTTCCCCAGAGAACAAAATTCAGTGCTGTTAGAATAATAAAAGCAATTCCAGGGAAAAAACAAGCGGCAAACCATGAAATTGACCTCCACCCTTCTGAAGTTCCTTTAATTGTACTCCAGAGACGAACACTAACATAACCAGAAGCAATTCCCAGGAAAAGATATAGAATTATCATCCCTGTTAGTAACATTCCTCGGGAAGCTGGTGACATGAAACCAAGGGCTGCAAAAACAATGGTAACAATAGCCATCCCAAGAATCTGAACCCCATTTCCAACCATCACACAGAGAAGCTTCGAGGATTCAGGCTCTCTAAATACATCACCTACAACAAGTTTCCATCCTGAAAGCTCCTCGTTCATCTGAGCTTGTGCTTCTTTATCCAATTCCTCATACCTAGTCAAGTCCCTTCTCACAGTTCTCAAGAAAATGACAAAAACAATACCTGCTAGGAAAAATATCACCATCAATGAATTTAGGATTGAGAACCAGTGCACTCGTGCACCCTCCATCTTCAAATAAGCATCCCAGCGTGATGGCCATCTTATATCACTTTTCACAAATTCAACCTCATATGTAAATGATATCCTCTCTTGCTCCCTTATTATTTGATACTTCTCCAAATCATTTGGACAGACAACAGATGAGATATTATCATACAAATGAAGCTTTGTCATAGTTTCAGGATCATGTTTAATACTACAAGGGACAACCTGAAAGCCAACTATTTCATATCCAGATGCCTTCTTCTTATCAGCTTCAGAAATAACACCCAATCCTTCCTCACCAGTCCCAATAATCTCAACCCTACTTCCTTCATATTCATGAACCAAAATTGTGAATTTGAGGTGGTTAATGATGTAATCTGCACTACCATCAGGAGGTGTGTATCCAATGGGAAAACCTGTCCATTGGATTTTAACTCCATTTTGAGTAGTAAACCTCATAACTGGCAAGTTATCCAGAATCATATTTACCTGATACAGATCCCGTGTTCTCTGTTTCAATAGTTTCACCTCATGCTCATTCAATGGACTTGTAGTGCAGAGGTAGACTGTCTCATTAACATTCATCCGGAAACGGTAAGGTGAATTATCAATCTGATCTCCCATTAGGAGCTCCCCAAGATTCTCAGCACTTTTCTTTATGCCACCAGGGGGCTGGCAGTAAGGTAGACTGTAGTAGCTGAAGGGAAGTTCAGTTTCTATAGATGTCAATGAATTAACTTTGGCTAATATAGGATCCTTCGTGGAATAAGTGCGCATATAGCTTCCCGGTAGATAAAAAGCGTTGCTGAATTGGGCAAAGACAGTGACGGAAAGGAAAACCCAGTAGATCAAGGGTCTCCTTAGCAACTCCATTGAATTGAATTAAAAGACCACAGCAGATATTCGAAAGTTCGCTTTGAATCTAAGTTAACCCAAATGATGCATCCAATACCAAATCTACAGAAGATTAAACAATTTAACATCAGATTCCAGAGCTACATAAAATATGCAAACACTTATTCAAGGTTTTAGCATTAGATCCATGAAGAAGTAAGGAAAGGGTCAAAATATCGCCTTAGTAATAACCCAGAACCAGATCAGAAAAGCTCATTCATGGATTCAATGTAAATAGTAAATAACTTAGAGAATAACATTCACAAACTTCCAACAACGAGACTAACAACTATTAATATAAAAATCCATTAATTACAAGCGAAAGAAACGAATTTAGAAGCAACAAAAGATAAGAACTAACGATTATAGCATATTAGTAACAACTCCAAGAGCAAATACCCAAAAAAAATCCTAAAAACACAAAATTTACACTGAACAAAATGGACCCAAATTTTACCGGAGATCAAAAATCAAAAGAGCAACACGGTTACCGACATATCTGAAATCAAAATCCAAAAGCAGGAAAACGAACAGGACAAGGAAATGAACTAGCAGTAGTAGAGAAGAAGAAACAGCAAACCATGAGATCTAGGCATGGCGTGGTTTTTCCGCTATATAGTTCGAAAGTTATGAGCTTTCAGTGAACAGGAGAGAAAGGGGACTCAGACTCACCATGGATTGAGAATTGGCTGGAGATCTCGATTCGTTGGGAGGGGAACAACAGAGGAGAGAAATGGGACCTAAAGATGCACATATGGTTGGTTCAGGAGAGTCGTATGGTGGGCCAGCCCATTTCTGCTCCTATATTTTGAATTTTAATATAGAAATGCTAAAACAGAAACCTCAAAATATTTCTATAGGACAATAGTTATGATGGTTAGATTTTGTATTTCTCTTTCAAGTCGGCTAAAACCATTCTTATGTCTTTTTATGGTAAAAAATTATTATGGTAGTGATAAAAGTTAGGGTCTTTCTATTATTGTGTTGTATGAGCATATAATAAACAAAAAAATGAGAAAAGATAGATGTAGACTTTTTTTTAGTTTATTTTTTTTGTGTGTGAAAAGAAAAAAACGAAAATATTACAACCTAACAAAAAGAATACTAAAAAGATTAATTATGACTTTCAGCAAACAATTACTGCAGAAGTTGTTTCAAAATTACAAAATTAAAATCATTTTTGATTATTTCCTTAGTAATGTGATTAAGGCACAAGGTTGATGTTTATTTTTAAAAGTAAAATTATAAACATAAAAATAAAAGATATAAAAAAAATATACAAATTTGTGTAGATATATAAATGTACTCTTAGCACAAGATTTTTGCATTATAGGATTATAGAAAAGTGAAAATCCATTAAAGTATCAATTAGGTGACAACTTTTACTCTTAAAAATAAATACTCCCTTTGTTTTAATATTTTTTTTCAGTTTAAGATTTTTTTACATGGATTAAAAATTATTAATTAGTATAATAATTTAATTATAATACTCTTATTTTATTAATTTATATTTATAGTATAATTAGAAAGATAAATAAATTATTTTTAATTAAATAAAAAACCACCAATATCCTTACATTATCAATAAAAGATAGTAGAGTAAGTTAAAACACAAATTATGAGCAAGTCTCACGTTATATTACATTGTTTTAATTTTAAGCCATATTATTATAACACATTTAACTTGATTTAATTTTTACTAACACATTTATAATAGTGCAAAACTAGTAAGACATTATGTTCTTTTGGCACACGAGGTCACTTTTTTGGATCAATTCAATTTTGGAGCTTAACAAAAGAATGATTTGGTAGTTTAAGCATAAAAAAGTATTTTACTCAAACATTATTAATACTGAACAAGAGCAAGAAGATTAGTGTCCAATATTTCCAGTTCTCAACATGTCAATTGTCTACACCAAGAGCAAGAAGATTAGAATAGGGAGATACAAAAGCTGGCTTGGTTGGGATTTGCCAATATTGCCAAGCAATAACAACCAAGAGAAAAAGAATCTGTAACAAGCAATAAATCTTAATGAAACTGGAGGCTGGTCAAGACATTGTTGTGCACAGGATCAGCCAAATGGTCCAGCAAGTTTTGATAGGGACCAACTCCAGTAACAACAGCTTGTACAAAGTAACCCAAGATTGCCAACATGGCCAATCTTCCATTCTTCACTTCCTTCTGCTTCAGATCCTTCAATGATTTCTCATCTTTCCCAAATCCAAGAGCGTTGAAGAAAGGTCCTCCCGGGTAAGCCGGAGCCTCCCAAACCCTTCTCAAGCCCCAGAAAGTATTGCTTCCCCATGGATCCAGTCTTGGAATCTTCTGTGCTCAGCAAATCCCATGAGAGCCATTTCTAAGACAAAGAGTGTGTAAGAGTCTGCCCAGTAGTTGTAGGTTCCTTTTGGTGGGATTACACCAGTTTTGAACCATGGAAGAGTTGTTTCCTCTGGAATTAGACCAGCTTTTCCCAGAATCTCTGGTGCGATGGCACCGGCTGCACCCAGCATTGCGAAACGGCCATTGATGATCTCACCGTATGCCAACCATTTTGGCTCAATGAAGCCTCCTGTTCCTTCAGGGTCTGAAAGACCAAGTGGGTCAAATCCATAGTCACCAGGGAGGCTGCAATTGATGTTATATAATGTCAATTCCAACAGTTTCAATTTCAAAGTCCATACACCACTAGGGAATGAATTTCAATTTGCTTACCAATACCAAGCCCGCGATAAGGTGGTAAAACGCCTAATGTCATGATATAAACACGGACTCCCCGATTTTCCTTCTCTCAAGCCGGCACGCGATAGCACCAACACATATGTCACTGTAGTAAGCTGAAGAAAGAAGAACAATAACTAATTTTAGGATTATCATTCATCAATGTACTTTGAAGATGTATGTTTTGTAGCATGTCAAAATGAATAAGGATGTTGAACACAAGAAACCACATAAGTCACGAAGTGTAGTTGTACGGCTATACATTCTGCACTTTCTTGTATACCCAGCAATATTGACATGGAGATTAAAAACACATGTAGATGTATTTAACAGAAACAGACCAGTAAAGGCAAAAAATTAAAGTAAAATAGGAACTCCAAAAGCTTTCAGAAGCAAAGATATGGAACATCCTTGAAACTATTGAAGACATTACACATTACATTCCAATAATGATGACAATGTACAATTTCTATAGGCAGAAACAAGTGAATTGGCTCAGAGGTTCTGATCAAAATTCTTGACAAACTTTTTTCAAATTACCACAATTTCTAGAATTCAGGAAAGGAGCATTTTTCAGCCCTCATATAACAGGATCTCACATGAATGTATTTAATTTGTAGATGCCAAGATGGATGACTACCAAAATAGTGTACAGAGAGAAACAAAAGCAGGGAGAACATAGTGTAAGATGGAGCCAACACAAGTAATCAATCAAGATGGCAGCACTCAAAAGTTGCTAATTTATAAAAAGCTAAAAGTCATTAAAGGAAAATGTTTATAGCCTAACTAAGGAAAAGATGACATCGGTAATCAGCAGTGATAGGTTATACCTAGAGTTCCTCACTAAGGATAGAGCAAAGATAGCAATTCTGAATTGAATATGAAAATCAAATTCATTGCAAAAGAAAATCAATCCAATATAAAGTTAAAATCAAATAGTTACTAACCAAATTTTGCAACATATGTCCAAATGAAAGAATGTTCAACCACATGTTAGCAACATAACCTGAAAGTGGAATTAACATCTTAACCATAGATGATGCTACAGGATATCTTAACAAGAAGTCGAGTGAGAAATAAAAAAAAAAAAAACTTTAAGGGAATACATAGAAATACACAAACCAACAAAGAAGAGATCAAAGTAAAGCCTATGACTTGATTTTCTTATTCCTACAACATAATGGAGTTTTGTCATTTGGAGCACATAGGCCTTTCCTCACAACTAAATTGAATACACGGGGTTAATCCGTAAACTAAGCCATTTTATATTTACAAATCAACCTTTGTATGACATAAAACTGCAAAACGCAAATCGAAAGCTTACCAATCAAATAAAAGGAGAAGCTACCAAGGATTCGTCAGCGTATCATACCAAGGATGTATTTCATCATTCACCCTAGGTTATTATCAATATCATTCCCCATTCCTCAGAAGCTTTGACATATCAAATAAGTAACTTACAAACCTTTCAATACAAACTGGGGAAAAAAGATAGAAGTTCATTATTTCATAGATGTTCTTCAAGCATATTTCAATACAACAAGCATTCAACTATCAATTAAACTTAAAACTAAATTTAAGAAGATGCAACAGAAACTAATAGGTGTAAGGAAAAAAACAAATTGCAAATACTGAACTCCAAACCAAAGGTCAAATGGTGAAACAACGACAGAGATTAAAAGCAAGGCAGAAAGACCCATTTAACATCAAAAACAAAATCTGTGCGAAAGCCCAATTCTCCAAACATTATACAAGATGAAAAGCAAGTGGAGGAAGGCCCATCAAAAACAAAACCTATGAGAAAACCCAAACCAACGGAAATTATTGCTATGGACAATGATACAACCAATCAATGATAAAATAAATCAGTGAGAAGCAGTTGTTGAACCTAGTTTAGTAAATTCTCCCGAAGCAATGGCATCAGCATAGTACTTATCATTGTAACGAACAGGGAAAAGAGCTGCGTTGAGCTTCTTCAGCTGCATCATGTTCTTGTCCCTCACGCCATCAAGTGAGATTGAGACTTCACGGCCAACCCCCATTCTAGCAAAACACGAACGAGAATCAAAACAAGCATGATAACACAATATGAATGGAAATAGCAGAGAAAACCAATTGATCAACTATACACCCCATCAAATGAAGTTAATCCATATGTAAAAAGACCTTTCAACGGTCAAACAGCCATGTCAAACCCAGAAAATGAGGAAAAGGGGAGGCAGAACTACCTGAGAAAAGCCACAAAAACGAAAAAATTGAGCTTCAAATCTGATGGGCGCTTTCTTGGTACCGAAGGAACTGCTGTAATAGCCGTGTGCCGCCGGCAGTGGTGCGAGGGACACCGCTGTGCTCAGTAGGAGTGGAGAACCCGAGGAACGGAGACGGGGAAACGGGAATCAGTAAAACTACCAGAAGGCTAGAACGGAGGATGCTTCTAGTTTTTTTTTTTTTTTTTTTTTTTTTTTTTTTTCTTTTAGTTTTTGACCTTTTCTAATGATGTTTAATTCATTTTAGTTATTTTAATGTACTATTATTATAGCTTTTTGTGATTAAAATTAGTAATTTTGTGAATATTAAGTATCTTAGAATATGATTTATACGTTATAAGTTCAATATTAGGCAGTATTTCATCTCATCAATAAATGTTGCAATAAAAAAAAAAAGTTTTAATAAATGTTTTGATTAAGTGAAGTGGGATTTAATCTGATAATAATATTGTTTTTTATATTTGTGTTTACTTTTATATTCAAAATCAAATTTATTATGTACCAAAAATAATGTTTTAATTAAAATAAAACCTTGTTTTTAGTTGTAAGTTGCCACTTATAAATAAATAAATAGATAATGATTGAATTTATAAAAGAAGATATTGAACAAAAAAAAAAAAAAAGAGTAAGGAGATTAGAACTAAGGGCACCCAATGTGCCAAAAACGTGGCGTTTTATCCCATGTTTTTTTTTTTTTTAACAGAAGTACATCATTTTATTAAGAAGAAAAAAAAATTGATAACAAAACTCTTAAAAAAATGTTAACTAGTACTAAGATCGCAAGTATTTTCAAATAAACAAACTCTACTCGGATTTTGACAATTATGTGTTTGTAAAAAAAAAAAATTTACTAAAATAGGTTTTGTTTAAAATTATTTATGAAAATAATTTTTTTATAAAATATTATCTTTTAAAAAATCATGATAAACAAAACACTAATTCACATGGAAATTTAGTTAAAACACTAAATTTAAGTCAACAAGTCGTTTCAATTTTTTTCAGAGTTTCATTTTTTCGTAATTAGTTTTATTTTATTTTTATAATTTTTTGTGTAAATAAATTTTATCTGAATTTTTTTTCGTGAATAATCTTAAACTAAACTCGTTTAATAAAAATGTTGAATTAAAACCATTATAATAAAAAAATCCTTATTCTTATTAACATTTTAATTGCATGGGCCGCTACCAGAAACAGGTCGCTGCTAGTTTTCAAGAGAGGTACAACATAAGAAATCTCCTATCTCTGTATCTCAATTCCACCCTTTCTCTATATAAAGACTGCATTTTTCAATCCAATCTCAGGCAAAGACCCAATTGGGCAAAATCCCATTTCCAACTATGCCTTGTACAAGCATTATCTCTGCTCCTTCCACCGGTTTCAATCTCTTTTCTTTTAAATCTTCCTCCTCATCTTCTTCTTCTCAATCTGCTATTTTCCTCAGTACCAAGAGTTTGAGGCCTAAAACTATGCATTTTGAGAGAAAACCCATCAAAGTAGGATCAGTACAAGCCGCCATTTCGATAGAGAAAGAGAACCCAGAAGCTGAACGACCCCAAACTTTCGTCAGAGAATCTGATGGTGACGATCATGTCGTTTCATCGTCTTCTGTCAGGGCCCGCTTTGAGAAGATGATAAGGGAAGTCCAGGAAAGCGTTTGCAGTGCAATCGAAGCTACTGATGGTGGGGGAAAGTTCAAGGAGGACGTTTGGTCCAGACCCGGTGGTGGTGGAGGGATTAGCAGGGTTCTTCAGGATGGCGCTGTTTGGGAGAAAGCTGGGGTTAATGTCTCTGTTGTTTATGGTGTGATGCCCCATGAAGCTTATTGTGCTGCCAAAGCTGCTGTAAGTGCTGATCAAAAACGGGGTCCGGTTCCCTTTTTTGCTGCTGGAATCAGCTCGGTGAGTATGAATTTTTGTTCATTCTTTTCAATTATTGCTTCAATTTTTTGAATTATATGGCACATTGAAGTTGAATTTCATAAACTCGACTAGTCATTGGGATGAGCAGCTTTAGATGAACTGTGGTCTCTGTCGGGTGCATTGTGGAACATTGAGTTGTGTGTCGGGATTTAACATTTGTATGGTAGACTTTATACTTAATTGAAAAATACCCTACTCCACCTTTTTTCTAATCTTATGTATGCTTGCCCTCTTGTTTTCCGGTTCTTTCTTCCTGTTCAGGTTTTACATCCAAAGAACCCATTTGCCCCAACATTACATTTTAATTATCGGTATTTCGAAACTGATGCTCCTAAAGGTAATAACCTCTGCTTATATTATTTTCTGACACTCTGTCTTTCCTTCCTTTTATAGAAATACACTGGCATACTCTTCTTGAAATCTGCTTTTGAAATGAGTACAGTATTTCTCAGTTCATATATTGCTATGGAGTACTCCTCATGTTTTACTGCATTATATGTAATATTTTATGTTTTATGGTAGTTTACACCTATTTCATTCTAAGAACAGCTTAACTGTTTGAAACTAGCTTAGCTGTGAGAATTTGTATGTGTTGATGCAGATTCATTTTTTCTGCACCAAGCAAGAGGGTTCATACCCTCTTAATATATTGGCTTTGAGATTATTTTGCATATCCTCATTTTACTATAAATGAATGTATATGATGAGTCTCCAAACTGAAATTGCTAGTCTTCCATTAGATAAATGGCTTTAGCATAGATGTTTGATGTAGTGCAATAGTGCCTCTACTTAATGCTTGTCGAGCATGCAAAAGATTATAGTTGGAACATCATATAGAAGTGCCTGGGGTATAGTGGGTTAGCCTAAAGTACCTAAGCTAATTGAATAAGGAATCCCTTGTAGTTCCCTCTTATTGAGGTTTCTTTGTGGATAAAGGCTCCCATTGGGTAGCCTTAGAAGGTCCTCCACGTGCATGTAGCTCAATATGCCCCCTCTCACTGACCATAGACAAAATGCGAAATAAGATGCAATGCAAGAGATTTCTATGTGGCCCTTCCTTTGAGATTATTATTGTTGTAGGTTGGGGCTTAGCCTTCCCATTTGTTTATAGTACCTGGAAATGATTCATGTTTAGATAGGTGGCTGCTAGTTATTTTCATTGTCCAAGGAAAAAAGAAATTTGAATTAAGAGGACATATTATTAGTAATATTTTTTCTATCATCCATCAGAAATCTTGGCACCCTAGATAGTTTCCTTCTACAAGGAAAGCTTTTTGAAGGAAGCAAAATCCAATAAATTGTTTTCCCCAAATATCTGCTGCAAGTATCATATTTGTGCTTTGAGTTTTGGAAGACTAGTAATATTGTTGCATTCTGCAGATGCCCCTGGAGCACCTAGACAGTGGTGGTTTGGTGGGGGAACTGATTTAACTCCTGCTTACATTTTTGAAGAGTATGTCAAACATTTCCACTCGGTATGTCTCAATACATACTATGTCTTTTTATAATAAAGACCACTTTTCTTTTGGGTAATAAGTCAATTTCCTTTGTTTTAAAATTTAATTACTGTAGTAGAATTATATTAAATTGCGATGCAGTGAAAAATTCAGAAAATGGCTTAGTTTGTCTTGCTGTTTCTAGGAAAAGATTTTTGAAAATGCTTGAGAATTTTGCAAAGAGATCATTTTATATATTTCTATATTCTCTAGAGTAAAACCTAAAAGAGGGAACAGGGAACATGATTTTGATGCTTTCTGTATATTCTTTTTGGAAATGATTTCAGGAAAGTTAACTGGCCTTTTTTTTTTCGGGTTTAGTCTGGAAGCAAAAAACCCTGTCACACCTGACCTAGTTTCTTCTCTCCAAATTGGAAATTAAAGACAGGTCTTTCATGAAAGAAAAGTTGATATTGAACCCTTGGAGTATGCTGAGTGTTTTTGCGACTATTCTAGTTATAGTTTGCTTCCTTAGCATTTAGCACACGAAGGGTCAGTTTGCACATTATACTGAGAGTAACCGCATTTTTCCAAATAGAGTGACCATTGATCACACCTGTGATTAATACTGCATTACTGCTAAATGTTTAGGTGCCGACCTGAACTGGAATTAACCCAATTTTTTGTTTGAAGCATCCAAATCCAAAATATTATCTCTTTCTAACTGTACTTTCATCATGCTTCTATTGTAGACTCAAAAACGTGCTTGTGACAAGTTTGATCCTACATTTTACCCACGGTTCAAGAAATGGGTGATGATTACTTTTATATCAAGGTATAGTTCCTCAACCTCTTTTTGCTTAGTGTGGTTTTAACCAATGCTGTATTTAACCATAGTTTCAGGTCCTATTTATTTATTTTTTCCTGGAAAAAAAAAAAAAGCGCCAAGTAGTGAGGATCTTGTGTTGAGTTTATTATCACTGAGAATAGCATTTATCAACAAATTCAGACTGTATATTATCATCAATTTTGGGTGAGTTATGTATGATGAATGTCAGTGCATGTGGCATAAACATGAAAGTATATACTTTCAAGTGTAAACTTTGATGAATGGTGTTTTTATATTATTAAAACTTCCCTTTTATTCAGAAAAAGAAATAATGGATTTTGGTTCATATATTGTTGGATGATTTGGAAGGCCAGTTGTGACTACATCTTTAACCATGTGGAATTGAACCTTCTTATAACTTGTCAGAAGGCCTGTTTCCTTGCTTATGAGTTTCTTAATTCTTGTGTCTCCGCTATGTGGATCCTAGCAATTATCTGGGGGAAGATCTTGCTGGTTTCTTGGTTTTTGCCTGAACAAAACTAGTAAAGAATAATACTGATAGGGCTTATGATACGAAGTCAGGAAAGACTAGGATACTGGTTATTATCTGGGACTCAAAGGGAGGGACTGTTGATGGTTGTATTGTGGCCATTCGAGCTTCTTCTGCTGTCATGTCTGAAGCATTGGACTTATGAGAAGGGCTTCCAATTTGCTCTAGACTAGATTCTATTCAAGCAGTTGTGGAAACAGACTGTGCAGATCTCTATCATTCTACTTTAGGCCCATTCCCCTTTACCTGATTTTATAATTCAAAGGGTTATGAATGATATTTGAAGCTTGCCAATAAGAAATCCCCTACTAAGACTTAATCTGGCTTTTCAGAACTAGGCATGGAAGATTGAGGATGTGCCCATTGGATTGGGTTTTAAGACCCCCATCCTCTCTTGTGGAGATTTTGGTTTCTGATGGCCTTCCTGGACGTTAGGAGTTTGGTGTTCTATTTTGTACTTTTTTACTAAGATTTCATGGCCAAAAAAGGAAAAAAGAAGGGGGGGGGGGGGGGGGGGAGCGCATTATGATGGAGTAATGGTGGGAATTACAGGTGATGTTGGAAAAAAGATGGTGATGCCTGGGATTATTGTTTAGAGGTAGTGTGGCAAAGTGAAGTGAGGATGTGTTTAGGTCGTACATGGTGTTGATGGACCGATAATGGTAATGGTGGAACTTTTAGAAATGGTATTGAAGGTTCTGATCAAGGTGGTCATGGTGGTGGTCATTCATAATAATTAATTCGTCTACCAAATACTGTCAATCCTTCGTGAACCAAAAGGGTCGAAGCGGTCATGGTGTTGGTCATTGATAATAATTAATTCATCTACCAATACTACCAATCCTTCATGAACCAGAAGGGTCGAAGAGCTTGTGATCAACCGATCAAAGTAGCTATTTTGTTGCTTTCTACTGTTTTTTGAGTATCTGCATGGTGTATTTAGCATTTAATATTGATTGTTTTTTGGATTTGTCATTGATAACAAGCACTTTTCTTGGCTGTTTTGCCTTATCTTGGCCCTTAATCCTTTATGCAGCATCGGGGTAAGAGGAGAGGGCTTGGAGGAATATTTTTTGATGATCTGAATGAATATGATCAAGAGATGCTCCTTTCCTTTGCCACCGGTAAATATTCGTCATATCAATTGACCATTGATGGTCTCATCAGAAAGTTGTCTGGTTTCTTAAGCATCCCACGCTTGACTAAAACAACGGTTTACTTGTAGAATGTGCAAATTCTGTCATTCCTGCTTACATACCTATCATAGAGAAAAGGAAGGATTTGCCCTTTACAGATCAACAGAAAGCATGGCAACAATTGCGAAGGGGACGTTACGTAGAATTCAATCTGGTACCAAATATGGATCTATGGTTGAATATGTTTTGTTCAACCGATATTCTTATCTCATTCTTGAATCATTTACAGGTCTATGATCGCGGCACAACATTTGGACTGAAAACAGGGGGAAGAATAGAGAGTATTCTTGTTTCCCTCCCTCTGACTTCGCGGTGGGAATACGATCATGTAAGATATCAGGATCATTTTTACTGTAACGCAGTGTTTGGTTGGGGGGGATTTGGAGGGAAGGGGAGGAATTTTTGACAAAACACCTTGTTTGATTCAAACTTTAGGAGGGGTGAGGAGGGATTCTTATCTTTAGTTTTCCCTTCCTTCCCCTTCATTTCTAAATCCCCAAAATGGGAAAAGAGAGAAATGTATACTCATTTTTTTACAAAAATATCTTTGTATTTTATTTTTCTTTTTTATTATAAAGTTATAATAGTAAATTTACGCATTACCTCCCCTCCCCCCCTTACAAACCAGACAAGGAGACACTTCTCCTCCATTAAAATCCCTTCCCTTCCCTTCATTGAACCAAACACTCCCAATATTTTGTATTAGATTTAACCAACTCTGATCTTTAGAACCCCTACTAACAAGAGTTGGTCTTATTGTGTGCAGAAACCAGAGGATGGAAGTGAAGAATGGACGCTCTTAGATGCTTGCATCAACCCAAAGGAATGGGTCTAATTCTTTTTCTTTGCATCATCTCTCTCTCTCTCTCTTGTTTTTGGTCTAATTGATGTTTGGTATGGTAAGCCACAATTCTTGTAGATAAACAGTCATCTATGAATGTAGAAGGTGAAATATTGAAAAATAAATCCAATAACGTGATGCTATTGCTAACAGTCAATTATTGTGTTCTGAATGTATAGACTATAGAGAAAATAAATTGGCCTGATCATACCTTTGAAATAGTGAGGACACTAGCATTGGAGGTGATTGCCATCCTACAGTCACTAAATATGGCAGCCAAAAATCCTTAAATATGGCAAAGAGGCGAATTATTAGATTAATTTGTCTAAGTTCATTCAGAGATTCATGTATTGTTATGTTGTCGATGTGACAAAACACGAATTATTAAATCAATCTGTATTGGTTCATTTAGAGGTTCTCGTGTTATTATGTTAGTAACTGTAATAAATGTAAGTTTTTTTTTTTCTACTGTAGAGGATCTAAGTTTATAAATATGGAGTAGTGTCATTCCCTCTGACTGTATGTAGACTCAATATTTAAGATTTTTGTAATGATACAAACATCATTTGATGTCTGAACCTACCTAACTAGATGGTATATAGATTATTGTATGGCTAGTGCAAATCTCCTAATGCAACAAGGGAGGCTAAAACACACACAAATATGGCAATTCTTTATGACAAACATAACAAGATTATTCTATTTAAAGCAATTTCATGGATTTGGACAAAATGAAACTTCAACTCAGCTCAATTAAAGAGCATAGCAATCACCGAGACTGAGTATGGCATGTTTCCATGTGAAAGTATTTGCAAGCAAATCATCTTCTTACGCTAACACTCCCTCCAAAGCTGCTCCGCAAGCTCTCATTCGGCAATCACCGGGGCGAAAACGCAAGAGTGCATGGAATCCGGATTTGCTATAGTTGGTGAAGCATGCAATCTGCTATAGTTGGTGAAGCATGCAATCACTGTAGTTAGTGAATATGCACCAATTGATTTTCATTCAAGAATTCATATTAAACCACGTCATAAAAACTAGTGTGTTGCTTTATTTATAAAAGAGATGACACGACTCAATATGAGCTCTTGGATGAAAATCAAAAAGTGCACATTCAAGCTTTACCGACTGCAGCAAATCAAAAGGGCATAAACAACTTTTCTGTCAATAGGAAAAAGCAAGAGGAGAGAAGGATGCAATGGTATTATGATAACAGCTAGTAGCTGCATTACAAGCAATAATTATGAAGAAAAGGATTGAGATTTAGAAGCACATAAATCATTTGTGAATGGGAGTGCATGAAGCCCCTCTTTACATTACAACAGAAAACGGAGAAAAAGAAAGCCTATGAACATGAAACATTTGCGAAAAGGTATGAGAATTCCAATCTTAAAAGCAACTAAAATTGGCTAATTTTAGAAAGAGACGTTTCTTTTGTTCACATGTAATGGTTCAATAAAATTTCCACCATGTTTGAAAAGGTTATTACAATAACTTCCGGAAAAGAAATCTTAAATGATATAGAAATGCAATGCTTTCATCTGAAATATGCCACCGTAGGTAGTTGGAGAAAAATTTGCAGCCAACTAATTTAACATCTCTCTCAGAATGCTTCAAAAAGAATCTCATTTCATTTGATTTTGATTTTAGAATCAGATAAACAGGTTTCTCAGAATGCAAGGAAAGATATCATCTCTTTGACACATTTAAGAAAAGAAATAGTGCCAATTACTTAATGCATGAAGTATATTTGGAAACCCAATACAATAGCATAGGTGTAAAATGCAAAATGAGAGGTCAAAATGGAGTTAAGCACACATCTTAGTAAATGTGAGATCAAACTATGCATTTAATTAAGTGATAAAGGTAAATTTACCACTCTCTTGTCATTGTTGCTAGGTTTCTTAGCAACATAAAAAACTTGATGATGTACAAATATGAATAAAGAAGAGACACATTTTACCTCCCACCCATCCATCCCCTTCCTGCGGCAGGCATACAAACCAAAAAACAAAATGTATAAAATGAAGGAAAGATGTACCTAGCATTGCCTAATAAGTTAACCAACAAAACTCCCAATGCAGATTCAATAGTTCTATTCTTCAGAGGTGTTCCTGTCAGGCCAATCAAGGAACTTGTATCCTTGAATTGCAGGCGGTAAGTAGCTCTGTGTTAAAGAGGGATTATCAGGAGGGTATATGTATCCCTTCCCATACCCAAGTTCCTTCATTAGGTTGGTTGGAGCATTCCTCAGATGAAGCGGCACTCCTTCATTCTGTCCAACTGATTCCTTTACCACCTTCTGAGCAGCCCCGATTGCTCGATAAACAGCGATGGATTTAGGGGCTAAGGCCAAGTAAGCAACACACTGCGCTAGAATCACATTGCACTCAGGCATGCCTATAAAATGGCAAGCTTGGTAGCAGGAAACAGCCTGATTAAGAGCAGATGGATCAGCCAACCCAACATCCTCGCTTGCAAATCTTATGAGTCTCCTTGCAATGTAAAGAGGCTCTTCACCTCCTTCTAACATTCTTGCCAACCAATAAATTGCGGCATTAGCATCACTTCCCCTCATAGATTTGTGCAAAGCACTAATAAGGTTATAGTGCTCATCCCCAGCTTTATCATAAGCAAGGTGCTTGCATTGAAGTGCCTCCTTGGCATCGTCAAGGGTAACAACAGCAGCAGATGGACCAACTCTATTTTCTTCATTTTCCTGAACAACCATGTCTTCTTCTTTTTCAACAATTGCTTTAGATGGCTTAACATCAACCCGTGCAACTGCAGTGATAGCAGAAATCTCCAAGGCATTCAACGCCACCCGAGCATCGCCATCACAGTTGTTGGCTATAAAATCAATCACATCCTCACTTACATCAACTGGAAAATCAACACTTTGCACCAAGCCTTTCTCTGAATCATTCACTGCCCGCTTTAGCAACAAAGCAACATGGTGGGGTTTCAAGGGGTTAAGGGTAAGCACACGACACCTAGACAACAAAGGAGTGATTAAATGAAATGAAGGGTTCTCGGTAGTGGCCCCAATAAACACAATGCTCCCATCTTCAATGACAGGTAAGAAAGAGTCCTGTTGAGACTTGTTAAACCTATGAACCTCGTCCACAAACAGCACAGTTCTTAGGTTACTTTTCACTTTCAACTTCCTAGCTTCCTCAACTGCATCCCTCACATCTTTAACCCCACTAGTTACAGCAGATAATGAAACAAACCTATAATAAGGGCATTGTTGCTGTCGTTGTTTCTGTAAACTCGCCGAATTAACAATGGCTTTGGCAATAGAAGTCTTACCAGTACCAGGAGGACCCCAAAACACAATCGAAGGAAGACGATTCCTTTCAATCGCCGAACGAAGCAGAGAACTATTTGCCAAGAGATGGTCCTGACCCACGACGTCGTTTAAGGTCCGGGGCCGCATACGCTCATATAACGGCTCGTGGTGCTGTTTCTTCTCCTTCTCTACAGTTTTCTGATGAAAACGATTCAAAAAGAACCCAGAACTCTGTTTAACGCGCTTGGGTGGGGTCAATTCCTCAGTTCCTTCTTCTT
The DNA here is from genome assembly GCA_022379115.2 of Bauhinia variegata. Lineage (NCBI taxonomy): Eukaryota > Viridiplantae > Streptophyta > Magnoliopsida > Fabales > Fabaceae > Bauhinia > Bauhinia variegata. Next base: position 23,596,303 of record CM039437.1, read on the forward strand.
CTTCTTCTGGGCCTGCTATGGCTGTAATAGTGGGAAAGGAAGCATTATGAGACTGACCCTTTGATTTGAAATTGAAGAAACGGTCAAGCTTGGGTTGAAATGGAGATGGGTTAGGATTCTGGGTTGGGTCTGAAGATTGGTCAGAACCAGAATTGGGAGAGGATTTCTGGGTTTGGGTTAGAATCCATTCAGTGGCTTTCACGGTGGATTTGCCGCCAGTAGCCGCCAAGGCTTGGGCGGCTAACTCGTCAGGGAAACCCATGCTTAAAAGCTGTTGCATTTCCATCTTCGCTTTTGCTCTTTGCTTCTTCTGCAACCACAGACCCCTAAAGCATTCCCCTTTTGCTCGAGAATCGAAAGCCTTTATCCTTTCATCGATAGAATCATTGCCCCTATTATCATGGTTGAGATTCAAGCATTTCCCATCCCTTTGGCGAAGTCTGAAGAATACAGTTGGAACATCACGTGTGAAGCTTAGCCTTATGCGCTTGCCGCACTGGCGCACTGCATATGAATGAATGAATGAATATCCTAGAAGTTCAGAGAGTGGCGTGGTGTATACAGAATATACAATGTAAATGTACAAAGGACCAGAGTTTCGTAATCTGCGTGATGTCCCCACCTTTATTTATACTTTATTCCCAATATTAAGGGATTTGGATGCTTTGATCTCAACCCTTTCTTTATTGAAAAGTGTAACTCTTTATGCTCTCACGTAAGATATGCTATTCCATCCCTAAAAGGATTATCTCTTATTTTATTTTTTATTTTTGGTTAAAAATATCTAAAATATTAATTAAAAATAATGGATGAGAAATAAAATAAAAAAAATATAAGATTTTCTCATGTCATGTGTTTATTTTTTTATTAATTTATAAATATTTTTACTTTAAATTGAAGATATAATTAATATCGTTTAAAAAAATAAAATAATTATTATTTTTTCAACTTTTAATATTATTTTTTTGTTAAATATTTGACATTATAAAATAACTTTAAAAATTATTGAACTATACTTTATCAGTTAAATTATTATTTTATTATTTTTTATCAATAAAAACAGTGTGGATAGTAAATTGAATATAGTACGAGACAAAATATATTAATGCATGTGTAACTTCCTTATGCAAATGACACATCATTTAAGTAGATTCTCACTTTACACTTATGTCATCATCACACTTTTAGATATATAAGATCAACCAGTTAAGTAGATTCTTGTTTTACAAAATATGTCCCAGTAGTACTGTTAGATTATAGTGGTGAGAGTGGAAAGAAAAGAGGAGGGTTGGAAATTAGGAAAAATGGTAATCTTGGTTGGTTGGGGTTAGAGGAGGAGAATTGGGGTTTCATGCCAAGAGTTTGATGAAGAAGGGCTTTGGTAAGTCTTTTTCTTAGTAATGAGAGTGCTTTTTTAATTTTGCATCTAAATGATAGTTTTATATAAAAGTGCTTTTATTTTATTGTTGGTTAAGGTGAATGGCTTGGGGTTCCATTGTAATTAAAAGAAATAAAAGTTATTTTTTTATTAAAAAAAAAAGAAAATTTGCTTTAAAAGTCTATCTAAATAATCTAGAATCTTATTCTTAATCAAACTCTAAATTCTAAGCTAATATCCTAAAAGCATAAGTCCTAAAGTGTTTATTTTAAATTATAAAACTTAAAACCATTGTAAAGTTTTTTAAGGAGTAATAAGATTTCTAATCATATTTTCTTTCTATTCTTTATGGAAATAAGTTGAGTTTGAGCTAAACTAAATTGACTCAGTAATGATTCGATAAGCTAAGCTTGGGTGATAACGAGCTGAGCTTGAGCTTTCATAATTTCGGGTCATCAACTGGTGAGCTAATTTATATATTATATCATTACTTATATATTATATCATTAGATATAGCTTATGCTATATCAATATATAATTATGTACATAGACTTAGTCATTACTCTCAATCGTTGATACTATAAGTATGTAAGGTTTTATTTATAAGAAGTTGATAAAGTAGTTAATAAAGAGATCAAATAAGGGTAATTTAGTTAAATTGTAATAAATTTTAAATGTATTTATAATTTCTTAATATTTATCTAAAAACCTTAAACAACACGTATTATAGAATAGATAGAACAATAATTTGGAAGGGTATTTTATTTATTTTGTCAAATAAATATAATTAGTATATATTTTCTCTAATTCTTCATGAATTATCTCAAGTTCGCAAGTTTTTAAAATTAGCTAACCTTAAACTAAAAAATTAGTTTGTCAACTAAAAAGAGGGGTTCACAAATTGATCAAAATTTTATTAAATCAAATTGCACTGAAACTAACCAAACGCGATATGAGTTGGTTCTTAATATTTTCAAATTGTTGATGCTTTTGTTTTTTTTTTTTTTTTTTTAAAATGCCTCAAATCAAATAAAACTAATAATGTCTATACATCACAAAATTTTTATTTTTAAACTGTCTTAAATTATTTTAAATCAACTTTAAACTATTCCAAATTATCTTAAATCTATTCAAATTGCTCCAAACACTTTAAAACCACAAAAAAACAAAAAATTAACAAACTAATATAAAATGATAGTTTAAATTATCTTAAAACTGAACCAAATTGCACATCAAATCTCTTAAATGTCAAGCTAATAACAAAATTTTAACTTGTAAATTTTTCAAGCTAACCAACTTGGTGGATACGATTTTGAGACCTAATACCACCCAATGGAACCAATACACCCCCTTAATTAAAAGAGTCAAACTTGATTTCATTAAATTTTCTGTGATTCGATTGAGAGTTCAAGGCGTCTTAGTGGAATTGTTTCTCCATTTCGTTTTTCACTTCCTTTCCCTCTCCGTTTCTACTAAAATCCATTCCCCATACCAAAGGGGCTCTAAAATTTTCTTCTCAGTTGTAGAGCCGAAACCTGAAGTTCATCTATTCTTTCACTGCAACAGTTTGCAGAAGTAAAACCACCGGAGATGGCAATTGCTCGCCGTCGCTTTGCGACTCTCACTCGTCACCTTTCCTCCTCCCCTGCTACCAAAGTTCCCATTCTCTACAACTGCACCACCGACCCAAACCACCAAAAGGACGCTGCAACCCTCCAGGTCCTCTCTTGGGGCAGAGGTGCCTCTGGCCAACTGGGTGGTGGCATTGAAGAAATTAGGTTGTACCCTTCTCCAGTGGCCAACCTCCTCGTACCCAAGACTTCATTTTCGCTTTCTCCAATCCCAGGTCAGCTCCTAACAGAAGGGTCTGATGAAAACAATGGCGATTGTGATTCTAGAACAAAGAAAATCGAAGTGGGTATTTCTTGTGGGCTTTTCCATTCGGCACTGGTCGTTAATGGAAACCTTTGGATTTGGGGCAAAGGGGATGGTGGGCGACTGGGATTAGGCCATGAGAACCCAGTTTTTGTTCCTACATTAAATCCTCACCTCGATTCTGTTCGATGTGTTGCTCTTGGTGGGTTACATTCGGTTGCATTGACCTCCATTGGTGAAGTCTTCACATGGTCAGAATCACTGAAACAATGCATTAATTTAATGGGCATTTTCATTTGGTTTGCTTGCTGCAGAGTGTTTGCTGTTTACTGATTGGAATTGTTTAATGCTTTAATCAGAAACCTCAATGTTATATAGCTAATGCCTTTTGACTTTTTAACAAATTAGAGCATCATGGCCATACTTGGAGATAATTAGAAATGGGTAGTTATGAAGCCAGTGGGAGTGGTCTACTGATAAGGAGTCTGTAATGGATAGTTATGAGCATACTGAATTTTGGTGCCTAATGATTCTGAAAAATTTAGCCGTAAGTTGGGAATTTAGTGATTTGTCCCGGATTTTGAAGAATTCTAATATTTTCTACAATTATTTATGAAAGTGCTTTATATTATGCTCGAATTTTATTTTATTGTTGGGATAGTCAACATATTATATTTGCAGGGTTAAAGAGCGTACGAATTTCATGTTGAAAAGTTTATAGTTTGTTTGCATTCAAGCCTTCTCTGTTCTGAATATCATAAATTTTTATGGATGAACATGAAGTTTGCAGGGGTTATGGCGGTTTTGGTGCACTGGGACATTCAGTATATCATAGAGAACTATTTCCTAGGTTGGTAAATGGCTCCTGGGATGGGAGTATAAGACACATTGCTACCAGTGGAACTCATACTGCTGCAGTTACAGAATCAGGTTCATTTATAGTCTGACAAATTGTTGTTGTGATCGCTTATTGGTTAGAGCTTTGTGCATTTGAATCATTGTTAAAACTTGTGTGGAAATTGGTGGATTTGATCACTAGAAAATAAATTCTATTTATTGAATCTGGGTCTATTACATTTTTAGCGTTCTTCTGACAAAATGTTTCTTTCCCATGTTTGCTATGCCCGAAATTGTTGTTAAATGATGATAGGCTATAAAATGAAGTTCTCCCCCCTGCTTCCAAACTACTACAACCTAAAAAGAAGAAAAAAGAAAAACTGTTTCATTAATGATGATAGGTCTACTACATCTGTGTTGTTTTTTGTGCTTATCAAAGTCACCTTATCAACTGTTTAAAACACACTTATAATGTAATAAAAATATTTCAAAGATGGGTGTATCAACATGTCATCCTCATGACTATAGTCAATTTTCTAGCCTCAGTTTTACTCTTGGCATTGGTGGTAGCGATTAGTATGGGGTACGTTTCATTTGAAATGATACGTCTGTTGAAGTTGATGGCTGCTTTATGGTTGCTGCAGGGGAGCTTTATATTTGGGGTCGAGATGAAGGAGATGGTCGATTGGGCCTTGGTCCTGGTAGGGGCCCAGATCACGCAGGTGGTCTCAGTATCCCTTCCAAAGTGAAAGAATTGCCTATCCCTGGTGCTTCTGTGTCCTGTGGAGGATTTTTCACTACGGCATTAACAGAGGACGGACAAGTGTGGAACTGGGGTGGTAATTATCTGCACCCTTATATGATATTTTATTATTATCTTTTCTCAAGTGCAGTCCATTTATTCTTTGCCTTTTGTTTTGTAGAACTGACATTATTTGCTTCTTCTTCTCAGCCAATTCTAACTATGAACTTGGGAGAGGTGATAAGAATGGTGGATGGAAGCCAAAGCCAATACCCAACATGGAGGATGTTAGAATTATTCAGATAGCAAGTGGTGGATATCACTCCCTTGCTTTAACTGGTAACTGGCATGCAGTACTTTTTCTTGGCCATGTCTGATGGATTTTATACCTTTTTAAGTAATTCAATCTTTGATGTATATGTTTAGATGACGGCAAAGTGCTTTCATGGGGCCATGGTGGGCATGGTCAACTGGGTCATGCAACTCTCCAGAGTCAGAAGATACCAACAGTGATTGAGGCTTTAGCTCATGAGCACATTATCTGTGTTTCTTGTGGGGGTTCTTCATCAGCAGCTGTGACGGGTAAAATAATTCATGTCACCTAGCTTGTTTTTATTAGATCTAGAGCTTTATATGATAAAAGCCATCAGATATAGACGTAACTAGAGAGTAAAGAGAAAAGAATAGGCAAAGAGACGTAGAACCCAGACAAAAGAGAGCTCGTCTTCTGGTTAAGCAATCAGGAAAAGTAGAGGGAAATTTCTGCAATCCAAAACTGATGGAATAATTATGTTACAGCCTCAACAGCCCCTTTAAGCAGGATTGCAACCCTAAATACTGATGGCCTTGCTGATTTTGAGGCAAGGGTTGCAACCCGAAACTAAACTAAACCAAACCTATATGTTCCAATTTAAATGTCTGAATAATACCAATTGGTGGTTGTACTCTGTCTTGGTTTGGCAGCTGATGAATAATAGCAATCCCCTATCTTCATCAGTGTTAGCCAACAAGATCTAGGGTTGGTGGTTGTTCCAGGTGAATTCTGAAATAGAGTTAACAACTTCTTTCATTAAACATGGGGCTTGAGCATCTGAGTCTGGACACTAGAATGGGTCTGAATCAGAAAATCTAGCACTGGAATTTCTCATTTTCTTTTGTTTTTCTTTTTCCAGTTAAAGTTCTCTCTTTTTTCTTTGGTCATATTCTCTCAATCAATGTGGTTTGGAAGTATAAAAGAAAGGTTATTTCTTTTTTCTGAGCAGATAAAGGAACACTGTACATGTGGGGAAACTCCAAGGACTCTCAACTGGGAGTTCCTGGGCTGCCAGAGATACAACCATCTCCTGTTGAAGTCAACTTTCTAATGGAGGATGATGGATTAGGACCTCATAGAGTTTTATCAATTGCAATCGGTGCATCACACGCTGCGTGTTTAGCTTTGAGGGAAAGCTGTTGATCATGTTTTTTGGATTTAGAAGTTTCTTCTGTGACAAGAAAGTTCAGCTGATACCAATCTTGGATTTCTAAGCAAAGTGAAATTCTTAGGTTGAGTTGAGGAAACCATTTCATGTGGAAAATTCCATGTGATAATATCTAGCAAGCTGTTGGGAATACTGGGTGTAAGGTGTTGCTGGATGCTGATTACAGATGTTTCTTCCCAATGATTTTGAATCTCATCTTCCCTGTTGCTGCTGAGTAGTATTTCTTCCACCTCATTTTGAGTTTAACATTGAAAATCATATCAATTATACTTGGTAGAAATAAATGGCTATGGTTCACAATAGTTTTCAAGCATTTTGCTTGGTTTATGAATCAAAGTTCTAAATTTATTTGTTGTGCTATATGAACCATTGTTTTTGCACGCTCATTTCTTTATTTATTTATTTTTTATATCTCTTTTACTGTTTTGTTTGCAGTTTTGTTTTTGTAATATAACTAAAAACGGGTGTACACAAGTATAAAAAAATGGTATGAAACCATCATTTCCCATTTTTTAGTGCTTTGGCTACGACTCTAGTTTCGTACACAAAAGCTGTCTACCCTCCCTCAATCACGGGTTATTTAGTATCAAATTTCTGATTGCAACCGGTTAAACATGACATTTAGTATCGAATTTCTGATATCTTAGCAAAAGGGTCATTGGTTTTTGATATTCAAGGTTTTACAGAATGCTCTGTTCTTCTTTGTTTCTAGATTGTATATTTACGTTTGATCCAAAAAATGAACGAGGCAGAGTGTGCTGCCTCAGTTTTTTTTTTTGGTACTTTTTGCGTGTTTGAATACTTTCTGAGCAACTTTAAAATATTAAAATCAAAAAAGAAATTGAAGCATATTTTTGGTAGTGCAGTAAGAGCATCAGATTTTTGTTTGGAGACAAATTTCTTTCTATCCTTCGGTCGATTTAGCAATACAAGATTTTGTCTGGTTGCTGTGTAGATGAAGCAGCACAGACCAAACACCTGAAAGAGAAGTTTGACGATGGATTGACGGTGGAACATAGTGTTGAGGAATAAACAAAATTAAACTAATTCTTTTAATAATGATCTAGAGTTTATTTCTAAGTGCTGCTACCACGCATCATATGAAAATATCATCTAGTAATAAATAAACAATAAACAAATAAATAAATAATAAACGAGCAAAGTTAAGAAATTCAGATAGGGCACTGTCAAAAAAAGAAAGAAACAAATTCTTAGTTATTTTTTTTTTTTTTTGGTTTTACAAGAGAATCAAATATCAAACCTAATAAATATTACTCAAGTTTTTTTTTTAATTACTAACCCATATTTAGTAGCTTAGAATTTAGGTATTTAATAGATTATAATCATAATATATAAATATGCAATAATAAAGCAACAGAGTTCATATTAAAATGGGTTAAAATTTTGAGAGAAGATATATATATATATATATATATATATATATATATATATATATATATATATATATAGACACACACAAATACAAAATCCAGTTTTTTTATCTTATGCATTCATGCATAGGTTAAGTCTCGTTAGTTACACAATTTTGCATAAAAGTTTTATAAAAAAATATTTTATTAAATATAAATTATTAATATTAGATTTTTTATTTCATTTTCTTTCTTTATGCTAATTTTCTATAATAAACTAAAGTTAATATTTATTTATTTTTATTTTTCTTTAAATCCAAAACTTAATCTTAAAATAATCCTAAACTTAAATTATTATCCTAAAATCTAAAACATGACCCGCATAAATTATATAAATCTTAAATTTAAAATTTAAAACTCTAAAAATTAAATCCTAAAATTATAAACTTAAACCCAAATTTAAAATATAAATCTTAAACTCTAAAATTGTAAATTGTACATTCTAAAATCATAAATTCTAAACTCTAAATCTTAATATTTTATATGTGATTTAGGGCTGTGGTTTGTAATTTAAATTTTAAGGTTTTAGAGTTTAGAGTTTAATTAAATTTTAAGATTTATAACTTACAGTTTTAGGATTTAGTTTTTAAGGGGTTAGGGTTTAGAGTTTAAAGAAAAATAAAAAATAAAAAAATTAATTTAAGGGTGTTATAGAAAATTAGAAGGAAGAAAGAGAATGAAATAAATGAAAAAATACTAAATATTAAGTATTTATAATTAATAAGATTAATGTTTAATGAAATTTTAATGCAAAATGGTGTTATTAATGGGACATAAACCATGCATAGAAAAACCGATACAAATATATATAAAATCCAGAGAGGTATTTATTAACCTTAACTTTGTTGGATGACCACACATGATGCGCCGTGATGGGAGATTAAGTGATTTTCTAGATGAATATAGACCCAAATATATAATATCCAGTCTTGGCTCAATGCAATAAATACAGAGTCAAGGTTTAGATTCGACTATGGTCTATATTCTACTAAGTATATACCAAAGGAAACTTATCCCATTAACTTCAGGAAATGTACCAATGAAAAAATCCCCAATCTCTTTTTTTTTTTTTGTCTTTTATCTCATTTTTTTTTTCTCTCATTTCATGTTAAGGTACATTAATAAAATTATAAAATAATATTATAAATATTACTAAATCATAAAAAAAATATTTTTATCAATAAAAAAAGAGTTGAACAAAAAATATATAAAAATTAAAGAGTGAGACAGAAAACATTAACTCTATCCTTCACAATAATTTATTTTAAATAAGACAAATGCCTAAAACTTCAATAGCAAGATACTTGGACACAGCTGGCGTCAGCAAATCTAGTGGTTTTTATTATATCCAAGGTTGAATGCATATATATATATATATATATATATATATATATATATATATATATATATATATTGTTCGGCAACAATATACAAACATTAAAGTATATACAGAAGGGAAAAGCTGTATATATAGTTTAATTGCCTGTAATCTATTTCAGAAAACAGGTCTAAGTTCAGATTCCAAACTAAAAATCTTCTTTGTTCTCTTGCAATTAACTCTTAATTTTCATATAAATTGTCCAAATACAAGGCATTTGTAAGCTTAGTGACGGAGCTAAGTTCCCTCTAAAAACCTACCTTTGCTTTTGTTGCAATCCATTGTTCTCTTCACTTCGGAATTGGTCTATTGTTTCCTAATTTCTTTGGAGGCCGGTTTCAAAATGGATCACAATGAGAACTCAAGCTCATTCTCCACAGGAAACAGTGCTCAAGAGAAGGGTCTCCCTTATGTTCCTCAATGTTATGTGATTCCAAGTTCACATAGGGCTTGTACAATACCACAGGTTGCTGATATTCCTGTAATTGACATGGAAGCTCTTAAGAATGACTCGAAAGAAAGGTTTTTTGCTATTGAAAAACTTAGAGATGCTTGTCGACGAATGGGCTTCTTTCAAGTAAGATTTTACATCCGAATATGCTACTTAAACACTAATTACTTATTATTTACAGACTTTACACTAACTTTTTTCTGCAGAATTAGCACAACTATCTTTAATTCAACATGCGTGATTTCTTTGTTCAATTTTGCTAAGATTTTTTTTCCTCTTCTGATTGTGACATTGTCAACTAATATATCCCCCACTAACATACTAGCTTGTTACATTTGTGCCTCCTAACTCAGCCATGGATTTGAAGGACCACAAGTAGTTGTTTAATGTGATCAATTCCACCTCTTTGCTTTCGGCAAGACAATTAAAAAGTCATGATCCAAACTATATTTGAAGGTCCCTTTTCTTCTCCCTCATTTTCTTTCTCCCTCTTAACTGCAATGCAATCATACAAAATAGATCATCCATTTCAATCTAGAACTAACGTTTAAGAATATGTGGTGGGCATCCTATATATACTCATGCTTTAAAATGTTGGCAAACCATGTATATATATAGGCATCCAAGATATCTATCACATGATTGGGATGAAAAGTATTATTGTATAAGGTAGTTGAGGTCATAGATTGATAAATACATTATATATAATATAATATTCTTGTCGTGCTTAACCTTGAAAAATTTCAGTTAGTGAACCATGGAGTCGAGCAGTCGGTGTTGGATGAGGCTCTTTTGGCAGCTTCTATATTCTTCAATCTGCCGACTAGAGAGAAAGCCACGTTGATGTCAAATGACGTGCACAAACCAGTGAGATATGGAACAAGCTACAGGGATGGAGTTGATAAAATCCAATTTTGGAGGATTTTTCTGAAACATTATGCTCACCCATTGAAGGATTGGATTCATATGTGGCCTGATAATCCACATGAATACAGGTAAATGTACTCTTTCCCTCTTGCTTGTTTCTCTAATTTATTTAGTTAAATTAGAGTTTTTACTCTGCATATTTAAGTTATTCACTTAGAATACGTAAAAAAATTAAAAATCACTCAAAACATATATATTGAATTAATATAAGCTATTCATATGTTGCCTAGCTAGTAAGCATTAAAATATGTCTAATTGAGAAGTTGAGTCCATTAAATTTTACTTTTTGTAAATTACTTAGTTTAACATAAATTACAATAAGAAAGAACAAATTTATTTTGTGATCAGAAATTTTTGGAGAAGATTACTTTTACCGCTTGCATTAAGCTGGCTTTGTGCTGACATCCCTTAGATTTTATAGTATCTTATGTCCAACAAATTGTTTTATTTTATTTTTGATGAATTAATGTTCTTGTCCTGTTCCCCCCTTTGCTTTTCTATTTCTGTTTTAGAAATTTTTTTCATTCCTTTATTGCTTTGGAAATTCAAGAATATATTAATTATTATTTTCAGTTTTGCGGCTATAAAATACTCTTCATTGAATGCTCTACTAGAATCTACACATAATAGGAAGAGGGGAAATACTAATAAATTAATCAAATTCTTTATACTTACAATATCTTAGTATTTTTTATGCATAAATGAGATTCTCTCAATTTGTATCTGAAGAACAGTATTGAAACTTATGTCATAGAATTTAGACTTGATAAAAAAAATTAAATAGGACAATTTCTAAATGCATTCTACTTACTAATTTAATATTTTTTATTGCCTTTCTAATTTTTATAGACAAAAGGTGGTACATAAATATTTGATTGATAGAATTTGATAGTCTTTCATCAACTATAGTTAATTTTTTTTTTTTTTTTTATTGGAAGATCATATAAACTCCCATATTAGATTGAGTCACACTATGCGTACATTTTATATATATATATTTCTTTTATTCTTTATTTTATTTACTTTTATACTTATAATTTTATTTTTACAAATAATTACAATATACTAAATATACAAATGGATGTATATGGGCAAGTGTAGGCATAACATTTTCATATTAAATTGTGCATGAACACTCAATTAGTTCTAGTCTCATATCCAGGGAAAAGATGGGAAGGTTATTGCCAAGAAGTGAGAAAAGTGGGCATGGAAGTGATCATTGCCATTATTGAGAGCCTTGGACTAAGGCCAACATATCTCAAACAACAGATAGAAGATGGGATGCAAGTTATGGCACTGAACTGCTATCCTCCATGCCCAGAACCAGAGATTGCACTTGGACTCCCACCACATTCAGATTATAGCTGCTTAACCATTTTGTACCAAAGCTCTGTTGGGCTGGAGATCATGGACTTGGAGGATGCCACTTGGAAGGTGGTCCCGCAGATTCCCAGGGCCCTCCAAGTCCACGTGGGCGACCATTTTGAGGTACTCAGCAATGGCTCGTACAAGAGTGTTGTGCACAGAGCCACCTTGAACAGTGAGAGCACAAGGATCTCCATTGTTAGCTTGTTCAGTTTAGGGATGGATGGCAAGATGGAAACAGCTCCTGAGCTTGTGGATGAAAAGAATCCTAAGTATAGGGAAAGTAGCTTCAGAGATTTTCTCAACTTTCTGGCCTCCAATGACATTGCTGAGGGAAAAAGCTTCCTTGGAATGCTCAAGATAAAAAGTAAGAACTAGATGGGTGCTTCAATCTTGGTTGTGTCCTCTCTTGTTTGTCACTTTTTAAGATAAGAGAAAGATGTAGTGGATGGTTTATCTTTTTTGTTTGTGATCTAAGCTACAACAGAGTCTTTCGATTACAATTTGGTTTTGCTGGTGAATAAACTTTGTGAGATTATATGGAAGTGTGCGAGACTAGTTTCTTAGGTTTTATTATATTTTACAATAAATCCAACATAATTAATTATGGGTCTTGGTTATGGGATTAACTATATATATATATATATATATATATATATATATATATATATATATATATATATATATATATTTTATTCATTATTCAATGTACATTGTTTGTTGATACGAACAAAGTTAAGAAAAATCTCTGAAATTATTTCAATATTAGACCTTAAACATATCATAGTTATGAATCAAATAAAAAAAAAAAAAAATCTTTCGTTCCATGGTAGTTTGCTTTAGTTTTTTTATAAAATTTTTGTTATTAAATTAGTCATATACATTTCACATGTTTTTAGCGGTTTACTTGACATCATCAAATGATACAAGTCTTGGATAAGAATCTGTAATGCACTAGAATGTCTTTATTGATGATCCTTTTCTCCGACAACATCTAAGGTTCCTCTGATAATGTGATATTACACCGTATAAAAACTTTCTATCAAACCTTTAACATTCCAACATTTCCCCTAAGTTTGGAGCATGCACTTCATATGAGTCAACCCTTTTAAAAATGTTGTCAACTCGAAAACCCCACAGATTTAATGATAAAGTCTACTAAGTGATTAGTTATTGGACTTAAGCCAACGAGTAGCGATGTCACATATTGCACTTTTCCTCCAATATATGTTGCAACATTGAATCTTTGTATGTTTGGTAATTCTTTAATGGAAGAATGGATTAGAGACGACATATGTAGAATTGCATGGCTATCACATATTGACCTTATTTGTTGAAAACTCCCAAACTTCAACTATAATAATAGTTTGAATCACCAAAAATAGAGGGTAGCGTTACCCTGTCCATTTTGGGTAGTTTTCTGTGGGATTCATTCAATAAAGTTGTTGTTATGCCAAAGATCTAGAATATATACCATGGATAACATCTTATCTATATTGCTCTTTGTCTTATTTCCTTTTAATTGATAAAAAATTATTTTTAATATTTATTACATTATTTTATAACTTGTAGTCAATTAAGAAAAAAATAAAATAAAAAATAATACAAGATGCGAAAAAAAAAAAATTGTCTAATATAACAACATACGAAACATTGAATTCTCTTTCAGGCCGGGGCTGACCGGCAGGCAAAAGTGCTGTAGCTGCCTTCTGATAGGTGTTCTAGTTCTTTAATGACTGATATCAACAGGATTCAAGACACTTCCTCTCCACGCCATTGTCACCGTTATGGATTAATGCTTTTCTAAGACAGACAATTATACTTCATCTCATCCAATATAACAATGAAACTAGTTGTGAATATGGTATGCTAGAGACATGCATGGTTCAACTTTCTAGCAGCTTATCACATTATTTTCAGGAAAAAGTCCCACTTTGTCTCTTCCATTTGAGTCTATCCCTTCACATTGGTTAGCCCCATAAGAGATATTTACAAAATATTTCTCTAGCAAGACATTTTGGCACAGCTAGCTTCGCCAAAACCTAGTAGGTTTCATCCCAAGGTTTAACCCATATTGTAGTAAGCAACGTATCATGACAAAAATCTAATTACTAAAAGGAAACACCTGTCTTGTTTTATTTGCCTATATGTTCCATTTCACCAAACAAGTCGTAGTTCAGGTTGCTGAGAAAAAAAGTTGTGCTATGTTCTCTTGCATATGTTCGCCAAGGATACTTTTCCTATAAAAGCCTAACTTTACATTTTCTTGCAACCCATTATTCTCTTCACTTCTTAATCGGTTTTATCATCCACTCTTGAGAGCTTGGTACGAAAATGGAGGTCTTGAATTCTTTTTCCATGGGAAAAGGTGCTGAAGAGATGGATCTGTCTCATTTTCCAAGTGTTAAGAGGTTCCTTCTTCACATAGGGCAAGTTAACATTACAGCTTGCTACTGATGCTGTTACATTGTCAAGGGTTGATCTTAGAAATGGCACAACCAAAAGTCTCCTTTCATTGAAGATATTAATTAGGGATGCTTTCCGTTGTATGAATTTCTTTAAAGAGCTTTTATAGATGAGTTTTTATCTCTTAAACTTAAAATTTTAATCAATTTAATTTTTTATATTTTAAGTTTACTAATTTGATTTCTTACACTTCAAAACCCATATCAATTTTATCCCTCAAATTTTTTTTTGATAGTTTAAATCACCACTAAATCCATAAATAACTAATGATAATGATAAATTTGAGGGACGAAATTGAAAAAGTTGAATTATGATCAATAAACCAAATTGATAAATTTAAAATGTGAGGTACCTAATTAATTAAAGCTTAAAGTGTAAGGGTCAAAATGATATTATAATCAATTTGGTTTCTTATATTTTAAATTTATTAATTTGATTTCTTATACTTTAAAATCCATATCAATTTTATCCCTCTAAATTTTTTTTGATAGTTTAAATCATCACTAAACTCATAAATAATTATTGATAATAATAAATTTGAGAGACAAAATTGAAAAAGTTAAATTATAATCAACAGACTAAATTGATAAATTTAAATCGTAAGATACATAATTTATTACAGCTTAAGCATAAGGGACCAAAATGATATTTACCTCGTAAGGATTTTATGTACGGTTTACACAAGACCTTGCATAGGTCTAATTGGGGTACTAATTAATTGGACGTTCCTATGCCTCTTTTCTTTTGTTTGTTTGCTTTCACCAATTAGGCTCAAAATTTACTAATTGTGAGGTTATAAGGTATGTGCCTAACTAATGTGCAAACCTAATATTTATTTTGTTTTTCCTTTTGGTTTAATGGTAACTTAAATTACTTAAAATGTAGCAATTTAAGAATTAAATCACCCAACATTTTAAATAAGATTGTAAGATAGTTATTTTTTGAATGAATGGGAATGCAACATTATGCTTGGTAAGACAAATCATAATGTCTATAACATATAACTAGGCATCATGATATGTTCTATAAATTTATGAGGATTCTTGCATTACCATTGTTTAAAATGGGAAATATATAACACTATCGTCCCTTCCAACTTTTATTTTGGACCGGAACTTATCTTTGTTGATAGTTGTGACTCATTTAAAGTGTTATTAGCCTGATATTTTGCTAATAATTAGCTTATGTAAGTTAAAGAAATATATGTAAATAATGAAAAAAGTATGATGTTAACTGAAGTTTAGTTAGTAATAGTTAACAAACATGTCCTGCTACTGTTGCTTTGTACTGTAAACTGTTGTAACTATAAAAGCTTTATGTAATGGAAGTAATGGCAGAGAATTTAAGTCAATTTGCCACCTCTGTAAGTTGAGTTTGTGTGTGTTTCATTTTAATCTTAGTTTTTTAGTAACTTATTTTGATGCTTGTGTCAATTAAAGTAATCCAGTATGTGTCATAATAGTTAGACACTATATGGAGCAAATATGGCATACATTTGAAGTTGAACAGAAGCTCTTCTACATGGCCTAACTCATGCACTTTATCTACTGGTTGATTCCCTGGTTCGCAAGAGAGGAGGTTGCAATATTTGGATTTGCTCAAGTTGGGTTGTCAGTATGACCGTCATGTTCGTGCCCCTGATGCGAGCAGAGAAGAGCAAACAAGGATGGATTCACTTATGTTAGGGATGCCAATATAACTGTCATATTTGTGCCCTCAATGTAAGCAGAAACATGTGCCCCTGATGTAAGCAGAAAAGATTAAATAATGATCTGACTATACAGGATAAAGTTCATTACCTCAAGATTAATATATTGAAAATTTGCATAAAACAGAGCATGAATAATTACCCAATGATCAGACAGTCAGTTTTGCCTAATATATATGTGCGGTTGATAATTTGAGTTGTTGACCACAAAATCATTTATACTTTGTTTCATGTGAAATTTCAATATGTTAATTTTAAAATGGTGAGATTTTTTTTGTACGATCAAATTATTATTTGTTCTTTTTTTGATCACGTCAGAGGCACGAACATGATACTCATATTGACACCCAATATGAGTAAATCCAAATCCAAGTATCATATCACTTCCCAAAATCCAATAAATATCCATTTCTATTAGTTTAAACAACTTATTTGTACTTCACGTCACAATTTTAATTTACACATAGTCACGTATAAATGCTTCTCATCATTGACCTTGAAAACTCACCATGGAATCAACCAGCAGTCGATGTTGGACAAAATTCTGTTCTCTTTTTTTATGTCCTATTTTCTATCTCATTATTTGTGATTGATCAAAAATATTTTTTTAAAAAAAGTTATTGCTCAACCATTTTATATTTTCTTTAGCAATTATAGATAATAAAATAATATATAAGTATTGTATGAAACAATAGACTTAATCAAATCGATATTAGAACAACCTTCAAGGATGGAGGTGATAAAATCTAGTTTTGGAGGATTTTTCCAAAACATTATGCTGACACCATGGAGGATTGGTTTCGCACGAGGGCTGATCTATAATCTACCTGAATACAAGTACATCCACCAAAATGTTGTTGTCTTATCATACGTGTTTTATTTCTTTCCACTCTTCTATTATTGTTCCATTCACTTAAACGGTGGAACTGTATTGCATGACATCACCTAAGTTTCTATTGTATTGATTTTATTTCATGTTTTGTAGTGCTAGACTTCAATTTTATTTGAAATTGCACTTGGGCCATTCAACGCGTTTCTTTAAGTAACGATTTAACATTAGCATAATTCTATTTTGAACAATTTATAGTGATAAAGTTTTACGTTAATGTTTTAGGGTTTAACACAACCTTCTCTCTTAACTCTACTATAAATAAATGAATAAAAATACATAAATAAGGATATTATAGTTAAACTAATACACTAATTAATAAATTCTCACTTAATGTGTTAAAACCTTAAACTACAAAAATAATTTTAGATGGAGAATTAAATAAGGGCATGGTAGTGAACGTATTACACTAAAAGTTATGAGACAGAGGGAGTACAATGCATCACAGTGGCTTAATTAGCAAAATCTAGTCATTTAAGAAATAACTAAAGTACATCAACTACTTTGACTTTTATGACAAAAAGAGATCTATTAGACCTACTAAGTCATTACAGGTACTTAACAGAGTTTAATTTATATTAATTATGTAATTAAGTTACTCATTGTGATTTAGATTTATGTGTATGTAAGATTGCATTTTCAAGTTTAGATAACACCAATTGACGATATTTTTTTGGTGGGTCAATTGAGGATTTCTTTTCACTTTCATATTTTTCATTCCGGAGAAAATTGAAAATCTGGGTCATGGCTAAAGGTTATACTCAATGTCAATTATAGTCGCAATATAGGAAAATTATGCTTCCAGAAATTTTTATACACATAATTGCATTAAATTGTTTGTAATGAGAGGCTGATGGGCCACAATATTAAATCTTCTGTGTTTGATGATTACATATTAGCATATACTTTCCAATTGGGAAAAGATGGGAAAGTATTTGTCAACATGGAAAGTGGACATGAAAGCCTTGGACTAAGTCCAACATATCTTACCCCACAGATAGAAGATGTTGGATGCATGTTAAGGCATACTATCCTCTATCTCATAAGTTTTATACTATGTCAAATTTATTTGGAATAAAAATTTTAAAAAATTATTATAAATTCAAAAATAATTAAAAACTTGAATTCAAGCCACCCTACCCAACTTAGATCAACTTGGCCAAGTATAATTTTTGGGGCCCATTTCAGTCCTGAAAATGAGTTTATCAGTCTAACTAACGAGCTCCAAGCTACAAGTAAAATTTGATTGTTTGCCTCAGTGCTTGGATTTCTTTATAGAATATATGGTTTTAATACATGTTGTGATCAATTATCTTATCTCCTTTTTATTTCATTTAAAATCAAATTTCTATAATCTTAGTCACTTCTTTCTAGAAGCACCTACCTCCTATAAAAAGTAATGTTTTTTGTATGAGTGAGATTTGAGTTTCTTACAATAAATTATTTTATTAATTAATAGATGAATGACCCAAGTTAATAGGTGCATAGACTACATTTTAATGTAGAACTTTTTACTTTTTTAAGTAATATTATTTTGGATACTCAACAAGTAATCAGCTTAACAAAACCTGTATAAGTCGTATTAATTTATCTCTTAAAATTTTACACGCAAAAATTAGTTAATGACAGATCACTTTATTTATAAAGTGGTAGGGAAATATATCTCCACTGAGATTACATTCATTTCTAGTTCATTCCCAAGACTAGTCCTACTCTTGTTTACTTGCAGGCCCCATAACCAAACCCTAACCTTCCTTTACCAAGATCATACTCAACCTCCAGTGTTCTCTGTTGATATTCTCCCCAAATGATATTAAAAGCAACACCAGTAAAGGGTTTACCAGAAAATGCAAAACAAGCAATGGTTGAGTTATATGTAATACTGGAGACTGGTATATCCACAGAGACACCACCACTAAACAGAAAGCTTATCCTTGGAATTTTGAACGCTTTTTGATGCCCTAGACTATGACAAGTATCAAAGATATCATAATCTGAGTCCACATATTTTGGATCCACAAACTTATACTTTGACATCGCCTTTCGGTATCGGTCCCTAAAGGGTTTATAGATCTCAGGTGGTAACCTTGAAGTAGTTGTTCCAGAATCAATGATTGCTCCTGCTTTGGCAAACAATGAAGATGGTATTGGTAACCTTTTGCCATTAACTGCTATGCCCGTGATGCCGATGCCATAAGCTGATGTGTCGGACTTGTATTTTTATGATTGTAGTGTATACTAAGGATTGTTTGGTTTCACCTCCAAATCGGAGAAATCCAACTTCAGTTTTTGATGGTAAACAGTATGAGAAGATTTTGTGGTGCTTCTTGGCTGTTTGGTAAACTATGGAGAGTGGGTGTTGGGCGAGTCCAATGATTCCATCTTCTTCAAACTCGTTGAACAATCCAGTGTTGTTTTCGCTGCATCCAAACACGAAGTTGTCAATGACATCAGAGGATGTTAGGGCTAATCTGTCTTGGCTGTAATACCCTTCGATTCGAGTACCATCTCCATACCCAGAAAGGTATTTGCACCTAGGGTAAATGCACGTCGACTCATATCCTAAACCAATTGTTCACAAAAAGATTAAAAAAGGATAATGAGTAGTGTTTCTAGAAATTGAAAATTTGAAACAGAAGCAATTAGCAATATTGTAGCTCATAATTATTTATTCTTTTAAAATAATATTAATCCTTGTCCTCATATACTACTTTATTTAAGAAATGAAATGTAACGTCCTATTCGGATTAGACGTGGGTTTAAAAATTTAAATTTTAAATATAATTGCTATATATTTAGAGATAAAGATGATGAGATATTTTTTTTCAATAAGATATATTAATTTTCATCCAAGTTTTTACAACTTAAAATTAAAAATTAAATCCATTTTTTTTAAAAAATAAAGCTAAATAATTTTAAAATAAATAAAAAATAATAATTCTATTTTTTAGTTTAAAAACACTTTATTTTAATTGTATTTAAAAAATAAGAACGTAAAACTCAAAATTAAAGAAATTGTTACTAACTTAGGATCACATGCCAATATTCTGGTATTAAAAAAATCGTTAAAAGCATTTACTGTGTTAGTCAAACGAAAAAGTTTAGATACAAAATTTTACAGCAACTATAGTTCCAATTTAACTTTCATTTATCATTAGCTCCCAAGATGACTTTCTATACTTTAGCATAGAAGCAGCCTAGGATAAGATTCTGTGGTATTAAGCTCCATTTTTTGAGGCAGAAGAGGCCATTAACTGTCCCAAATTCATTTTCAGATTATCAATATCATCCTAATAGTTGCCAATCAATTACCTGAGCAATATGGGGAAGAGCATTTAAGGTGGGAGAAAGTTCTAGATTTTGATGGGTCAAATATTGAATGCTTTTGCCTGAAGTAATAACGGCCAGAACGTGATTTACACTGAGTCCAGGCGAGATAGCTACCGGTGTCAAATGAGAGTGACACTTCCTTCTTGGGTGTACCAAGACCCACCGTGATTATGTATCTGTTAGCACTAGGAAGAGTGACCAAGCCTGATTTTCCAGTCCTGGATTGGATGGCTTCTATTCTAGCTTCGTCGTGTTTGAGGCTTTCGAAATCAGATAGAGCATTTACTCTGCCCTTTTGGATGAGTGGAGAGCAGGGACCATGCTTGTGTACCAGTTTCAGATATGTTCCTTCTTCAGATCCTGAAAATGGTTCAATTATTTTGCAAAGTGAAAATGGGAAATCATAAAGCCAAAATAAAATTAAGCTAAGACAATTGAGTTGTTAGGTTATCTTGGAATCCGGATTCTCTGTAGCCACTGCAATCAAATATTTGATGTAATTAATGACAAAGTATGACAAAAGCCATTAGATCCATTAATCGGTTTACTGTAATGAATTCGGATTCATTATTCTTAGAAAGAGATCTTTGAAACCTTTGTATGGAGGGATACATGATGGCTGCATAGAGCTGTCTTGAACAGTGGTTTCTTCTCCTTCATATGCAAAACTGTAGCCTGAATAGCAAAGCAGATGGAGAGATACAAGTAGCTTGAACAGTGGTGATAGAATGAGAGTGGTCATCTTTGATTGCTTTGTTGTGAGTTGAGCATATCTCTATACTTCTGAATGGCTCTCATTTATAGCAAGACCTCTATTCCACATTATAATATCTTGGTTCTGAATTATTTATATCCATACAAAATAATTTTTAATTATCATATTAGTATAGTGAGGAATAGAACTTCCCCTTTTTCTAGTATATAATAATGACTTTTTGTTTCTTTTTCGTTTGAAAAGTAATATCGTAATTACAAATAGAATCTTGCCTGAATTTTTATGCATAATATAAATTTTATATAGAAAATGAAACAAAAATAATCTAATCGAATAATATCCTGAAAAAGCATGCAATGTAAATATTGTTAAACCCTCAAAATGAGATGGACAACGTGTTTTTCCAATCATAGACTATTGTTAAACTTCTTTGTTAAACTTCTTAGATAGGAGTGTTATCAAGTTGATACTTATTAAATTTTTTTATATTATGTTGGAAATGGTTGATATCATTTTAGTATTGTGAAATTGATTTTATATCAAATAAGGATTTTCACGATGGAAGTGTCATTAAGTAAGAACTTATTAAAATTGATAAAAATTCTTATTTGATGTAAAATCAATTTTACAAATACTTAAGTGATGTCTAAAACACTCATGTGATATAAAAATTTAACTGGTGTTAACTTGATGATGCCATCACAGGATGTTCAATTTGAGAGTTTTCTAATACTTTTTCTACGGCAAAATGTTTAATATCACAAGTATTTTAACTCCTTCATTAATTACTGAAACTACGCAGAAAGACCATTTATCCTGTGTGATTGTACTGGGTAGATAAAGCTTCAGGGAACTGAAAAGATGTTTAGAATTTTTGTTGTCTAATTAACCTCTATCATAACAGTTTCGCACGCGTCTAAAGAGGGGAAAAAGAGTTCAAAAAAAGTTAAGTGATTGTGCTAACTTGAACAGTATGAAATTGGAGGCTTTCTGTGGCTTCTCCTTCAAATGCAAAAGCTTAGGATAAATAATAAAGGAGATAGACACAAGTAGCTAGAACATTGGCAGCTAAATTAGTGTGGTCTTGTCGGATTGCTTTCTAGTGAGTTGAGCTTCCGTAAAAGTCTGCTTGTCCCTTTCACATGTTATGAATGTGCCAGATTTTTTTTAAAGGGTGAAAAGTTACTACTCTAAGGCTAGGGTATTATAAAAGCCAGAACAAGATTTTATAGTAATATTTATAGATTTATAAATTTCCTGCTAAAAGAGATTGCTTATTTATGATTGAGTTCAAATATAAATCTTTTAAGTAAAACAATCTAATTCTCTCCCGACTAAACTAATTGGGTTGGCTAATAGTCACTTCTCTTTTATAGTGTCTTTAGAGAGGGGGAAAAAGGAGGGGGAAGGGGACATGCTTTCGCACAACAATGTGAAATGTATTTTAATTTAAGAGGATCTCCTAATTAAGAAAAAAGCTAAATGTAAACCTATAGTTACACAGCTTAGTATATCCTCTCCAATTTCAATTATGTTGTGCGAGTAAAAATGTAAAAAAAAAAAAAAAAAAAAAGGTAAGATAAGTGTAGAAATAAAAAAAAGTAAATAAAAAGGTGTAAAAATACAAATGCACATGTAGCACATTTCCTTAATTAATAGGTTAATCTTTTAAGTTAGATTTTTTCTTTTGATGTTAAGTGTTAAGAACTTCCCTCTATTTAGTAGAAGAATCTTTCTTTAAGACATACGTAGCTTAAACATTGGTGACTTAATGAGTGTGATCTTGTCTGATTACTTTCTAGTGAGTTTAATAATTAGCATCTGTAAAATCCGGATTGACCTTGCTTATTCCACACCTTAAGAATGTGACAACCCCTATAATAATTATAAAAAAAAAGTGATATCATAATTAGAAACAAAATCATGCCTAAAATTTATGCATAATCTAATTTATTAAAAACTTAAACAACATTAATTTAAGAGAATAATTAGGAATAAAAATGAGTTAAGTTATGTTGAGTTTAAGTTTAATTTTCCTAAAATTTAGTGACTTCAAGCTCAGTTTATTTAACTATTAAACCAAAATTTTTAACTTAAGCTTGACTCTTAAATTTGCAAGCTTAAACTAGCTTGTGAACTAGCTCAATTAAATAAAATCAAAACTAACTAAAAAAGTCTTTAGAATGGGGTTGTTTCATCTTCTAAGTTCATTTACTTCTTATTATTTAATAGTGGTACTAATAATGGGTGGTACAACCATGAAACAACCTAGTTTCTTAATATTACTTTGCTGAAATGAAATAAAGCCTTGTGTGCTTGTGGTATCAAACAGTATGAAAAAAATAAAAGTCCTATATAAATCTATCTACTTAATAATATATTTATATAACATAGTCCATTTACAATTAGATAATATATATACAATATAATATATGTATTAATTATATATATAAGCGAGCCAATTTACAGTAACCTATAAAAACTAAAACTCAACTCATTTAACAAAAAGGAAATAAAATTATTAATTCAAGCTTAGCTCATTAGTTCAAACTAAGTTAATTTAGTTTGTAAATCATTTGGACTTATTTACATCCTAGAAATAATATCTTCAAAGAGTAGGCCAAGACAATCAATTGAGAGAAAAAAAAAGAAAAAGAAAAAAGATCGTTATCCTTTTTCTACTAAAAATAATCAATGAATATTATTTTTATCATACAAAATTTAATTTAATTTATTTTATTCTTATTTATATGTATTCTCACCTTATATTAAATGTACCACTAATTTTATTTAAAAAATAAAACAATTATATTATCTTCTATTAACATGTTTTTTCTTTTAAGTTGGACTTAGCATTGCAAAATAACTTGGAACTTAGCTTACTTACCCATATTCTCTTTATGATTTTTACTCAACAATCATCATATCCTCCATTAATTCCTAAAAGGCTAAAACTGTGCTGAAAGCACCTTTATCCTAAACTTCTACTGTGATTGTATCGGCTAGATAAGGTTTCATTGAATGCGATTGGACACACAAATACTGACATGATCTTCAAAGCATTATTGTCTAACCTATCCCATATCACTGTTCCACTAGAAAGTTAAGTCTATATTACCTTTTATTTTGTCAGAATTAAATTTTGAAATTAATATATGGTAAAATTTAAGTTATCTTCCATACGTTAAATTTAAAAATATTTGACAAAACTTGAGTATTGAATAAAAATTCTTATTTTGTGTTATTCATTCAATATCTTTTATAGTACTCCTTTTTGCCATTATGTTTATTCAATTTTAATAAAAATATAACTCCTTATATATAACATATTAATTTCAAAATGCGAATTCCATCAAAAGAATAACGTGAACCAATTAATTCATACTATGAAGCTTGAAACACTTTAATCAAAACACCTTAATTATTAATACTACGTACTTTGAAATAATATATGTAGCTTAAGAACCAACTAAAATAAAATTTAGACGGTTGTCAAGTACACAAAGTATATAATAACACGATATAATTAACATTCACTAATACAGAAAAACGGATTCCATAACTAGATTTTACACCAGTTTCATGTTACTGGGTCTAGAAAATAGAGGCAGTGGCATTTTTGTGATTTTTGGAAGAAATTTTTACACCAATTTCTTGGCCAACCGATTCAGATTCCAGAATATAGAAAATGGTTGCATTTTTGTAGTTCTGATCAAAAGTTTTTACACTGCTTGTTCTTAATCAATTTAGATTGTATATATAACACTGGTTATCTTGACAACCAGCTTAGAAGCTGTTTTCTGCACCAGTTATCCTGCTAACTGTTTTGTATTATTATTGATAGACTTTCGAACCTTTTTTGTTTTGTTTTATTTTGTTTTTGTTTGAATTGAGTCAATGGGGCAGGAGCGCAATGTACAGGAGCATTGAAACTTGAAACACAACTGCAGCAAAGTGAATAGAGATGCTGGCAGAGCATGCATGGATAGTAGAAGGGAGAAATTGAGTTTCTCTTTTCACTCTCTTTTCTTATTTATCTTTCTTATTTCTTTACAGGAAAGAATCTCTTTTTTATCCTTTATATTATTACTATTTTTTTTTAAAATAATGTTTTAAATTGTGTAAAATATCTATTTTTATTTTAAACTTAAAATATAATATTTAAGAATTGATGATAATATGAAGAAATAAAAAGATTTTTTTATATATATAATTTTATTCACATGACTAAAAAATTAAAATGCATATCTAAGTATTAAAATGAGATGTTAAGTAGACTTTCGCTTTTGACAGTGTATTACGTGGTTTCCCATTTATTCTCTGTCCACTAATATTAGTGCTATCTAAGACAAACTACAGTTAAAAGTTGTTCAAAGCAATCATCATTGTCAATTGTCATGAGTAAATCCGAATCCAAGGTAGCATATCACTTCCCAAAATCCAATAAATATCCATTTCTATTAGTTTAAACAACTTATTTGTACTTCACGTCACAATTTTAATTTACACGTCACGTATAAATGCTTCTCATCATTGACCTCGAAAACTCACCATGGAATGAACCAGCAGTCGATGTTGGACAAAAATTTGTTCTCTTATTTTTATGTCCTATTTTTTATCTGATTATTTATGATTGATAAAAATATTTTTTTTAAAAATTGCTACTCAAACATTTTATATTTTCTTTAGTAATTATAAATAGTAAAATAATATAAAAGATATTGCATAAAACAATAAACTTAGTCACATCGTGTGAGAACAACCTTCAAGGGAGTTGATAAAATCTAGTTTTGGAGGATTTTTCCAAAACATTATGCTGACACCATGGAGGATTGGATTCACACGAGGGCCGATCTATAATCCACCTGAATACAAGTGCATCCACCAAAATGCTGTTGTCTTATCATACATGTTTTGTTTCTTTCCACTCTTCTATTATTGTTCCATTCACTTAAACGGTGGAACTGTATTTCATGACATCACCTAAGTTTCTATTGTATTGATTTTATTTCATGTTTTATAGTGCTAGACTTCAATTTTATTTGAAGTTGTACTTGAGTCATTCAACTGGTTTCTTTAAGTAATGATTTAACATTAGCATAATTCTATTTTAAATAATTTATAGTTAATGTTTCGACAAAAATTTACATTAATGTTTTAGAGTTTAACACAACTTTCTCTCTTTACTTTACTATAAATAAATGAATAAAAGAATTAAATAAGGGTATTATAGTTAAACTATTACACTAATTAATGAATTCTCAATTCATGTGTTAAAACCTTAGACTACAAAAATACTTTTAGATGGAGAATTAAATAAGGGCATGGTAGTAAATATATTACACTGAAAGATATGAGATAGAGGGAGTGTAATGCATGGCTTAATTAGCAAAATCTAGTCATTTAAGAAATAAATACAGTACTTCAAATACTTTGACTTTTATGACAAAAAGAGATCTATTAGACCAACTAAGTCATTACAGGTACTTAACAGAGTTTCATTTATATTAATTATGTAATTAAGTTACTCATTGTGATTTAGATTTATGTGTATGTAGGATTACATTTTCAAGTTTAGATAACACCAATTGACGATATTGTTTTGGTGGGTCAATTGAGGATTTCTTTCCGCTTTCATATTTTTCATTTGGGAGAAAATTGAAAATCTGGGTCATGGCTAAAGGTTATACTCAATGGCAATTGTAGTAGCAATATAGGAAAATTATGCTTCCAGAAATTTTTATACACATAATTGCATTAAATTGTTTTTAATGAGAAGCTAATGGGCCACAATATTAAATCTTCTGCGTTTGATGATTACATATTAGCATATAATTTCCAATTGGGAAAAGATGGGAAATTATTTGTCAACAAGGAAAGTGGACTTAGTGTTAATGACAATGAGAGCCTTGGACTAAGTCCAACATATCTTACCCCACAGATAGAAGATGTTGGATGCACGTTAAGGCATACTATCCTCTATCTCATAAGTTTTTTACTACGTCAAATTTATTTGGAATAAAAATTTTAAAAATTAATTATAAATTCAAAAATAATTAAAAACTTGAATTCAGTCCAGCCCTACCCAACTTAGATCAACTTGGCCAAGTATAACTTTGTATGGGGCCCATTTCAGTCCTAAAAATGAGTTAATCAGTCTAACTAACGAGCTCCAAGCTACAAGTAAAATTTGATTGTTTGCCTCAGTGCTTGGATTTCTTTATTGAATATATGGTTTTAATACATGTTGTGATCAATTATCTTAGCTCCTTTCTATTTCCTCTAAAACCAAATTTCCATAATCTTAGTTACTGCTTTCTAGGAACACCTACCTCCTATAAAAAGTAATGTTATTTGTATGAGTGAGATTTGGCTTTTCTACTATAAGTTTTTTTACTGATAAGTGGATGAATGACCCAGAGTAATAGGTGCATGGACTAAATTTCAATATGTAACCTTTTACTTTTTTTAAGTGATATTGTTTTGGATACTCAACAGATGATCAACTCAACAGAAAAGTTGAACCTGTATAAGTTATATTAGTTTATCTCTTAAAATTTTACACTCAAAATTAAGTTACATGACAGAACACTTTATTTATAAGTGGTAGGGAAATACATCTCCACTGAGATTACATTCATTTCTAGTTCATTCCCAAGACTAGTCCTAATCTTGATTACTTGCAAGCCCCATAACCAAACCCTAACCTCCCTTTACCAAGATCATACTCAACCTCCAGTGTTCTCTGTTGATATTGTCCCCAAATGAAATTAAAACCACCACCATTAAAGGGTTTACCAGAAAATGCAAAACAAGCAATGGTTGAGTTATATGTAATACTAGGGACTGGTATATCCACAGAAACACCACCACTAAACAGAAAGCTTATCCTTGGAAATTTGAACGATTTTTGATGCCCTAGACTATGACAAGTATCAAGGATGTCATAACCTGAGCCCACATATTTTGGATCCACAAACTTATACTTTGACATCGCCTTTCGGTATTGGTCCCTAAAGGGTTTATAGATCTCAGGTGGTAACCTTGAAGTAGTTGTTCCAGAATCAATGATTGCTCCTGCTTTGGCAAACAATGAAGATGGTATCGGTAATCTTTTGCCATTAAGTGCTATGCCTGTGATGCCGATGCCATAAGCTGATGTGTCGGACTTGTATGTTATGATTGGAGTATATACTAAAGATTGTTTGGTTGTACCTCCAAATCGGAGAAATCCAACTACAGTTTTTGATGGTAAACAGTATGAGAAGATTTTGTGGTGCTTCTTGGCTGTTTGGTAAACTATGGAGAGAGGGTGTTGGCCGAGTCCAATGATGCCATCTTCTTCAAACTCGTTGAACAATCCAGTGTTGTTTTCGCTGCATCCAAACACGAAGTTGTCAATGACATCGGAGGATGTTAGGGCTAATCTGTCTTGGCTGTAATACCCTTCGACTCGAGTACCATCTCCATACCCAGAAAGGTATTTGCACCTAGGGTAAATGCACGTCGACTCGGATCCTAAACCAATTGTTCACAAAAAGATAAAAAAGGGATAATGAGTGTTTCTAGAAATTGAAAAAGTATTTTTTTTTTTCTTTTCTTTTCTGCCTCTCACATTCTGAAGGGTAAAGGGAGAAAGTACTGAAATCAATCCAATATATGGTAATTAATATATCCCACATTATTTGAAGAGACATATGGAAATTAGAAACTTAAAGAGAGACACAGTAAAAAGTGGGACTCACATGAAAGTAGGAGGACTCTTGTAAATTTCATTTTTTATTGTGTCTATTTTTTTCTACTTGAGTCAATTCAGATTATAAAGAATTCATTCTAGGAAACTTAATTAAGGAGTAATTGAAGTAATAAAAGCCATTAGGAAATAGTGGTGAGATAAAAAAGTATTCAAAACCTCTATCATGTTATGTAACAAAATAGGAAATTGAAAATTTGAAAGTGAAGCAATTAGCAATATTCTAGCTCATAATTATTTATTCTTCTAAAATAATATTAATCCTTGTCCTCATATACTAATTTATTTAAGAAATGAAATATAAGGTCCTATTCGGATTAGACATAGGTTTAAAATAGTGAGATTTTCTTTTTTTAATAAGATATACTAACTTTCAACCAAGTTTTTACAACTTAAAATTAAAAATTAAATCCTTTTTTTTTTTAAAAAAAAAAACTCATTTTTTAGTTCAAAACACTTTATTTTAATTGTATTTAAAAAGTAAAAACATAAAACTCAAAATTAAAAAAATTGATCCTAACTTAGGATCACATGCCAATATTCTGGTATTAAAAAAATCCTTACAAGCAGTTACTGTGTTAGTCAAACGAAAAAGTTTAGATACAAAATTTTACAGCCACTGTAGTTCCAATTTAGCTTTCGTTTATCATTAGCTCGCAAGGTG
This sequence comes from Bauhinia variegata, assembly GCA_022379115.2. Lineage (NCBI taxonomy): Eukaryota > Viridiplantae > Streptophyta > Magnoliopsida > Fabales > Fabaceae > Bauhinia > Bauhinia variegata. Next base: position 23,625,692 of record CM039437.1, read on the forward strand.
ACCTTTTATACTTTAGTATAGAAGCAGCCTAGGATAAGATTCTGTGGTATTAAGCTCCATTTTTTGAGGCAGAAGAGGCCACTAACTGTCCCAACTTCATGTTCAGATTATAAATATCATCATAATATTTGCTAATCAATTACCTGAGCAATATGGGGAAGAGCATTTAAGGTGGGAGAAAGTTCTAGATTTTGATGGGTCGAATATTGGATGCTTTTGCCTGAAGTAATAACGGCCAGAACGTGATTTACACTGAGTCCAGGCGAGATAGCTACCGGTATCAAATGAGAGTGACACTTCCTTCTTGGGTGTACCAAGACCCACCGTGATTATAAATCTGTTAGCAGTGGGAAGAGTGACCAAGCCTGGTTTTCCAATCCTGGATTGGATGGCTTCTATTCTGGCTTCGTCGTGTTTGAGGCTTTCGAAATCAGATAGAGCATTTACTCTGCCCTTTTGGATGAGTGGAGAGCAGGGACCATGCTTGTCTACCAATTTCAGATATGTTCCTTCTTCAGATCCTGAAAATGGTTCAATTATTTTGCAAAGTGAAAATGGGAAATCATCAAACCAAAATAAAATTAAACTAAGACAATTGAGTTGTTAGGTTATCTTAGAATCCAAATTCTCTGTAGCCACTGTAATCAAATATTTGATGTAATTAATGACAAGGCATAACAGAAGCCTTTAGATGCATTAATCAGTTTGCTGTAGTGAATTCGGATTCATTATTATTAGAGAGAGATATTTAAAACCTTTGTATGGAGGGATACATGATGGCTGCATAGAGCTGTCTTGAACAGTGGTTTCTTCTCCTTCATATGCAAAACTGTAGCCTGAATAGCAAAGCAGATGGAGAGATACAAGTAGCTTGAACAGTGGTGATAGAATAAGAGTGGTCATCTTTGATTGGTTTTTTGTGAGTTGAGCATATCTCTATACTTTTGAATGGCTCTTATTTATAGCAAGAGCTCTATTCCACATTATAATATTCTTGGCTCTCAATTATTTATATCCATACAAAATAATTTTAAATTATCATATTAGTATAGTGAGGAATAGAACTTCCCCTTTTTCCTAGCATATAATAATGACTTTTTGTTTCTTTTTCGTTTGAAAAGTAATATCATAATTACAAATAGAATCTTGCCTGAATTTTTATGCATAATATAAAATTTATATAGAAAATGAAACAAGAATAATTTAATCGAATAATATCCTGAAATAGCATGCAATTTAATATTGTTAAACCCACAGAATGAGATGGACAAAGTGTTTTTCCAACCATAGACTAGTTAAACCTTCAATTTGGTACTTGTTAGATAAGAGTGTTATCAAGTTAATATTTATTAACTTTTTTATATTATGTTGGTATTAGTTAATATCATTTAAGTACATGTAAAATTGATTTTATATCAAATAAGAACTTTTATGATAGAAATGTTATCAAGTAAGAAACTATAAAAACTAACAAAAGTTTTTATTTGATGTAAAATTAATCTCACAATATTTAAGTAATGTCTAAAAACACTAATATAATATAAAAAATTTAACAAGTATCAGCTTAATGATACCCATAATATGGATGTTAAATTGAGAGTTTACTAGTACTTTTTCTACGGCAAAATGTTTAATATCACAATTATTTTAACTCGTCCATTAATTACTAAAACTATGCAGAAAGACCATTTATCCTGGCGTGATTGTACTGGGTAGATAAAGCTTCAGGGAACTGAAAAGATGTTTAGAATTTTTGTTGTCTAATTAACCTCTATCATAACAATTTCGCACGCGTCTAAAGAGGGGGGAAAAGATTTTTTTTTTTTTTTTGTAAAAAAAAAAAAGAAAAGTAAAGTGATTGTGCTAACTTGAACAGTATGAAATTGGAGGCTTTCTGTGGTTTCTCCTTCAAATGCAAAAGCTTAGGGTAAAGAATGAAGGAGATAGACACAAGTAGATTGAACAGTGGCGACTAAATTAGTGTGGTCTTGTCTGATTGCTTTCTAGTGAGTTGAGCTTCTGTAAAATTAGGCTTGTCCCTTTCACATGTTATGAATGTGCTAGTTACTAATCTAAGACTAGGGCATTATAAAAGTCAGTACGAGAGTTTACAGTAATATTTATAGATTTATAAATTTCTTATTAAAAGGGATTGCTTATTTATAAATGAGTTTAAATATAAATCTTACAAGTAAAACAATTTAGTTTTCTCCTGGTTTTTTATAATAAGCTTTCCATTCTCCTGCTTGATCCTGTCGTCGAGTTGAAGACACTTCAGCATCCATTCTATCGGGTCGTCTTAGCTTTAGGACCAGGACTTGGAAATGTGGATTACGGTAAAGAAATATATTTGCTGGTATGTTCAAACCAGAGACTGTCGAGGAATTGAGTAAACAATAATAGCATGATGGAATGGGATAGTAAAGGATTCCGATATCAAGCTCGGTGTCTCCGAGGCTTGTGCTACTGAATCTAGATACTCACCTTTGGGAATTAAAATCTTTTATCTCAATTGATAAAATAATACAATAATTCTTATTTAAATATATTTTTTGTATGAAATACTAAATAAAATAATAGATTTTGCGGGAATGCCTATTGTATGTTTAAATGGAAAGTTGTAGTTAAAAATAGTAAAAAAATAAAATAGGTAATATCACTAAATTATTTCAATTCAAAAATTATGTTGGATTAAATTGTTAAAATTAGGATAACTTTTTTCAAGCTAGAGGCTCAAAATTTATGCCCAAAACAACACGTGTGGTTTGATGACCAAAAAAAAAAAAAACTAACTTTAAGGTGGCATGAAAATTCTGAGACGAATGATACTACTCGGTCGTAGAAATATACTTAACGTGTGCTGGCATATACCGAAACTTTGAATTCAAACCGAATCTAGTATCCACAAGTGCCAAACGAAAATAAATAAGTGAATAAATAAATAAACATGAAAAGTTATTATGTGTATCATAATCTGTCTGTCTATCATTACACAATATGCGAAATTTTGTTTCTATTTATTTTAATCTTATCAATATGTATTCTCAACTTATGTTAAATTTAACACCAATGTCATTTAAAAAATACAACAATTATATTGTCTTCTATTAACATATCTTTTATTATAAGTTGGACCTAACATTGCAAAATAACCTGGAACTTAGCTTACCCATGTCTCTTTATGAATTTTACTCCAATCATCATATGCTCCATTAATTCCTAAAAGGCTAAAACTGTGCTGAAAGCACCTTTATCCTAAACTTCTACTATGATTGTATCGTGTAGATAAGGTTTCAATGAATGCAATTGGACAAACAAATACTGACACGATCTTGAAAGTATTCTTGTCTAACCTATCCCATATCACTATTTCACTAGAAAGTCAACTCTATATTACCTTTTATTTTGTTAGAATTAAATTTTGAAATTAATATATGGTAAAATTTAAGTTATCTTCCATACGTTAAATTTAAAAATATTTGACAAAACTTGAGTATTGAATAAAAATTCTTATTTTGTGTTATTCATTCAATATCTTTTCTGGTACTTCTTTTTAACATTATGTTTATTCAATTTTAATAAAAATCTAACTCCTTATATATAAGATATTAATTTCAAAATGCGAATTCCATCAAAAGGATAAGGTGAACCAATTGATTCATACTATGAAGCTTGAAACACTTTAATCAAAACACCTAAATTATTAATACGACGTACCTTGAAATAATATGTGTAGCCTAAGAACCAACTAAAATAAAATTGAGACGGTTGTCAAGTACACAAAGTATAAAATAACACGATATAATTAACATTCACTAATACAGAAAAACGGATTCCACAACTAGATTTTACAACAGTTTCATGTTACTGGGTCTAGAAAATAGAGGCAGTGACATTTTTGGAAGAAATTTTTACACCGATTCTTGGCCAACCGATTCAGAATGCAGAAAATGGTTGCATTTTTGTAGTTTTGATCGAAAGTTTTTACACTGCTTGTTCTTAACCAATTTAGAATGTATATATACTACACTGGTTATTTTGATAACCAGCTTAGAAGCTGTTTTCTACACCAGTTATCCTGCTAACTGTTTTGTATTATTATTGATAGACTTTCAAACCTTTTTGTTTTGTCATTTTGTTTTTGTTTGAAGTGAGTCAATGGGGCAGGAGCGCAATGTACAGGAGCATTGAAACGTGAAACACAACCGCAGCCAAGTGAATAGAGATGCTGGCAGAGTATGCATGGATAGTAGAAGAGAGAAATTGAGTTTCTCTTTTCTTATTTCTTTACAGGAAAGAATCTTTTTTGTTCTTTATATTATTATTATTATTTATAAAAAAATTAATGTTTTAAACCGCATAAAATGTTTATTTTTATTTTAGACTTAAAATGTAATCACTTTAAGAACTAATGATAATACAAGAGACAAAAAAATATTTTTCTCTTTCTTTATATATTTTTTTAATTTTTTTATAATTTTATTCACATAACTAAAAAATTAAAATGTACATTTAAGTATAAAAATGAGATGTATAAGTAGTCTTTCGCTTTTGACAGTGGATTACGTGGTTTCCCATTTATTCTCTGTCCACTAATATTAGTGCTACCTAGGACAAACTACAGTTAAAAGTTGTTCAAAGCAATTAGTATTGTCAATTTTCATCAGTAAAAAACGACAATGATTATGTTGGAGGGAGAGATATTCATACGCATGTTGTGAGGACGAGGCTTGATTTTTCTTGGTTTCAGATTTTGAAAACTCAGTGTTCTTCTTGGCCAAGTCAGTGCCCGGCACTGCACATGTTGCATATTCCCCACCTTTAACTTGTATAATAATGTAGTTTACACTTCAGAAATTGAAGTTTTAGAATATATGAGATGTGAGACTCTAAAAGGGGATGTGCGAAAAAAATATCCAAACGTCATGCATGCAGTGGTTCGTCTTCGTCAGGCTAGTGTCAGAGATTGGCATAGTGTTGTTGTCACAATTATCAGTAAAGGTTGGACTTTCTTAATTAGGTGTTAATTTTGGGTTATTCTAATATGTAGACCTGATTAAGATTTCTTAATTGGCATGATTTATTCTAATGAGTGATAATGTTTGAGATTTACATTTGATTGTAATTCTTGATCTATGTATAGCCTCAATCCTTAGGGTTTGTTCATCAATTTCTGAAGCAGTCTAGTATTGTGTTATGAGAGAGACATCCATAAGATAGTTATTTTTTAAGAGAGTTGAGTGAGAATTCTCATTTTGGGATAAGAATGGGAGTTTCCCTTTCTGCCTTGTGTTCTATGGAAACTGCAATTTTCCGGATAGTGAAATCTGTCATTGCCTATGGACGTTAGGCAATTGAGGTGAACTACGCAAGTGTTATTGTTGATTGTGTATTTTGTTTGTATCTTGCTATATTGGCACTGAAGAAGAAATCTGTAAGTGTTAGAGGATTCCACCATAGATATTAGATTTGTGACATGTTCACATGCATGCTATGGGAACGGGTATGCAAGTTGTCACCCAAAAGAATAAGGTTTGTGTAGAGGTAGTACTCTTAGATACATTATGATACAAGTGTTTATGTTAGAATATGTTATAAGTAATATTATCTTGTAATATTTTTATGTAGACTCTCTTTTTTACATTTTTATTTTTCTTTTTTTCTTTTTTTTTGTTTGGGTTTCTTGACAATAATTCTTTAAGAGTGTAAAGAACTTGGTACAAGATTTAAGTAAGTATTTACATAAAACTAAAAAAAATAGAAAAAAAGTTACAAACTAATTGAGTATCTCCTTTCTTTATTTCTTGATTCGCTTGTCTTAATGAATTTGTATGCAAATAAAGATGAATCGATATGTCTTAATATCATAAATTGTTACATGCAAAAATTGAATTAAGACCTTCTCAGGAATGAAATGCAGCAGAAAATTAAGATTCCAAAATGTTAACACCCTATAAAGACATTGGGTTCAGGTTGCTAGAGTCCATTTAGTGTTCCGTCTATTGGAGAAGCTAGCAAGACTTTATGCATTGTTTGGGCTTGCTTGTGTTGATAGTTAGGATTAGCCCCAAGGGATTGGGTGGTAGCTATAGAGTTTGTGGATGGCTATATAGAGAATCCATTCTCAGGTGAAGTTAGGTGAAAAGAATTTAATCAAAAGCGAAAATTTGTGAAAAAAGTGCCTTGAATCTACTTGGTTCTAGACTCTGAAAACTCATTATTGCTCTAAGCCAAGGCAAAGTTGGACATTGAGCACACAGCAAGCAATGGTTCGTCTCTGTTAGGGCAATGCCAAGTGCTGGGTCTGCAGTGCTAGGCGTTGGCACTGTGATTGTCAATACAAGGGAATTAACTTGCTTGTATTTGAGTTTGTTATGTTCACGTTATATTTATATCATAATTATTTATTAATATTAGTGGAGTAGGCGAGACATACATATAATAAATAATAATCGGTTTAAATTAAAATATGACAATCATGTTAGTGATAAAAACATGAGTGACTCTGAATCACAATACAAGATTTGAATATGATACAAAATCTTCGGAGAAATCTTAACCTTGATTCTAATAGCTATATATATATATATATATTTTACATTTTTACATTATTAGTATAAATTTTGAAATTTATTCATTTATTGAATAACTCCATATAACTTTCATCATCATTATTATTATTATTTTCAAAATGGAAAGAATTTCTTATTACAGGGCTCTAAAAATATAGAAGTTACAACCTCAGAAGACGCATGTAACCTAAATTAATTATTTCAAATTACATTAACATAAATATTTCAACACTTTTTCTAATGTATAAATTCTTTTTAAAATTGACTCTTCATGGATGTAAAGAACCAAAAGAAAAAGAAAATAATTGAGAAAACCTACCAAACAAAAAAAAGACCCAGCATCCTTCCTCTACTATATCACTGACTGGTCGCATTGGCGCTACCAAGAACAAACTCAGCATACAAATTTTTCAAAGCAATCATCACTGTCATCAGTAAAGGACCCATGATTGCTCCCTGTATCCAAAAATGAGATTCAGTAAATTTATAACCATAACATAGATCACAAACAAAGGACAGAGAATCAAAATGAAGAAACAGATATGAACCAGGGCCTAAGAAACTACAACTATATATCTAACAGAGAAGCCAAATCTGTTTAAAGAAAACCGAAATTTTGACCTTAAGCTATATGCACTAAAAAATTCATGAATTTGAATTTCTTGCAGCCAAAAAACGTTTTAGATATGGTCATGTCATCTTTTGGCAGTAGAAAATTGAGATCCAAAATTAATATTTAGCTTCTCTGTTAAACTTTTTCTACTAACCCTTTATTGAAATGGCTCGGATTAGTCGGTGGATGGATTGAAACTCAATGTGCAACTTTCATTTTTCTAAATGGTGTTATTTTGAATGCTCAATAAATGATTAACTCAGCAGAGAAGCTAAACCCCAAATTTTACAGCATTATAATTAAGGGAAAATAATTACTTCTAAAGCAGAGGGGAATAGAGCAATTCCACCAAGTATGCTCAGCCCTGTCAAGTAGGCAGTATGTCCAGGAATCTCAGCTTGAATTGCAGCTGTCCCACATTCCAATAGTATTTGATGGATGACAGTTAATAGAATTGCTTCAATATACCTTGCTTCCATAGCTAACTGTGCAGCTGCTGGTAGTGACGAAAGCAAAGATGGTGTTATGGGCAAAATAGCAGTCATTAGGGCAACAAACGTAGACATGTAGAGGAAGTGAATGCGGTAGAATCTAAACAAGAGGTATGTTAGACACCCCTCATAGACTGTGACCTTGGCAGCTGCCAACAACACACTAGTTACTACATCATCAAGAACTTGAGCACATCGAACCCGGGTCGATTTCGAAATCGGCATCATGGCTAGAACATGGTCCATAACTCCTCCAGAATTTGAAGTCATGAGATAGTATAAGAGCCACAAGAAAACCATCAATTCAAAAACAAAGTTTAACAACCCTGCAGCTCCTGAAACAATAGAGACAGCCATGAAGAACAATATGTTCAAACCACTAGTTAAGACCATGCTACTACTTGCTAACAATTGCTTTGACACATCCAAACTTTGGAGTAAAAATGATTTGATTTTCTCCAATAGATCTTCACTATTGACCAAAGAAACAAATTCCCAGAATAGCCCATCAATGTCCTTATAGATCATCTTCCACTCTCCATTTCTCACCCTTGATTGAATATTGTATAGCTTCTCAGACAAGGGTTTGACAGTAACTCTTGAAGGCACACTCGAAATAACCCAACCACTCGATCGGCTAACCAAATAATGCTTCACCCCATCTACAATTTCTGTTACATTGTAATGTTCAGCTAATGAATCAACATTCTTCAACATGGTATCGTAGAATTTTGTGGCATAAGAATCAATCAAATCTGCTGCATTATTCTCGTCCATCCATTTCTTCACACCAATTCTCTCTGCCAAATTGCTCTCATCCAAAGTAGCCTTTAACGAAACTACGGCATCTTTCCCCTCCATAGCAATTTTGTAAGAGAAGAAACCAAGACCAGAAACAGAACCCACAATCATAAACATGATTAACCCAATTCCCACCGTTGTTTTCAGCCTATTAAGCAAAAAAGAAGTTAGGTACCTGCTAACTTTGAGCCCAAAAGAACCATTATTGCTCCGAAACTTCCTCGAGGAGATAGAGGTAAGCTTTTTCACTGTGACCCTCTTCCAACCAGTGGCATAGGCAATGAAGCATGGAATCGCGATTGCCGGGATTGAGAAAATGCCAATTCTCTCGTGGAGAATAACAAACAGGCCAAAAGAGATGAGCCATTGCATGAGCTTGGAGAAGCCAATGATGTTATTCTTTCGAGTGGAGGGATCGCCATTGAGGAGGCGAAGGAAAGCAGCGTGTGAATCAAGGAGAGAGGAATTGGTGGCGTTGAGAGCAGATAAGGGAATGGCGATTAGGGTTTGAAAGAGCCCTAGATTGAGGGAATCGGACCAGAAGGAAACCAGAGCTTGGTGAACCTCGCGAAGAGGAATGGAACAGAGAATGGCCCATTGAATAGGGCGCCAATAGTTCTGGAGAAGCTTGGCTCCGCTGAAGAGGAGAGCAAGGGACAAGGCTAGCCCTGCATGGGCCATTGCTACGTACATGGCAATGCGTATGTACGGATCACTCAACTGGGATCGTCGTCCGAGCCTGCCACGACGTCGTTTTGTCCCTTGACTTGGCTCTTTGGCATCTGTATTTTCTAGAACCTGTGGTAGAAGATCGGGCTCAAATTCCAGATCAGCTGAGCTGAATTTGAGATTATTGGTTTGATTTCGCCGGCGGGCGTTACGTTTTGGCTGGTAGAAATATTTACGGGGAGTGTCAACGGTGTCGGACATGGTGACGGTGATGACGGTGACAATGACAATGAAGCTAATGGTATTGTTGCTGATATGAGATTGGCCATGTTTGAGGCTTCTTTTTGCTTTGATTCTATTCTATTCTGGTGGAAGAATAGAAACACAAAAGTGGGGTTTATCCTATAAATAGATGAAAAGGCTTCATGCAAGGATTTACAAATTTGATGGAGCATACCAATGGTGAATATATGCGATGGATTCCGAGTCTTATTCTTTTAGCATTTTGGCTACAACTTCGGATTAACTTGAATGGTATTTATTTCTTATTATTTTTTGTGGCACACAGTTACCCTTTCAATTTATTGCACAAAATGCAAGGGTTACTCCAGGTAAGGTTAAAGAGGCAAGATTTGGATAAAGAGTTTTTTTTTTTTATGATGTTAGAAGGGGAAATATAAGAACTTTAAATTCTAAAACCCTAAAATAATAAACACTAACTTAAATTCTAAAACCCTAAACTAAAATTTTAAAACTCCCAAATTCTATTAGTTAAAATTGACCCACAAATACTATTTAGTCTAGTTTATAAATAAAAGAAGGTCAACTTTTTAAGCTAGCATGGTACAAGAATGAATCCAGTAGGGACAAACAGGGGCCTTGGCCCCCTCCTCGGTCCATTTCTTTTATTTGGCAAGATATGAGGATCAAATTTTAGTGTAGTTACCAGTAATTACGATTTTTTTAGGCTTCTAATGTCTTTGTTTAGATTATGTACATGAAATATCTTTTTGAAAAATACATCATTTTAGTTCTTGATATTTATCAAAATAACCTCTAATACTTAAAAATTATTACTAAATATATCTCTTTGTCACCAACTATTAACAAAAGTTATTGATCTCATACCATTTGTTGCTTATATGGCTTAAAATAAGATGACATCACTGTTTTTCTTATTTTATTTGTTTTAAATAACTTTGCCAGATATAAGTGCTAGAGTTAGCAAATAATAACAACAAACGTTATATCATCAACTTCTATTAATAATTGGTGACAGAACAATGTATTTAATAATAATTTTTAAGTATTAGAGGTTATTTTGATAAGTTTAGAGTATCATTATGTATTTGATAATAATTTTAAGTGTTAGAAGGTAAAATAATATTTTTTTATACTTATCAATATAAAATACTCTTTTTAATATAATTGTAATACAAATATACTCTTATGATTAAACATCTAATAAATGCACCTATCACATTAACTAACCATAATTAAACCTATATATGCTACGTGAATCCTTAAGAAATCTTGCATTGCTTCGTAGTCAAATATAGTTCATGTTTATTTTTTTTTCACATGATTAATTCCTTTTATATATGTTTAATATTGACAAAATAAGTGGCTTTTGGTATAATATATATAAATATACCAAGCCGACGAAGTTTAATACATACGCAAAAGTAATAAGAGATTATTTTAATGTATAAAAGAGGGTAGTTTTTTTGTGGTTTGTCTAGTTATCTCCGCAAAAAGAATAATGTTTTTTGGGGTCTATTTGGTTCAACAGAATAGAGGAGAGGGATTTTTTTTTTTTTATTTGGTTTGTAAAAAGAAGAGAAGGAAAGCATAAATTTACTATTATAACATTACATGTATATAAAAAAAAAAATATAAAGGATAATATGATCTTTCTGTAAAATTCCTTTAAAATTTTTTCCATTTTAGGAGGGGAATAGAGGAAATTTTAACTTAAAACACACCTCTGTCGAGTGACGCAGCGCAGCGCAACTCTCCCGCGTCCCTCACTAATTTTCTTCTTCGCCACCCACCCACCGCCACTTGCAGCACACCTCCACCAGTCTCCCTTCGTCCCTCTTTCTCCTCAGCTTCCAACGCTCTGGGAAATGCTGAGTAAGCACTATACATCATTTCTTATTGGATTCTTTCCTATATTTCATAAATTAGTAACTATTTTCCCTTACTGATTTTTAGCTTCTCATATTGGAAGCTAAAGATTTGCTTTTACCAACTACATAATGTATTTGAAAGAAGGGCGTTCCTTATTGTTAAAATTGCCGAAGCCTTCAATCCCATTTGTACTCAACACAAACCCAATTTTCAATCTTGATGAACCCCAAGTTGAACCCACACAAGCACCTGTTGTTAATGAATCTGAGGTGGTGGAGAGGTTGAATCATGAGCGTGATATTGTGTTGGCTCTTGAATACTTCAAATCCGTCGCCAATTCCAGAACTTTCAAACACACCCATTTGACATATCATATTATGATTGAGAAACTTGGAAGAAATAGTGAAATGGATGGAGTTCAGTATCTTTTGCAGCAAATGAAGTTGGATGGGATAACTTGCTCTGAAGATTTATTCATATGTGTTATGAATTCTTTTAAGCGTTCTGGGTTGGTTGATCGAGCTTTGAAGATGTTTTACAGGATAAGGGAATTTGGGTGCGAACCCACGGTGAAGATATACAACCACCTGTTGGATGCTTTGCTTAGTGATAATAAGATTCAGATGATTAATCCTGTGTATAACAACATGAAGAGTGAGGGCTTGGAGCCCAATGTATTTACATATAACATTCTTCTTAAGGCTCTGTGTAAGAATGGGAAGGTGGATGGTGCACGCAAGCTGCTTGTGGAAATGTCGAGGCAGGGCATCCCTCCAGATTCAGTGAGCTCTACGACTATAATATCTTCTATGTGTAAGCTTGGTCAGGTTGAACAAGCAAGGGACTTATCTTTGGGATTTGCACCTGTATTACCTGTTTATAACTCTTTAGTTCATGGATTCTGCAAAATTAACAAAATTAATGAGGCCCTTAATTTGATCAACGAGATGAAGGTTAATGGCATTGACCCAAATGTTGTCACTTACTCTACTATGATTAGTAGTCTTTCTGATATGGGGAATGTTGGCTTGTCTCTTGCAGTTTTTGCTCAAATGCTTATGAGAGGGTGCAGCCCCAATATTTATACATTTACTTCCTTCATAAAAGGCCATTTCTTGATAGGGAAGCTAGTTGAAGCTCTCAATTTGTGGAATCTCATGTTTCGGGAGGGAGTTCTTCCCAATGTTGTTGCATATAATACTCTTATACATGGTCTCTGCTCCAATGGGAATATGGCAGAAGCTGTGTCTGTTTTTGAGCAGATGGAGAAAAATTGTTGCTACCCAAATGTGACCACATATAGCACTCTTATTGACGGTTTTGCAAAAGCTGGTAATTTGATTGGAGCTTCTGAGACATGGAACAAGATGATGACTTGTGGTTGCCGTCCTAATGTTGTGGTATACACATGCATGGTGGATGTCCTTTGTCGAAATCGTTTGTTTAACCAAGCTCATCGCCTTATAGAGAATATGGTCAGTGATGGTTGTCCTCCAACCGTTGTTACATTCAACACACTAATAAAGGGGTTATGTGACAAAGGGAGAGTAGAATGGGCAATGCATGTGCTTGACCAGATGGAGAAATATGAGTGTTTGCCTGATATCAGAACATATAACGAGTTGTTGGATGGCCTGTTTAGGGTGAACCGATTTAAAGAAGCTTATCAGCTAATAAGGGAGTTGGAAGAAAGGAAGATAGAGCTAACTTCTGTCACAGGTAATATTGTCATGTCTGGATTTTCTCATATTGGAATGCATGAACAGGTTTTGCAGTTTCTCGGGAAAATGTTGGTAGATGGAGCAAAACTGGATGCTTTGAGTTTTAATATAATTATTTATGCATACTGTAAGAGAGGTAAGGTTAGAACTGCCATCCAACTTTTGGATAAAATTACTGCACACAAGGAATGGCACCCAGACGTAGTAACATATACTACTCTTTTGTGGGGTATTGGTAATTGCTTAGGCATTGAAGAGGCCATTGTTTATCTCCATAAAATGTTAAATGAAGGAATCTCTCCCAATATTGCCACTTGGAATGTGTTAGTTCATTGTTTCTTTAACAACTTGGGTCATATGGGACCAATCCGCATTCTGGACGATATCCTGGGTAGTTGACCACACACTTCTTTCAGCTCTTTCTGGCAATCTTCAAAAGACTGCAATATATCCTCATATTGCATAATCTGTTGTCTGGGGCATGTAAAAATGACAAGATGAATCTGCCAGAAATGGAAAATCAAAATTTCCTGTGTTTGGAACCGTCCCTGAAAATGAAGGGAGTGATTGTGAGAAGAAATTCCATTTTCAGCACCTGAATGTGCTGAGAAAGTTGGGTTGGCACCTGGAATTTTGGCTATTTTACATGTTTCTCTTAATTAGCTTGATTACTGGTGAAGACAAGTCAAGAATCTTAGAAGGTTTTCTCATTCTTTTCAGCTAATGCTGGCATTGAGAATTTTCTCCAGAATCAAAGATGTGATCAAGAATGAAAGCCAAGAGAAAAAGCTCTTCTTCCAAACATTGCACATTTTTCAAGGCATCTCAAGCTGTATCAAAATCTATTATTAACACCATGGTTGTATAACAGGCGTCTAGTTTAATTCATAATTTAGCAGAAAAATTGGTTTCAAATTCAAAGAGTATTTCAGAATAAATCACTGCATCTTCCAATCTTGGATACAATAGGACCTGTTTGATGAGGTCAACTTGTATCTATCTAGAGTTACAGTAACTTTTTGTACACTGTAATTTAATCATAAATGGTTAATCTTTTGGGTTGCTTTTTTTTTTTTTTGGGGCATTTGAGCATATGCATTTCTGTACTTCTGATTAGATTATTGATATATTATGCAAAGATGTTTGTTTGGCTAATATTAATGCATGTTGAATGTTGTCTATTGCAAAAGATCTAAATATAAGTCCGGTTAAGATAATAGGCCATACAAAATTAAAAATATAAATATTAATGAAAATTAAATATCTAAAAGTGTAAATATTTAATGATAAAATTTTACATACGATTGTACCTTTTCTTTTTCTTTTTCTCACAAACCTTACTCAAAAATTTAAAATTAAAACTATAAATATAGAAATTAAAATATATGTATGTATACATATGAAAAAGTACATGTATAAATTTATGTAATCAAGCAAATAATAAATCTGTCGCTTTCCATGTATTAACTATTAACCTCTCGAGTTGCCATAGTTGAACATCGCACACTGAGCCGTTGGCCTCGATATCGGCGCGCCAGCACTAGCCGGACACGTCATCAACTCCACCGGCATCGCCATGCAATTATAAGACAAGCACAACGACGCCGTATCAGGCAATTTCTCTCCCTCATCCATCGGAAACCCCGTGAAGTAATTATGTTGAAGGTACAATGTTCTAGTGTTACCGTTGTACACGCCCTTCACGTACTCCTTCGGCACCGTGCCAATCAAACGGTTATTATTCAAGAACAAACTCTCAACTTCAGCGAGAACCGTTGATAATTCCCCTGTCAGAAAGTTGTGGCTCAAGTCCACAATCGAACCCTGACCGTACGATGGCGAAGAGATCAACGGTCGTTTTCTCGGGTCAACCTGTGGGACCCCTCCGGATAAATTGTTCCGTTGCAAGAGGAGAGAAGAGAGTGTGGGGCTAGAGAAGAGGGGGGCGGGAATGGGACCACTGAACTGGTTCATGCTTAAATCAAGAAACGCTAACTCGGATAGCGACTCTAAGCCGTTGAGTGGGCCTGTCAGCCCGTTCTCTGATAGAGAAAGATAACAGAGTGATGACGGTAACGACGGCGGTAATGGCCCGAAGAGCTTGTTCTTCTTCAAATCCAAATGCAGGAGCTGAGAGGACATGCCGGGTACTCTTCCGGTGATGGAATTAGAAGATAGAATGAGGATTTTCAACTCGGGTAACTGGGTGAGTCCCGGTGGGATTGACCCGGTGAGTTGATTGTGACTTAGATCTAACGTGTGAAGGTTTCTTAGGGATGCAATAGTTACGGGTATGACACCCGTCAAGCGATTATTGGCTAGGGAGATGACCCTGAGTTCACTGAGTTTTCCCAGTTGAGGTGGGATTGAACCAGTGACGATTCCAGGGGACAGGATGAGCTGAGTTAACTTGGCGAGTTTGGATATGGAATCGGGTACTGACCCGGCGAGTCCAATCGAGTCGGAGAGGCCAGTGCCGAGTGTGAGAATGCTGACTCTGAGAGCAGGTGGTTTAAGAGAAGTGTCAAGGGCGCAGGTGACGCCGGAGAAGGTGGAGCAGGGATCGGGTCCGGTGAAATTCCAGGTGGAGAAGAATGCCTGGGTCGGTGACACTTCAGTGAGGGAGTTCTTAATGGAAAAGAGGGCTTCGAGATCGAAGGGATGGACCTTTGGGTTTTGCTGCTGTACTGAAAACTGAACCAGAAGCACAAAAAAGGAGAAGAGTTGCAGAGAATGACGTAATGTAGCCATTGACAAAGGGAAAAGCAAAGAAAGTGAAGAAAACGAGACTGTTAAAAAGTGGGTGTAAAGTGTTTGTGGATTTGTCTGAGAGAGAAAATGGTTAAGTTGTCCAGAAGTTGGGGAGGTGGTTGGTACAGACAGAGGACCTGAGGACCTGAGGAGTTGACAGAACAATAAGGAGGAATAAGACGCTGCAACCTCCTCATGGTTTTTGACGGCCGTCAATAGTAATCGCTTTTAGTTTCGGAGTTATTACATAACCGTTAACAAGTTTAATAAATAAATAATAATAATTAAAAAAAAAAAAAAGAGTTACCAAGCGAGTCTGTTAATTTTTTGACTGATTCTATTAAAGGAATGATTCTTTAGAGCCACTTTATTTACCAAATGAACCAACCAATTTGGTCGAAGTTTTAAAACTATAATCACACAAATAACTAAATAAATTTTACTCAAACTAATTACCCATTTGGGGTGGGGTAGCGCGAGAATATTCACCATAAAAGACATTGTAATATGTAATATATTTAATATTTAGGGATAGAGCAACCATTTTGTTGCTACATGACCAACATAAGGGCGTGAGTGTCGGTGTCAACGGATCGTGCTGGGATGAGGCTGAGCCTGGAGGTGTGGTCGTGGTGAATGCAATAGCGTCACCGCTCATGCAAATGGTTAATAAGAATAAAAAATTGGGGATAAAATTTTCTATCTCATACTTTATAATATATATTATAATCAAATAATCGGTAAAATAATATTATCAATATTTATTTTAATTAATCACAAAATTTAAAATAAGATATGAGATTGAAAGATTTTTCCCTGGCCAAATGTGCCCAAGGACAAGGAAGGATCCGTTTGGTGTTGGTGCATTAATGAACAACGAGGTGACCAAGTGTGTTTATGAGGCATTATTGGTTTCAGACTTTTTCAGTGCAAGGTTGCAAAGGAAGAGACCCCATGAAGCAATGAGACATCGAATTGAATTCTCTGCAACGTTACAGATTCCTCTTCAGGCCAAAAAAGAAAACTAAAGACCATGCACATGCAGAGTGAATGAGCGGGGCAATTATGTTGGGAAAACCCTTTTATTTTGTGTCTGCTCAATCAATGAAATTCTGAAAAAAAGTTTGAAAATTTTCTAGAGTCGACACGTATTAGCAAATATTGTTTTTACTCTTTTTTATTTTTCCATGTTTTGTAAGTTATTGTTGCGGTTGAGCTGAGAAACCACTTGAGAATTTAAATAATCTTAAGTAAATTATTTGTAAAAAGTGAAAAAGAGATTGGAAGAAAGATAATAATTCACTCTTACGCTTAAATTAGTTGATGATCTAATAACAATAATAAAAGTTTCAAAGTTTACATATCGAGAATAAAATTTAAACAAATATTTTTACGGGATATAATTTTAATTATTACTAGTTAGATTAATTTTTGTTAGTACAAGTTATTTTTAATCCTCACCTCAACCATCTCAATAAGTTGTTATGAAAGTTAAATAAAAACTTTTGAGGTAGAGCGTGTGAATTGTAATTAGCATAACATTTTTGGACAAATCTTTATATGTATGATAAATCCCATCAAAGTCATCTAACAACACCTTTTTTTAATGGGTAGACATTTTAGGTAATGGTACTTGCTTATTATAACAAGAAAATTAACTATTTATGATAGCGTTTTAGTGGCAACTAATAATTGTCATAATTAATTTAAGAATCTTTCGGTGCATTTACAAGTTATTTATGATAATTAAATAAAACATTAAATTATTTTTTAATGAATATACTGCATTACTAATTAATATCGAGTTTAGGGTTTGCACTTTATACAAGGATACATACAAGTTTAAGATCCAACTTTAAATCATTATTTTAATTTTAATTAACGTATTTATTGTAAAGTTAACAGGATACGGCTTTGCAGTTTCCTATAACAGGCACGTGAAGTATGGGCGCAAACGCCAAATATTTATATTTTAAAGTTTAGAGTTTAAGGCGTAGAGTTTTTAGAATTTATGCTTAGATGTAAGGTTTAAATTTAATATTTAGAAGTTTTTGGGTTTATGCTTAAATTTAGAGTTTAAAGTTTAAAGTTTAAGATTTATGTAATTCTAATAATACTCTTAACCCTAAATTTTGAAATATAAACTCTATATTTAAGGATAAACTTTGAATACTAACTCTAAAACCTAAATGTTAATCCTAAATTTTAAAATATAAACCTAAATCTAAACATAAATTATAAAAACTTAACCACTAACCTTAAAACTCTAAATTTTAAATTTTAAAATCTTAAACTATAAATATTATATTAAAGATAAGAGTAAATTTAAAATTATAAAAATAATAATAAGAGTAATTAATGTTATTATATTATAATAAATACTGTGTTAATTTTTAAAGGTTTATATTTTTAATGTATATTTATTAATTGTTATTGTGTGTGTTTAAAATAAAGAGAAGATTTATTATTCAAATGTGAGACAACGTAACTGAGATCCCCAAAAGCACGCTACTTGACGCCAAGGCTGGCTAATTGATAGTTGGGCAAGATTCTCTTCTTCCAATGCTTACTGTTAAAACTTAAAATATATTATGTATTAAGAATCATAATTATTATAAAAACAAATGAGGAAGATTCAAACTAGTTGAGCTTCTTCTTTCGGAGGGGATATTAGGATAGAAGTCCCAATATATGAACAAATTTTAGTGGTTGCTTTGGCGGGTAATTACCCTTTATGATGGCATACATATTACTTATCTATTTATTTAAAGTTTAATGTTAAAGAATTTATTAATAAAATTGTAAATTAAAAATAATAAAAATAAAAATGAATGTAATTAAGGAGATGTACGCACATCTCTAAAAAGAAGGGACCGAGGAGGAGAAATAAGGGGGGGAGCCTTCGTTGTCCCCCCTTGCATATGTCTCTTGCGTGAATGGGATAGCCCCCCACCAATGGTATAGGATGTTGTAAATGCCTGATTTTCCCTAATACAAATATCCAAATTTAACATGAAAATACCTAAACTTTTATAATATAAATACCCACTTCTTTTTATCTCTTTTATTTTTTACCCAATGATTATTTTATCTCTTCTTTCTTTGGAAAATGCTTTGTATATAATTATTAATGCACGCCTATATTTACATTTATTGAATTACAAGTTATTGCATAAATAAAATTATAAAAAAAAATAGAGAGATAAAAAATTAAAAATCATTTATTTTAATTTTTGGTTTTTTCCCCTAAATATTACCAACGACGCTTCCTTAATAAAAAAAAAAATGTGTAAAAATATGGAGCCCTTTTCAAAAGTTTGCATTTTTTGCTTTCTTCTCTAATGCAAGAAACCCATCTTTCTCCACTAACACACTCTACCCACATATCACCTTTATACCTCCGCATGCCTTGGGGACCAAACCAATCAAGAGAGACCCTCTCACAGAGCATCTTTAACAGTGTGTTTGGTTTGGGGGAATTGGAGGTGGAATATCTTGTTTGGTGGATTAAATTAAAGGAGTGGAGAGAAGTTGGGGGTAGAAACCTCTCACTTTCCTTTCATTTTTTTTTTCTCCTAAAACGAAGAAATTTGAAAATTTATGTAATTATTGCATTATTTTTTATACTATTTTTTTTTACTACTTATAAAGTTATAATAATAAAATTACTCTCGTTCTCCTTTTTCTTCTCCTCTTTTTACTAACCAAATAAGAGAACTAAATATGAAAATGCCCCCCTCCGTTGAACCAAACATATCCTAAAAGCTTAACTCTAATCGTTTCTTGGAATACTTTAGGGTTCTCTCATTCTTCTTGTTATTATATACTCCGAAGAAGGCGCCATTTAGTATCCCAAATTTTCGGACTTTGCACTACTGTTTTCTATAGACTTTGGATGTTATGTTTATTATTTGTGTGGAGGTGTTTATGGCTTATACCCGAGACTTCTCTAAATGTCACGTTTTCTACATACTTGCTTTAGTTCCATTTATTTTTGTATAATTTCTCTTGAAAATTCTTACTTGCAATCTACAATCATTTTCAAGTCTCACGGTTTAACAAAAATTATCAAAAGTATTTATCCTATGCATCTAGTTTGTGTAAGGCAATGAAGTTCGTATGGTGATTTGGCCAATTGATTTCTCAAAATTAAGTTTTCAAAATAATAGTAATGTTTGACAAAACATAAATATTTTATTTCGTTACGCTCTTGATTTCACTTTGCATAATAAATAATTGTCTTTCAACTTATTTAACATATATTTAAAAACACCCACCCTTAAACTTTCTATTTAGTTATTTAAATAAAGAAGGATAACTAAATTCCTGCAACACAGTATTTTTATTTTTATTTTTTTTTAATGTAAAGACACAATAATTCAACACATCAATCAATCATTTTAATACTGTCGAAAGCCTTCAGGAAGAGACTAAGAACTCGAGAGAGGTGTATCCTAAATACCATTTACTTCTAGTCATCCTTATTTGCAAATATTAGGAAAATTATTAGTGGGTAACTAAAGTTAATCAGCTAGCTGAGTATTTCTATTTGTTGTCTTAGTGAGTATTATCAGTGGGAAACTAAAGTTCGCTCAACTGAAATTGTTATCCTTGTGTTGCAACTGATATTATTACTTACCAAGATTAGGAAAACCATCAATGAGAGACTAACTAGCTCATTGAGTTTACTTGTCAAAGTTGCCAAGATATCATTGAAGCTTATATATGCGTAATATTTATGGGATTAAAAAAAAATCTAGCAAACACTCCATTAAGAACACCATGGCACCCTTGTCTCCCTTCTCGGGCTTGTACTCAAGTACTTTCACAATATTATTTGTTACAGTCAATTGTAGCATATAGTCAACTATCAATTATCTGATAAGTATATAAATGCACAATCAACACAAATAAATACTGAACGGATGATTGAGAAGACATTGCCAATTTACTCATCATGTGTGTGAAAGGCTCAGTATTTTGTTTGAGCAGATTTGAATCTCTCATTTTCTTCACAACTCAAATCAATAAATCCATAACATATATTGGTGGAACGCTTGGTCGAAATAATTAACAAAATGATACTCGTCGTATCCAATAGTTGCACATGCATTTCGGTTGGTGTTTTATCTAAAACCCTTGGTGATGAATAACAGTGCTCACTCAAGTAATAAACACGAGTCCTCATTCACATAACAAAATTTATCTCAACATAATAACTATACTCTCACTGAAACTACTAGATGGCAATTTTTTTTTTTTTTTTTTTTGAAAAAAAAAAAAGATAATGCATACGAAATGATTCCCTATTAAAAAAAAAAAATCATAACACAGAAAATTGATGGTTAACCTGCATTCAATATATCGATTGTAAATTTTTAAGGCAGTTAATCCAAAATAAAATAAAAAAGACATAAATACCAAACGCATTGACATTAAAGTTCTGAAATATATCCGGGATACTATCTGCAATATATTCTGAAAGGGTCTGCAGAAATTAAACGGCATGTCGTCCATGGAACTGCAAACTAGGCAGCATCAGTGGCTGGTTGGGTTACTCCATGCTTCACCAACAGCTTAGTCAATGCCTCAGGTGAGCTAACTTGATACTTCACTTTTCCAGAAGGAGACAATAAAACCTCTGCCAATTCAAGCTTTTCTGAGGTCAAACTAGTGCTGTCCATAGTTTTACTCAGCACCTTGAGTGCAAGTTGCACAGCTTCTTCCCTACTGATATCATCCTTGTAATCCTGTTTTAGTATTGACTGGGCTGCCTGGTTATTCGCCCCAATAGCAGCAGCTTTCCAACCACCATAGTTTCCACTAGGGTCACTCATGTAGAGCTGAAAACCGAAATTTTTGTCCCATCCGGCAAAGAGGAATGACACGCCAAATGGCCGGAGACCACCAAATTGAGTATATCCTTGCTTGGTATCACAGAGAGACTGGACTAACTGCTCAACAGGCATCGGCTCTTGGTAGGCGTAAGTGTAGCGTTGTGCTTGGACCCTGGCTGTGTTGATTAGGATGTTGGCATCGGACATTATCCCAGCCACAGCACAAGCAACATGATCGTCAATCTTGTACATCTTCTCCGTTGATGTTGAGGTTTGCAGAAGTTTAGAAGTCACCTTTTTCTCACCAACCAAGACTACCCCGTCTTTCGATAAGATCCCTATTGCTGTACCAGCATTTCCAATGGCCTCCATGGCATACTCCACTTGGTAGAGACGACCCTCCGGGGAGAAGATTGTTGTACGGCTGTCATATCTTCGAGACATATTGATCACGAACTTCTAATTCCAATAAAGAAAAGGAAATGAAAAAGAAAAACACGTTTAAAATACTCCCAGGAAAAGAAATGAAATACATTAATAATAAATACTATATACATATTTTCTATAACAAACCAAAGGAAAACAAAGAAGGAGACTTCAGTATATTCACAATAATCTGCTCTACATTAGTTTCCTTTTTCCTTTTTGGGTAAAATTTGTTCTCGCCATCCAGCTATTAAAAGCTAATGAAACATTAGTTTTCTGAGAGAAAAAGGACCTCTTGCATCACTGTGAATTTCCTACCCCATATTGAAAATATAAGTGCCGTGAAGAAATAAGAAAACTGATTCCATGATTTAAGGCCAAGGAAAGCTTGATAGTCTCTTGAGTCTATAGAAGTAACATACACATCTGCAAATCTCAGTCATACTTCAAAATAATGATTTAAATCCTAATTTCAGGGAATGCCAACAAAGTAGCATGCAACACTGTCAACACATTCGCATGTTCAGATGTTCTCCCTGCCCACCAAAACACCCGTTATTTATTTTGTTCATTCCTTCATGGTTCATACACAAACAGAGCAAGAGATCGAGCAAGAGATCAAGGGTAGGAGGTCTCCTTCGTAGCACAGTTACACACACACACACACCTGAAGTTACCATATCAAATATATACATACTAAATATCCTGTGTAAAAGAAAGAGTGAGGTGTGTGATCACAGGTTTTTACTTCTTCAAGAACCAGGTAAAGAATATATCTTTTGCCAACTGAGTATTATGTCTATCACTCCAATTAAGCATTTTGTTCTTTCACCATCTTCAATGATTCTATCATGGGTCATAAGAAATCATAAAAAATGGATTAGTCTTATTCAATTGAGAAATAATTGTATAGAAATCAATCAATCAAGAAAGAAAGATGACAGCGATTCATGAGTTACCTTGAAACTAATAGTATTGTCAGTGATCCATGCACATCAGTGTGGACATAACTAATGGCTGTTCACAATCTTTTTGATAAAAGATGTATTTACCAACTAAGCATATCTAGTCATTTGACAGAATCATTGAAAATATTTACCTTGGGCTAGAAAGCAAGTAAAAAAGAGAACAGCAACAAAGTTCATTTCCACTATACAAGATTTACAAACAACTTTGCTTGATGCCACCATTTACAATCTATATCATAAATTTAATGGGATTTGAAGAGAAGTCACAAACACAATTTAGCTGTAAAGCAATTTAAAAACTTAGTACGGAATGACTATCTGGGATTGTCATAGTGAGATATATACATTAATAGCGAGAGAAACAAATGAAATCTAATTCAGAGAATTCATTGAAAGCTGAAGGTAATCGATAAAATGACACAACAATTTCCAAGCAGAATATTAAGCATACCTTGTTACTTAAAGATGGATATTCTTTCTTAAACATACTGTCACTCTACATATTAAAGTAACAAAAATCCAAATAGCCATCCTTTTCGCCAACTTTATTAGCTCCAAACTTGCTATTAGTTAGTTTACTTCATATTCCTTAGAATAACTATCTCCTATCTTTCCAAAACTCCAAATTGCCAAAAGTTGTATCTTGATAATAACTAGATGAAACAAAATCCATTCTTGCCTCTTCATAGACACTAACTAGTCATCTAAAACTGAAAGGAAAGAATTACTTAAAATTCAGAAATTATAAGTATACACCTGTTTCCCTCTAAGAAGGCAACAAACTTGTAGCACAGAACCCAATTCAAAGATAGATTTAACACCCAAATATACATCTATTGAGTCTTAAAATGCATAATATTGCACACCTTCAACATGTATTAAATAACCCAACAAACATTTCACAATATTAACCGGCGAATAGTCAGGAAGAAGCAAATTCAACGCCTTCTCCCTCGTTCAAGGGCCCAAAATCTTCAACCCGGAATCAAAACAGACATTTTCTTCAAAAATAATTTAAAAAAAGCCTATACACACGACAAGGAAATTACCAACGAAAGGACCGAACCAGGATTTAACGTTTTCTATGTATATAAATATTATGGAAAATCAAAAGCAGCAGAGAAATCGTGCAATGAAGCAATAATAGAAGAAGGAAAGTTCAGAAATTTAAACATGGGATTGAAGCAATTGAACAAACAGGGTAACAAGGAGTGATAACGGATCCAAAGAGAAGCGATTAAACGTAGCAGATAGAGGATCTCAGCTCACCTGCTAGTTATCAACCACTGGCTTTCTCGACACTTCAAACTATTTGGAGAATGAAGAAATTCCTCACCTTTTTTACCCCGACGAAGGGCCTTGAGCGCTGAAGCTCCTCTCCACAGCGCAGCTTCTTCTTCAAGAAAATTTTCTCGTAAAATGGGTTGGGTCGGGCCACCATCAAGTAATGGGCTATTTATTGGGAGTTACTTTTTACACCCTCAGTTTTAATGGATTTCTTTTAACACCGCTTACATTTATATTCTCACCCATCACCAAATATGCCACATATGGTTGTTTTAATTTTTTGGAAATAAAAAGTTTAAACTCTTCACTTTTGCATACAATTTATTCTCTTTTACTACTCAATCATATACTTAATGATTTCTCAAATTTTTTATATTTTATTGATTATATAAATATATTTTGTCTCATTTTTAAAATGAACTTAAAAGTAGTTAATTGTGCATATATCATATTGCATATATCTACGTAATATGCCATATCACCTATGTTAAAAGTATTAAAATATTTAACTCATCTAATTTTTTATTAAAAGGAAAAAAGTATAAAACTTCTCACTTTTGTAATAATTTGTTTTTGAGAAACTTCTTGAGAGTATGCATCTACCTTTGTGATATGCAAAAGATTTATCAGATGTTCAATATATATATATATATATGAACACTCCTTGCCAATCTTGCCTTACATCATTTGTCAACTCTTTATAGCATCAATAAGGTGAGTATGACCTTTCTCTGTTAGTTTGTTATAGGTAATATTAGTAGGATGGTTGGATTTAAAGTTTTTAATCTTAGTGTTTCATGTTTTGTATAAAAAAAGAAATGAAGCTCTAAACACAAAATTGGAGACTGTAAATAATCTAAAAGCAATTATTAAAAATTCTCCTAGCATAAGTTAATACATCAATTTTCTTATAACAATTTTTATTAGCAGTTTGTTTTTTTTTTATGAAAATATAAATTAAAACGGCACAATACTTATCCATATAAAATTTTAGTTTCTCACACTTTAAACTATTATTAAATTAGTTTTTTAGTTTTAAACTTTATCAATTTAATTCATCACTTTAAAATCCTAACCAAATTAATCCCTTTAATATTTTTCAAATGTTTCAAACTTAGTTAAACTTATAAATAATTATTGATATTAATAAGTTTAAGTAACAAAATTAATAAGAAAATTTTGAAGCATGAAAAATAAAAAACGACTCTCAAATAAGTGAAGTTCGTTTAAAGCACAAATCCTGTTTTATTCATAATAAGAAGCAGCAAATTAACTATATATATATATATATATATATATATATATATATATATATATATATATATATATATATATATATATATATATATATATATATATATATGCAGTATTGTATAATATTCAACGCATTTTTTTTTTAAAATAATCGTAGTCTTATAAAAATTTAAAAAAATTGAATTTTGGACCGGCTCGTCTTGAAATAAGTCCAGCCAAGCCAAGCACACAGTTGGGTTCAATTTTTTTTTTTTTTTTTCAGATTGTAATTGTAGGTTCAAATCCGACCCTAAAAGAAGAGTTTGAAACCAAATAATCGTTGCTGAATACTTACTTTCAACAAAAAAAAAAAAAAAAAAACTTTTGAAAGAATCGTGCAGTTGAATGCTGCTAAAGGAAATAGAAGCAAAGCATGTCATTGTTTTTATTTTTAAAAAAGTAGCTTTAAAAAGCAAAAAAAAAAAAAAAAAAAAGTTTCTTTTAAAATTTTTACATGTCAAAAGTATTTTTTAAAAAAAAAATTCAAACCTTAAAATGTCATCATTTCAAATTTCAAGTAATGATACCTTTAGGGGTGTTCGTGGTTCGGTTTCAATTAATTTTTAATTAAAAAGTCATCTAATCTAATCTTAAAAATAATTTACAGTTTAGTTTAGATTAGTTGAAATGCAACGTGTCATTCAATTCAATCAAATGTGATTTGTATTAGAATGATTATTTTGGTTTTTATATATATTTATTTTTTTAACATCAAGAACAAAAATGTTGGACAAATGTTAAAAGTTTACTAACAATAAAAAAAAATAAAATTCATAGTCACTATGCCTTTTGAATCTACTAATATACCTGCAAAACTAGTGATTAGAGACACTAAATGAACAAGCAACATAAGATAAGCACGAGTAAAGCCAGCGAACAAAGCAACACAAAAAAGAGAGCGTCTCAAACTCTCAAGCGGCATCACAAGCACTGAAAGGAGAAAGTGTTTATGTCAATTAGATTAACTTGAATGACTTAGTCTTTTTAAGATTCTAAAAAATACAATATTTTAAGCAAGCATAGAAGTTTTAAACAAATAATAATATATTATACGTGATTTAATTTTTATAGGGAGAATTGAAAATCGATCCAAATTGATTAAAAATTTATAGTTTTTTATTTTTTTTTAAGTCAATTGAGTAGTTTGATACGGATTGAATCAATTTATCAACACTAGTGTTACGCATGACCTCTTGCCGACAGACAATAGTAATGGCTCAAAGGATATAAAGTTTTACTGTTGTACATGGAATAATCTTATTATTTTAGAACCACCACTTTTGTGTCACTCGTATAGATTATTATGCTTGTGATCGATTTTAATTGTAGAAAATATATTAATAAATTGATTTATTTTTTATTAATTAATTTTTTAACCAATTAAAAAAAGTGTCATACATAATAATTTATAAAGTTTAGTTTTTTTATTGAGTCAATAAGTTGTTATAAAGCTTAGTTTTTTTTTTTTTTATTGAATTAATCAATTTTTGAATATTTAAAATAATATAATTATAAGAAGTGAAGTTTATACATTACAATTTATTCTATGAACTTATTAATTTAAATCATTTATCTACTGGTTAGTAAAAGATTTTTGCAAAAGACTTAGCAGAGAACGAAACGCGTGATCTCTATTAATGAGGGGTAGATGTATGTGGGCTCAACCATTCTACAATCCTACGTAATAATTATTACAGAATATTACTGATCATGTCCTTATCAATCATAGTCCAACTTTTTTGTTTTATATATATGGCAGTGCATCGCATGAGAGCACTAAGTCAGCATATGACAAAATAACTTTTTGTAGGTTTCTTTGAAGATTAAATGAGGGAGACAGCTAAATGAAGCAAAAACTTCTGAAATGACGACACTACTCAATTGAGAAGAGAATATTAAAGAGGAACAAAATGCAAGTGCCAAATTCATTTCCATTATATATATGCAATAATTGATCTAGCGTTTCTTAAAAAGTTGAAGTTTCACTTTCGTGCATCATTTTTCAATTTCATTTTTTTTTTAAAAGCGACATATGTTACGAAACTAAAGTAAACTGAAAGCAAAAGAGAAAAGAACACAATAGATAAGATAATAGAAGAGCTTTCTTATTTGCTTTACTGTTTGTGTACAAATAATTCATAGAACCCTCTATTTATAGGTATATAATCATAATAGTAGGCATTTCAAAAGCCAAAAGTTATAATCTAAATTCAATAATATGTAATCATAAGATCAAGAGTAATATAAATAATTTAGGAGTTGAAAAACCAAATGGACACCCATTATGATGGTTTGGGAGTTGATAAGCTAATTAGACATCCACAACAATGATAGATTTATAACACTCTCCTTGGATGTCTATTGTATAAGGATCATTAAAACCTTACTAAGGAAAAATCTAGTGAGATAAAAACCTTAGTGACAAAAAAAGAGTGTATTGTTTCTTGTACACTCTCCTTATTCATGGCATAAATAAAGATTTCTAAGCTGATGCAATCTAATCTTGTGAACCAACCTTACAAATGTTGATGTAGACAATGTCTTGGTGAATAGATCTGCCAAGTTATCACTTGAATAAATTTGTTGAATATTAATATCTTTCTTTCGAAAATCATCGGTGAAGAAGAACTTTGGTGAAATGTGCTTCGTTCAATCTACTTTGATATATACTTCCTTCATTTGAGCTACACATGCAATGTTATCTTCAACGAGTATTTTTGGAGTTCCATTGCAAGAGGATAGCTCACATGTCTCTTGAATATGTTGAGTTATATCCACATAGAATCATCTTAACACCTTTTCTATATAGGATCCTTGGTGGGCAAAGTTATATTCTTTTAATGTTCAATTTGTAAACCATAATAAAACATTTGCTCTTGTAAAATTTCAAACTATTTTTCAGACAATTTATAATCTTTTGGAAGCTCTTCAGGAGTTCTAATGATACTCAAATCATATATATAAAGCAATTATGAAAACTCATATTCATATCTTTTCATAAAATTGAATAGGCAAAAAGAATCACATTATATCATTCCTTTTTATCAAATATTCATTGAAGCAATTATATTACATATCTCCATATTACTTCAATTTATGAGAAGATTTATTCAATATGATTGAGTACTTATCTCAAGAGCTTGAACTATTTGCTTTAGGCAAATAAAATCCTTAAGGGATTTTCATATATCATTATAAGTGGGCCACACAAATGGGTTATAGTAAAATCAATTAAACGCAAATCGATTTATTCATTTAGTGCTAGACTAATCAAGTATCAAAAAGTATTTGCATCCATTTCAAGTAAATGTTTGAAAATCAATGCCAAGCATGGGTGAAAAATCTAAGCAATGTGTGTTTGCTATACATCTGATGTCATTTCATTTTCGCCTCATAATTTCAGCATTCATAGTATTTTTGCACAAGCATTCCTTTTACACTTATGGTGTGGGACTTCAGGTTTTAAAGCTTTTCACTTTATAAGAAAGTTTAATCATCCCCAAATGCATCTCTCTATTTAGCCAATCATTCATTTGTCTGCAGACTTTAATTCATGATCCTCATTATTACTCATGACATTGCGCACTACATGATATGTAAACTATCATCACTGTGGATTACATTTCTGTTCCATGACATAATTCCTTCAGATCTTTTCATTTTCACAAGTTTTAGGTACGTGAAGTTCTTCTAGAATTAAAACAGTAATTATGTCTAAGGACTCTTCTAGAGTTATCTCATCCTCGAATATGCCATTTTGATTTTAAGCTCCTTTTTCTTTAATTTTTGAGGATGTTTATCCTTGGAATAGCCAAGCTAGCCATGCTTCAAGCGTTCACAAATGTCTAACAGATTTTTCAAGCTTTATGCATGCATCAAGTTTGTTTGTCCTATTGGGACACTGAGCATTAATAGTTGGAACTTAGTATTTAGTCATTCTTATTAGATCAGTAAATATGTTTAGCATTTGACCAAATGAATTATCTCATGAATTTTCAGTTCATATTATTTTGAATGGGGATTAATTCATTCTATCTAATCTCAAGATGATAATTTATTCCAACTAATCTTTTTTCCAATTTCTTCTTTTTTCCCCTATTATTGGGAAAACTTACACATAGAGTTTTATATGTTCCCAACCTCAAGATGTCCCATCATAATGTATTATGGTGGAGCATTTACGATATTTCCAAAACCCTCAGATGGGAAATACTTGGCTTCTCACGATAAGCCAACTACAAAAGACAAAGGAGAACTTATCATAGCTTTTTGTCATAATGCATACAGATGCCACTTGTAAATGTATTAATTAAAATCAATTGGATATATAATCTTACAAACTTCTGGTAGCAAGCTTACAATAAATGACCATGTGCCTATTTAGTCGATGCATTGATTAAATCATAAAATTACTTAAATGGTCCACATGGTGAGTGTACCCTTGTATGTTTTTTAGAAAACTAATGGATTTTGTCTAACTTTGACTTTATAACTTTTTAATCAATTTTTTTTTTTTTTTGAGAAAAACAGCACATTAAGATTCACTAAATTATAAGAATCTTCAGTTTTGTCAACATATGAATATGTGAATTCTCAATTGTCTTTCAGATTATATTAACCCAGGATGACCTAACAAATTATGTCAAATAGCAAACTTTTATGATTTGTAAACTTATAGGTTACAATATCAAGTGCTTCAACTATACTAATATACATGTAGTAGTACAATTTGGAGGAAATGCAAATAATTTCTATAAGATAAATTATTCAAAATTTTTCTCATTTGTCTCTCAATATGACATTAATATCATTGAAACTTATAACTTTATATGATTTTGTTCCTCCAAGTAACAATTCATTAGCTCTATAGGAGCTTTCAATTATCCTTCTTGTTGCTCGTCCAAGGAGCAATTTTCTACTCTTTTGGAGCTTTCATTTATCTTTGTATTACCACATATAATAATATCATTTGACTTCTTGCATTAAGAGAGATATTTTATCTATGAAACCATGAATAAATCAAATGAATATTTTTTAACATGATAAAATAAATAGCAATACACTAAAGCAACATTTATTAAAAATATTCTTAATCTATATGTATTGTCAAAGACTATTCTACAATACATATTTGCAATTCATGCAAAAGTATTCATGATTTCATCCAATCAAAGACTAAGTAACAAGCAAATGTAATATTTAACTATGTTTTTACCATTTATAGTTTTTCAATATGATAAACAAATACCATTTTGTCTTTTGGGGAATAGATCATCATTTACGGTAATCCTTGTCTCATTCTTCACAATTTATCCACTTTTGCTGAAAAATATATTCTTACGATTACCACTTCATGTGGAAAAATTATAATAATCAAGATAAATATTTTACTCAAAAGTTGTTGCATTCACTTCAAGGAATGGAGCAAATCTAATTGGACATGGGACTTATAATTTGTTGCCAAAGGCTTGATATTTCTATAACCTTTTTTTTTTTTTTTTCATGTTGCTACTATAGGAGCAATTTCTATAATCTTTGTCACTAGAGACAATCCTTTAATATAAATGAACCACAAAACAATAATATAACATAGTAAAAGAGGATAAATAAATCTTATGCATAAAGATATAAAACAACAAAAACCAATTAAGACATCATATAAAATTACTAAGCAACAATATTATCAAAGAATGAAAAGAATATACTAAAATATCTAGAATCACAAAAGTGGGATAGTTCTCTTGTTATTGTTCTTCTAGACACATAGCTCATTTAGATTATTCTCTTGTATGTCATGGTGCTTCTAGACTTATGGTAAAATTTCACCAAATCCATGCTATAACTCTTTAGGGCATATAAGCCTATTTGTATAAATTTCACCAAATCAATGAATCATTCACTTGCCTCCAATACATGATTATTATGCATTTTAATCCAATATTGGCTAAAGAAACAAAATAGTTAAATAGAATAAGGATGAAGACTATACAAATGATAACGCGTAAAATGATATCTTTTAACATGTATATGTTTCTATGAAATTAACCATATATAAACTTCCTTGTTGGAACTAATATTAATAAAATATTCTAAGTCAATGGTTCAATGAGTTGAAAAACACAATCAAATGATCTTAAAAGGAAGATAATATACCTTAGCTAGAAAGGAAGATAATATACCTTAGGGGAATAAAATTTTCAAATGGAGTATATACATACCTTTAAGTATCGAGTTCAAGGATATTGAAGAGTAGATGCTAAAAACTTCAAGGCCGTCACCCTTAGTTAAAGACTCATTTTGATAACATGTTCTGAAACTAAAGGAAATTGAAAACAAAAGAGAACAGAGCACAATAGATGAGATAATAGAAGAGCCTTTTTATTTGATTTCTTACTTGTGTACAAATGATCTATAGAACCCTCTATTTATAGACATACAATCATAATAGTAAGCATTCCAAAAGTGAAGAGTTATAATCTAAATTTTATAATTACTTCCATTTATTCAAGTAATGTTGAAAGGGTCCATTATTATAAATAATAATAGCATAATGTTTAATATACTTATTCTCGTTTAACTAGTGGTGCCTTGAAATAGAACGCATATGGGTAATGTAATCAAAAAAACAAAAGCAAATGGAGAAATTTGTGAACAACTGAAAGTGAAATCATTATTATTGCTTATTAAGACAATAAATGCCATTACACAACTGTTGGTGCATTGGAATATAACAATTATGGTAATGTAATTAGAAAATAAAAGCAAATGGAGAAATTTGCGGATAACTGAAACTGAAACCATTACTGCTTATTAAGACAACAAATGCCATAACACAATTGATGATTTTTTAATTGGAAAATTAGATTATTTTGTGCTGAGTTTGTCAACTGACTTTTTAATCAGACAACTGATTTAGGGATTCACTTCATAGGTTCTATAGATTATTTAAACTGGTGCATTCAAGAAAAAAAATTAATAATTATTACAATGATAATATCTTTTGTTCCATTATATTGTATTTTATATTCTTCTTTTCTAATTGATTGGTAAAAAATACTAAAGTAATATTGTAATTTTTGTTAATTATTGAAAGTATACTTTTTTATATTGTTTTAACTCATAAAAAAATAGATAAAATATAAGACATAAAATGAAAAAAATAATATAAAATTATAACTTCGGTTAACATAAATAAATTAAATCCTTAATTTTTATTTTTTTTGTTATGTACATGTGATGTGACAAAAGAAGGGTAAATCAAAGAGACAACAAAATAAAGATGGGCCATCGCCTTAATATGCGTAGTTTTAAACATGTAACAGGGGAGCGATGAACAAAGATTTTGTCTAAAGACTTTTATAGATTTCTCTCCATGTGGTTGTTGCAGTTTGGGCCCAAACTTGGCGAGGAATGCATGGTCGAAATTTATAACTAGTAGGGAAACACTTGGCACGCACACTTTAACATACATCTCATATTTCTAATTAGAGAATTTTTTTATATTATTATTAATTTTTAAAAAAATTAGGTAAAATAAATTTTTATATTTTTAATTTAAAATAAAAATAAACTTTTATATAAATAAAATATTTTAATAAAAATTATTTTTATTATTGACTTAAAATATAAGAATTTATTTATCTGATTTAAAATGTTAAGTTTTTCTTTTAAAATTGATGATAATGTAAGAGTATAATTTTTTTTAATTAATTATAAGGATAAAATTATAAATAAAAATATAAAATAAATAAAAATAAAAGATATATAAAAAATATAAAATATAAGTGTACAGTAGAACTACTTTAACTAATACTACTACACCAGTACACCTACTGTTCTTCCCTCCCTCTTGTTCTTTTCTCATTTCGTATGCATAATATTAATTGCATTTCAATAAGTTAATATTTCTAAACTTGGTAGTAAAAATTATATGCAATAATCATTCCACTCCAAACTTACAATCTGACATTTTTTTTATAATTATACTTTGTTATATTTTTAATGAAGATATTATTGTCTTTTAAACTGTTTATGAATTTATTTCATATTAATTTTGTGTTTAAAGAAAATGAATTGTAAAATCATTTTATTCATATGCTACCAAACTTATAGCTTACAAAATCATTCTATTCCATTTTCATTTATCCTGCTTCAATTTCATAATTCTTTTTCTATGTACCAATTGAATATAAATTAAAAATAAAAAGGTACCACACGTTAACTTTTTAGAAGTCAAAGGATAAGGATCCTCACTTTCCAAAAGTGCAATGATAATTTATATTTCACGGAATAAAATATTGGAACTGAATCAATGGCACAAATCAATGTATAGTTTATTTCGGAATTCTTATTGCTGATAAGAACTGTGCAGCTTGTGAATCGCTATAATAATTAAAGTTAATTATTTCAATGGCACGTATTAACGTATATCTAAGGGTCTTTTATATATATTTATTATATTTATACATACATACTTACTTCAAAAGTAAATATTATCTTAATTATATCTTTTCACAAAACATAAATTTTATAAATTTAATTGTTGAAATGAAATATTTTGTATGATAGATCATACCTAAAAATTTTAGAATTGATTAATATTTTGTCTTATAGCATTATTTTATCAGATAAAAAATTTAAAATTATAAAATATTTTATTTATATTAAATGCTTAGGAATGTTATATATATATATATATATATATATATATATATATATATATATATATATATATATATATATATATATATATATATATATATATATATATATATATATATATATATGTATGTTAAAGGATCAATCATGAGTATATATATTGATTAAAGGATGAGATCGTATCGTTTAGTGTTTGGAAGATAGTAATCTCTGCTCACAGTGCAGTTCCCTCTATTATTCACGGGTGAATTATGACTGACATTCACCCACCGACCCACATAAAGGAGCAAGGAGACAAATTGACGAAGAAAAGAGATGTCAATTTCATGCACATTTTAAAGAAGAAAAAGCAGAGCCAAGAACAAAATTTTCCATCAGAAACACACATTTCAAGTACGTAGTACATCCTTATTCTTCCATTTGATATACAGTTCGATCAACCATACTAATTAATTACTAACAAACAGCTTTCTTCTCAATACACCAGAAAAAGAAAATTGACAATTTTTTTCTTTAAAACATGAAAGATTTCGGCCTTCTCATATCATAATTGCTTATTAATTTGTTGGAAAAGTCAAACGAACTCCTGCAAACACAAAACAAAGACAATTGTCACACAAACATCTCTTTGTGCAAACTATATGTGTACACCCTTTGCTATTTATTTGCATAGTATAGTTGTAAAAAAACGTGAAAAATGTAGAAAAAATATAAATAAATAAGTAAATATGAAAATAACGTATCTATGTATATGCCAACGTTAATTTCTTATTTTGACTTCTTTTTATTTTCTTTTGGAGATGAAATAATTTTCACCTCCAAATTCTACTGAAAGAGATGTAGAATTAATACCTTAATTTGCGGGACACTGAAATCCTTGTGGTGGATACTTGCCACAGTCAATGAGAACCTGAAGAGCAAGTGGTAGAACAAGGTTGATATTCAGAAGCTTAAGCTTAATGGTGGTGCAAAGACAGACAGCAGCGTCCAAGTCCAAAAGCCCTCCCAGCACGGGACAGCAAGCTTGTTTAGCACTGCTACCAATTCCAATATGCACGAGTCCACCAAGAACATCAACGCATGCACCAAGCTTTAGAGTATCAATAGGGCAAGTAGGTTGAGCTGGTGGAGATGGCGGTGGAGGACATGGTGTTTCCGGAGGCTTAGGCACTATACTTGGTGGTGATGGTGGTGTCACAACCGGGGAAGAGGTGTTGGCGGCGTCACAACCGGTGGAAGTGGTGGAACATAGGGAGGTGTCACAATGGGCGGTCTTGGTACAACTGGTGGTGTCACAACGGGTGGAAGTGGTGGAACATAGGGAGGTGTCACAATGGGCGGTCTTGGTACAACTGGTGGTGTCACAACGGGTGGAAGTGGTGGAACATAGGGAGGTGTCACAATGGGCGGTTTTGGTACAATTGGTGGTGTCACAACGGGTGGCGTGGGTACAACTGGTGGTGGTAGCACAATGGGTGGTTTCACAACTGGTGGCTTTGGCACATAGGGTGGTGACACCACTGGTGGTTTTGGCACATAGGGAGGTGACACCACCGGTGGTTTTGGTACAACCGGCGGTAGCACAATGGGTGGTTTCACAACTGGTGGCTTTGGCACGTATGGTGGTGACACCACTGGTGGTTTTGGCACATAGGGCGGTGGTTTCACAACAGGAGGTTTTGGCACATAGGGTGGTGGTTTCACCACAGGAGGTTTTGGCACATAGGGTGGTGGTTTAACAACAGGAGGTTTTGGCACATAGGGTGGTGGTTTCACCACAGGAGGTTTTGGCACATGGGGTGGATGAACAGGTGGTTTCACCACAGGAGGTTTTGGCACATGGGGCGGATGAACAGGTGGTTTCACCACAGGAGGTTTTGGCACATGGGGTGGATGAACAGGTGGTTTCACCACAGGGGGTTTTGGTACATAGGGTGGGTGCACTGGTGGCTTTACAACAGGTGGTTTTGGCACATAGGGTGGGTGAGGTTTAACATAGGGTGGTTTTGGTGATGACTTGGGTGGTGGGCACGGTGCTTCCTTTGGTGGCTTGGGAACATATGGGTGCTTTGGTGGTTTGTGAACTGGTGGCTTCACTTTTGGTGGAAGCTTAGGGTGGTGCTTTGGAGGCTTTGAAGGAGGAGATGGGTGGGGACAATAAGGGCAAGCAAGAGCATTGAGCAAAGTGCCCAACTGCAAGAGAAGGATCAAAAGATTGGCTAGTGCCCTCTTCCCCATTTTAGAAGAATCCACTAGCTAGAATGAAGA
The DNA here is from genome assembly GCA_022379115.2 of Bauhinia variegata. NCBI lineage: Eukaryota > Viridiplantae > Streptophyta > Magnoliopsida > Fabales > Fabaceae > Bauhinia > Bauhinia variegata. The sequence goes on from CM039437.1 coordinate 23,662,180, forward strand.
AGAAGAAGAAGAAGAGAAGATCTATATTCCACTGAATACCCAAGAATGAAGAAGCCCTTATATCATGCTTCTAACTCTCAATCATCAATGATAATACCACTTGTTAAATTTATAATAAGTATAACTTTAGTGTTCATTGACTTGAGGACCACATGCATAAAAATCTTTAATGAGATATGTTACATATACATCTAGTTGTGCATACTAATTTTCACTCATTTTTTTTTTTTATAACTCTTAATTTTTTGTTTATAATTTTATCGTTACAAATAAATTAACAGTAAGAATATACATAAGGTGTGCACAAATAAGAGTAGATCCAATTTTTCTCAATCTTTAAAGGATATGAATGGCAGAAAATGAAGCAGACTCATTTTTGGATTCACGTGAAGGAGCGATGTCTCTAAAAGTTTCATCATAAAAGGAAGTGTGGGGCTGTGTGGTGAGTCCAAAATTTCAACTTTTAAAGGACAAATGGAATCGAGACTACGCGTTTCGGTGCAAGAAGACATGCTAGTTTTTTAACATGTAGTGACTACTCGTGTCTATTGAGCCCGTGAACGTGAAGGAGGGGTAGTTACTTAAAGTTCCTTATGTTATGCTTACCAGCTCTGCTTGCACTATGATTCTTTAATTTACTAGATTAATTAAAGGCATTTAGGAGGGTGATGTCATGAGATTTGCCTCGAATAAGAGGATTTTCCTCTAAAAGTACTACCTGAGAGAAATTCTAGTTACAATATTGGAATTTGTGTGTTTATAATTTACCAAGTTATTTTCACTCCGCAATTGGAGACTGATCTCTATTAAGATAATGCCTCTCTCAATTTTTTTTTTTTTTTTATACATATGTCAGAGTTTGAAGTCATATCAACATGTTTAAAAGATTCAATTATTTGTTAATTCTGATGAACTTTGGTAGTAAAAAAATGTTTTGTTTAGACTAGAAAATTAAGTTTATTGAATCAAATTCTCATTAATTATTCTTCCAAACAAAACACTTCGTATGGTTTTTATTACAAGGTATATTTGATGGAATCACACTTATTAATAAAGTTATTTCATTTTATTGGATTTTTAAAAAATTGTACTCTCTCTATTTAAAAAGTCTTATGTTTAAAAGTATAAGGCATTTTTTATTTTTAGGGAATAGTTAATAATATTTTTAATAAAATGTCCTTACTTAAAGTATTGTTTTCATCATTCATAATGTATTTGATTCAAGAGATAAAATATTAAATAGGAATACCGTGAGAAGAATACATTCTTTTTTAATTATCTAACTATATTTCTTGAGGGTGTAAAATAAGTAATAATTAATATCTTATAATTTTAAATGGAGGGAGTACAACATTTCATTTTTACCTTTACTTAATATTATCATTTCTTATTAATTAACAACTAATGGTATAAATAGTTAAAGTATTTATTAGTTTAATAACAACTAATGACATAAATAGTTAAAGTATTTATTAAAAATAAACTATGAAAAATAAATTACTCAAAATATATGATAAAATCTTGGCTAATTTAAAATTGATATTTTAGATTCACCTCAACTTAAATGATTTTTTTATCACAAAGTCAAAGAATCAAAATCCCTAATATTATGTTTCGACGAGAAGAGAAAATAAGGGAAAGGAAAATTGAAGGAAAGAAAATGTTTTCACTTTTAATTTTGGATGAGTAGGAAAAGAGACATAGAAAAGAAAATTAACTATGTTTACTGTAACAATATGTAATACCTTCATTATAAGTCACTATTCAAATAATTTGTAGTAATTTTGGAAAAGGAAAACCAATACAAGGTAGAGTAATTTTCTCTCTAAAATCTTTCAATTTTTAGAGAAAACTTTTAAATGAGTTCCACCCCCATTTTCTCATTTAATTTTCTTCCCTCTATTTTCTCTCTCAATTCAAATAGGAGAAAATTCATTTTCTCACTTATTTTCTCATTCCAATTTAACTCTTTGTTTGGATGAGGAGAGAAAATGAGAGAAAAGAAAATATAGAGAAGAGAAAAGTGAAGAAAAATATTTTCTCTCTTATGTTTTGGATGGAGGGAGAAAATAGAGAGGAAAAAAATTAGCTAATTTGATAATGACAAAAACATCCATTATTGTTATGTGGGACCTCCTATAATTATGGGATAATTTTGAAACATAAATATTGACGCAAGATAGAGTGAGTTTTTTCTCCAAAATCTTTTTACATTTAGAGAAAAAACTTTTATGTGAAACTCACATCTATTTTTTCTCTCTATTTTCTTTTTCCTGCTTTTCTCTCCTATCCAAATAGGAAAAAATCTACTTTTCCTCTAATTTACCTTTGTAGTTTTCTTTCCTTCCTAGTTTTCTTCCCATCGAAACACAGGAAAAGAGATGCCAAAACAAAGATATAGAAATGACTGTACATAAATAATTCCACGTAGGAGAACTCTTTCATAACCTTAGAGTAACCTATCCTTCCTTCCAGCTATTTTATTTTATCCAAATGAAAAATGAGAAAAATGTTTTTCAATGTCAACAAGTTCTTGGTCTTGTAGATTGTTAGTCACTCTTTGTCTTTAGGTTTGATCTTCTCTTTCAAGATTATGAAAAATAGCTTTTAGTATAACATTTCAGTTTAATTTAAGAGATTGGCACCACTGGTAGAAATAGAACATTTAGATAGAGGGATATATCAGATTATCGCATCTAATTGAACTGAAAATATTATTTTTTCCATGATTTCTCTTAGATTTTGCTTTTATTAGACAAAAATATTAATAAGTTATTCAAAAAATATTTTTTGACTAATACAAACAAAGTGAAACTTAATTTGGATCAAATTTTGAGACCACTGATTATGTCGAATTCAAAGTGTGTTATGCGTATAATATTTGTTTGTGCATATTTATTTTTTTATATATTTTTTATTTTTATTTATAATTTCATATTATAAACAACTACAAAATAGAAGGGTGTGCAAAAAATGTGCATTCAGAGGTCTATAAGTGGCATTTTCCTATATTTAATGGCTAATGCTAAGCTACCCAACTCTCTATGTCTTTGGTGAGAAGTGTGATTTTAGAATCATTGTAAAATTCTTGTAAACCAAGATCCTACTAGGGGTGGTTGTGAGTTGTAGAATTTTAGTTTTCAAATCAAAATTTCAAAAAAAAAATCTTTTTGGTAAAACTAGTTGTGAGTTGTAAGTTTTTGGACAAAATCAAATTTTAAAACAAAATTTCAAAACCATACTCCTTGTTTGGAATGGTTTTAAGTTTTATGTTTTTAGTTTTCAAATACAACTAAAATAAAGTGTTTCCAAACAAAAAAAAAAAAAAAGAAGTTGTTTTGTTGATGGGTGTTGAAGCTTAAAAAAAATAAATTTCTTACCCTCAAATTTATAAATTGTATTAGAGCAAATATGGTCGTATTCCACAAGTGTTGGTGGATTAAATCTAAACTCAGAAACAAAAATAAAACGGCAATCGGGATATGAAAATCTAGAAAGAGTGCAGAAATAAATTTGCAATAAATAAAAAAAAAAAACAATGAATTAAAACTTTGTAAAAGAGTGCCATTGAATAGAACTCTAGTCAAGCATTGGTGGATTAAATCTAAACTCAGAAACAAAAATAAAACGGGAATCAGGATATGAAAATCTAGAAAGAGTGCAGAAATAAATTTGCAATAAATAAATTAAAAAAAAAAACAATGAATTAAAACTTTGTAAAAGAGTGCCAATGAATAGAACTCTAGTCAAGCATGCTTTCCATATTAGTTGATCAAGCTGATCATTAAACACTAAGGATGGTAGTTCTTCCTTCAAGTAAATTAGTGTGAATGATAAATCATTCAGCCTTTCCTTAAGAGTACTTAGTCATGGAATGTTGACCTACGATTAAGTCTTACTCACTAACCAACCCCAAATACGTTCATGGGATTTAGACTATGTAACACTAAGATCTAGAAAGACCACAAATTTTACTCAATGATTCAACGTCATTCATTTAAAGTAGATTGAATACTTCATCAATTCCCTTTGAAGATCAATTAAATGAGACAGTTGATTTGCTACTTTGTTGGATTATGCAAACAATTACAAATTTGCTTACCTAACTAGCTATATTCAACAGATCAAAATGGGCCGCCTAATATTTTAGCTAAGAGAAATAATATGAAGCATAATGTATTATTTGAGGGGAAAACACTATGAAAATCAAGTCTCACAGTATATACAACCTTGACTAGAAAAGAAAAATTTAGTAGCACATGGTGTACAGAAAGAACAAAAGAATACGTAAAACTGGAATAACAGAAGGTTCCTTCTCCAATGTTCCTAATCTACTTTATACAAGAAGAGGAAATGAGGAAGAGAAAACCCTAAAAGATAATTCTAGGAGATAATCTCAAAAGATAAACCTAAAAGAAATTCCTAATTTTGAAATTAAAAATGACAAGATAAAGTTGACGGTTGACTTCTGGATAAATCTGAACTACTGGCAAAAGTCGTGTGCACATTTAGTGAAGGAAACTAATATGCCAATTTTGCCAATGTTCTCTAGGTTATCTTGATGAAAGGTGTGAGCATGCTTAGTGAGAAAATTTCTTTTGCTTGCGATGGTCGCACGAATTTATCTTAGGCGTAAGCACGCCTAACACATGAAATGCTTTTGCATATTGGCTGTGTTCACCTAACCATCTAAAATCAAAATAAATCTATAAAAATCTAAATTTTCAATCAAATATGTCCTTTCCAACAAACATACATGTTATATTCAATTTCAGGCTTTTCTCATCCAATTAAGCACAAGATCAACTCATAAAGAGGGGGAATTATCAACCAAAAACCAGTAGAAATGAATGCTTATCATTTTTTTTTCTTAACTTATTTTCAAAGCGTTTTAGCTTTATTTTCTAAAATAAAAAATTGAATCTAATTTCTGGGTTCAAGTTGCAAAAACTTAGTTGAAAGTTGGTGTATTTTGCTGATAGTCGTGGAAGTGGTTCATTTGGTGTGGTTTGGGCAAAAAAGAAAAAAATGCACCAAACCGCAGGCAATTTCAAAAAACACAAATTAATATTTGCTTTGGTGGTTTGAGACTTGAGACAATTTGAAATGATTTGAAACTATTTGTTTGTGGTGGTTTTAGTAAACAAAAACCTGCCTAGCATACTCACGCAATGATGAAAACAAACATCCACCATTGCTTAAATTAAATACCAAGTAATTTTTAAAAGAAAGATGATGTCTATCTTGTTAGCTTCTCTAAGTTTTTTTTTTTTTTTTTTTTTTTTTTTTTAAAAAACTTTTAACTATATATATGGAAAATATAATATTTTAATGATTTACGGTTTAATTTGGTTCCTGACGATTTTTTTTTTTTTTTGAAACAACCAAATAGAACCGAACGGAACTGTTGTTTTGGCAATATTAAAATTACCTAAGGTTATGTCCATTTCGGATTTGTTAATTTCGGTTTGGTTTGAGGTGGTTTGTTTACATCCTTACTTGCTGAAATAAAAGGAAATCTCATCACCCTTCTCTCTTGATATATAGTTTGGATTTTAAATTTAAAACAGTAACTAATCCAAACATAGCCATAAAAAGAAGATTCTAGTTTCGGTTGTCAGTTGTAAAAAGAGGATCACCACTTGACACCCATAGATGGTAGGGGTAAGGAAGGTGTGGTGTGCTCAACTGTAATTGTAATAGGAGTGAGCAAAGTAATACTAATTTTATAGTTGACACTGGTTTCAATTTTAAAATTTTAAAAACTCAACTAAAAACTTGTTGAAACTTGGCCGAAGTTACTTAATATGTTCTGTGAAAGTTATTTTTTGTAAAAATTAATAAAAAGCATTTTATAAGAAAATATGCGATAAAACAAATTTAAAATAGTTGCTTCTTCGTATATATTCTTGTATGATATGAGTCTTTTGTTTTATACGGAATTGTAAATTTTGACATGCATGGCGTGGTTTAATTCTTCAAAATCTTCACAGCAGTACTAAGATCACATGGCAAGCATTGGCATTGAACTAATATTATACGAACTTACTTCACTCAAATATATATTAACTATGATTTATACAAATATGAGAAGGCTAAATAATACTCTAAATAAGATGTGTTGGGTTAGTAGTAATAGGTATAGCCATATTGCATTTTAGGCCAGATAATTTGAATTTAAAACTTTAAAGTTATATTTATTAAGAATTTTTTTTTTTTTAATTATAGGATGTGTGAGATAGCCTATAGTTGTAGCAAAAAATAAAGGGACAAATCATGTTGATAGAAATAAGATATCTCTAGTTTTGATATGTCTAAACACCAACAAAAATCATTTTCCACCGGACCACAATGATAGTTACTGTAAAACTAAGGTAGTGCCTACCTTTCAGAGATAGTCTGCTAAATTCTCATTGTGAGGGGTCCAGTGGAATTCTGTCTTTTACCCTTGGATATGAGGCATAGCAAATTGAGTCTATATATTCTCTTTTGTTAGGTGAGAATGGATAACAACGTATTAGAAAGAAAAATGAATAGATGCTCTTGTCTTTATTGTTTTTCTTAAACATAAAATAATTCATCTAATAATATAAAATTTGTGGTTGAATTAATTTCTAACCTATATCAAAGTCTCGTTGACCTTACGGAGAATCTTTTGATTGCTTTTTAATTCATGTTATCAGTCTTGAAGAGTATTGTTGATTCATGTATCATTTCAATAAAAATATTATTTTCACTCTTGACTTTATCATTTAGAAGAAATAGAAATATGAGAACTTGACTTTCCAAGATACTCAAAGAAATTAGAAGATGAAAAGTGCCATGACAAAAACAGAATTAGAGGACACCAAGACTTGCAAAAGCAGTGTTCAATAATAAACTCCTTTACATCCAACGAAAATGTATTGCATTAAAATTTCATGCTGGAGAATGATAGATAGAGAGTGTGGTTTCCTTTGTTCAATAAATGTGTGTCTGAGTTTCAAATATGAAAGAAAGAAAGAAAAGAAAAGTAATTTGTACGGAATTCTGCAGATAAAATATTTGCAGGTAAACTTTTCACATTTCGTAGGTAAAATAGTCATCGGAAATTCCGTAAGTAAGTACTCCCTAGGAAAAATTACAGAATTCCAATCCACAAATAAATTACATCCAAATTTGAAATCCTTAGGTAAAACGTCAGGTAATATTTTTTTGCGAATTTTAAATCCACAGGTAAGTTTTTAGGGGATTCAAATTCAAAGGTAAATTTCTTCCGAATTTTAAATTCCTAAGTAATTTTCCAGCATATTTCAAATTTGCAAGTAACTCTCCTACGAATTTAAAATCTGCAAGTAAGTTTTTCAAACAGTGGATTACTTTATTCAATTTCATGCGAAATTTGCTGTGGGTTTCTAATCCTCTGCATGTAAGATATCTGTGGATTTAGAATCCACAGGTGTTTATACCTGAAAATTTGGTATCTGTGGAAAAATTCGCATGAGAAAATTGGGAAAAAATTTTGCAGGAAAAATCTACAATATTTTAGTCGTGCCTAAAAGAAGAATAAGCATCCCTAAATGCTATATTCATCATTTTGGGCTCACGAATCGCTCTTTGGCACTTGTAAATTACACCAAAATCAAGGTCATTGATATTGACGGAGTGATTTACAGGAATTTTAGTAGTGCCTAGAAGAAGAATAAGCATCCTTAAATGCTATAATGTGGTCAATCGCATAATTGGTAGTGATTTCTAGGAATTTTTGAACTCATTTCTGAAGATACAAACTTGAGAGTTTTTCTCTTTCTTTGTTGCTCCAATATCCACTAATCATGAGCATGACATTTCAAGCTCATATGGAATATGGGAAAATATGCAATCTTAATAGGAGCACTAACCTCTTTCACTTCTCCAACTCTACCCAATGCTTCCTTTTTGTTGACATCTTGAAGGTCCTCTCTAAAATAGCCTATATCTTCAATAGCCTCTATTCTCAATATGGTTTTGGTTTCACATACAACATTATCAGGCACTAGAACTCCTTTAGTTCGAACTCACCATATTTTGGCACACCAAATTGAACTAGATTATTGGATTGGTTAGATTAATAAAAATTTTCTCCTAAGACAATCTAACGTACCTAAATTTTCGAGTTTTGATTGGGTCCAAAGTTACCATAAACTTGACCTAACCTGACTCATAAATAGCTCTAATTAATTTTATTTCTCTATAATCTTTTATTCTATCATGTTACAAATTAAAATAAAATTAGAGTCTTCAATCCATCTTGCAAGCCTTGCTAGACATGGAAGCGAGGATAATGATTCCATTCCAACCCATTCCACTCATCTTGTTTGCATTATTATTCTATTATATTTCATTCAAATGAATTAAATGAGTTCTAAAAGATGTAATAATTTCTCAATAATTGTGCTATTTATTATTTCAGCATTAGCATTAAAGAAATGAATTTGAATTTAAATAAAATTAAAAGGGATAATTAATTTCTTTGGATATAAATAGACTTTCATGGTTGTGTACATTGTACAAATTCTCTATTCTTGAGACAACATCAGAATCCACCTACCCACCAAGTGACATGTGTTCGATTCAAATATCATCAGATGTTCTGCTAACAAATGAGGGGGCTTTTGTTCACAACATTGCATAGGTGATTCCACCTATTGACGAATCATGGAAAATCAACTTCTTCTCGCACTTTGAACCAGCCTACACTAGTAGTTCGACCGATATGTTTTCTTGTGCATGCATCTTGAGGGACCAAATTGGCTTCTTCCAAGCAGCTTGTGCAAAACCCTTAAAACTTTGCGATGATTTTCTTGTGGCAGAGTTGAAAGCGTTGAAAAAAGGCCTGAAATTGGCTCTCAAGGAAGGAGTTGATTACCTTGAAATTGAGGGTAATGTTGAAATATTATGTAATTTGCTTGCTGGCGACTTTGCTTTATTCCCTTTTTCAGCAAAAACTATTGCTAGGAAATGCTTTGATTTGATGTTATATTTTCGAGGAATTAATGCACGTCAAGCACAATTCCAAACCGACTATGCTGTTAGAAAGGTTGCTGCTGAAGCCGCCAATTCAAAAGAGCCCCGCTATTGGCAAAAGAGAATAAGTCCCGAAATAGCAGAGATCTTAGCCGGTGACATTCTTGGGCGTTGGATCCCTGTCGTCGTTGTCTGAAGCTTGCCATTTTTGGGTAGTTTAAATGTTTTCATTTAAAAAGTTGTAAGAATTTGGAAGGGTTTATGCCTATCTATGTGTTGAAGTTATCACAGTGATAATTTAGTAAAAAATGAGACTTTAGTATTCGTAATTTGGTAATGCTCCAACTTTCCCTATTCTTTTCTTCTTCTTCTTAAACCTTTCCTCTATTTGTGCGCTTATCTTATTTTCTCATCTATTTGTTTTGATGAGGCAAGATTAAACAAGTATTTTATATATATATATATATATATATAAATTAAAATGAGCTAATTAATATGCAAGAAGTTAATAGTTATAAAGCTTTTGAAACTTGCTTTTAAAAAATTATGTTAAGTAGCATTTAGTTTTTAAAATTTAATTACTAATAATTCACTTTTTATTTTATTCTTAACATCTCAACAAAATCACACAATTATTGCCCTAACAACTGAATTCCCTCACTCTCTTGTCACGTTCACAAGAAAACCGTTCCTGATTATTTATTTAATTCGTTGACAATGACTAAATAAATATTTACTTATTTAATTAATTTTTTGATGATGAATAAATAAATAAAATTTAATTATTTAATCAATTAATTAATGATAAATAAATAATAATCAAAAAATTTAATTAATTGATTGATAATAAATTAATAAATAACTTAAGTATATTTATTCTTAATATTAATATAATATAATATATGTTATTAAATTTTTTAACATATTTTAATTAATTATAAAATTAATTTTCAACAAATAACTCTAATTCAATGAGCAAGTTATACAACTATAAGTTTTCAATTATAATTTAATTATTTTGAGCTTGACTCACATCTAAAAGTTATAAAGTTGACTTTTTTCAACTAATTTTATCAAATAAACTCTTAATCAACATCAATATGAAAACCGACCATGTATTAATGATGGAGTCTCTGTAGAAGTAAAAAGATCTGCAAATAAATTAATAATATTCAGTGAAAATCCACAATTAACTATTGATTAATCATATTAATTGTTAGTATTAATTAAAATAAAAAAAAATATCAACTAATTAATGAGTTGAATAAAATTACTAAGGAGTTTTCTAACCTATGCACCAGGTGGATCGGATAAGCCCGAATTAATGCATGCGCCAACTCAGCCTTTTCTTAAAAAAAAAAGGCTATAATTAGTAGTTCAACTTTATTATGTCCCCTTTATTTAATTTCATCTATCTTATCACTAATGTTTCTCTTTCTCCTCTCTAACTCTCTTTATACTTCTTTATTTCACCCGCCTCATTTGACTCTTTGCAGATGGGCTGACCCATCTTCTACAAACTGCTTTTGGTAAGACAAATGAATTCGGATGATAAGTATATATCTTAAAAATTATTTTATTCATTTTTTTTTTTTGTTGGTTATTGAGTTATTCATTGTTATTTTAGTATACCAGTTACACCATAAAATACATTCAATACCTTTTTTTTTTTTTTTTTTTTCTTTCATTCTTTTTTAAGGAATACATTCCTTACTTCACAAATACAACGTAACAATCAGATAAAAATAGACATATATAAGTATGTATTTTAAAATCTATTTTATTCATTGATATATTTTATTCCATTGTTTTTTATTGAGTTATTTATTATTATTTTAGGGCGCAACTTACACCATAAAATACATCTCATACCTTTATAGAGTTGAGAGAAATAGTTTTTAAGAGTTGAGTGTGGCGGGTGAATTAGGGGTGAGAGGGGAAGAAATTAATAAAGACTAAAAAGTATTAAAAGGAGTTAGAGAGGATATAGAGAAATATTAGTGGTAAGTGAGATAAAAAAACAAATAAAAGAGACATAATTTAGTTGAAGTATTAATTGTAGCATCATTTTTTGAAGAAAAGGCTGAGTTGACATGTGTATTAATTAGGGTTTATCCTATGCACCAGTGCATAGGTTAGAAAATCCTTAATTTTTGGCTTATTTATTTATAAATACCACTTCTAAATTTTTTTACTAATACGTACTTATTCAAAATTATTTACCAATATATATCAGACTTATGTTTGAAGTCACATCATCTGGTGGGACTTCTATTCTAAAAATTTGACACATTTTTTTTATAAGTCAAAAGGGAACACTACTGGAAAAAAATTGATTTAGTGAGGACTTTAGCGAGAAAATAATTGTTTGTTGGAAATGAGAATTTTAGTGATGAATTATAAAGGTCTCACCACTTTTTTAATATTTGCAAGGAATTTAGTGAGGAATAATATAGACCTCACTATTTTATTTTAATATTTTTGAGGAATTTAGAGAGGATTTAATAGTTCCTCGCTAAATAAAAAGGTTAGCGATGAGAGCAGCGAGGGTTTACCCTTTGTTATCGCAATATTTGGCGAGAAATAGTGTATGCCTTGCTAACTCACTGAGAAAATCCCTAGCTCTTTCAATCAAGGTGTGGCTCCTCCTTTGTTTGTGGCTTCTCCACCGATTTTTCAGTCAGTTGATCTGCGTTTTCTTGCTTCTCCACTGAACATTATGGTGAGTTTTATTTCCCTCTACCGAACATTACAACATGGAGATTCTACTTTGTTATGTGATTTTGGAGACTTCTTGCTGTTAGAGTTTCTCATAGTGTGATTTAGGCAATTTCTGAAAATGAGTTGTTGAGATTTTTGGGAGAACAATTTAGGAGTTTGGTAATCTTAGAATGAGAAGCTCAGGGGGCTCTCTATTTGGATTGGGATTCAGCTGAAGATCACATTGAAGATCTTCTTACTCAAGATCGTGTAAATGTAGCTGTGCAAAATGATGATGAAATTGATGAGGATTTGGTTGAAAAAGAAGCTTCTCTCCCAGCTAAGAAAGTGGCAGAAGCATGGGTGACAGCAATAGGAGGAATTAAGGAGGCTGGCAAAGTATATGGACTTGGATCACATTCTACTACAATTGTTGGTAGCTCTGGAGGTGTATACCACTCAGCTCCTTGTCCTCCCACTCAAGTGCCAACCTACTGGACAAAATTTTATTGGGACACCTACTTTTGAGGAAGCAATTGCACGTGCAGTGAAGGAAAGGGTATCAGCTCATGGACGTGAAGTGGATGAAAAGGTATCAAGGGCTATGGCAAGTGTTTCAGATGCAGTAACAGAAATGAGAGCGAAGTAACAAGATTTTCTTGCTGCTATGAGGTGTTTTGGTGAGAGGAACTTAGTTCTAGGACAACAGGATGGTGATTCACCTAGACAATGCTTGATTTACATGTTATTTGGATAAATTGACATTATGAAGTGTTTTACGGGATAATTTACTCCTGTTTTATGATTTATATGATAATATTAAAAAGTTTTCATTCTTGCAACTATGACAAAAAATAAATAAATAAATAAATAATGCCAACATTGTCAAGAATGAACTTTTTATGCATTTAGATATGTTAACCAAAAAATTATCATTTGTACAATAAGAATGCCAACAGATCATCCACACATGGCATCTACTGCCAATGGATTGAGACAATTTGTGTCTCTTAAAAATCTTATTTTCACTCTTGACTTTATCATTTAGAAGAAATAGAAACATGAGTACATCACTTTATAAGATACTCAGGGAAACATCAGAATTAGAAGATGAATAATGACAATGATAAGAAGGGAATTAGAGGACACCAAGACTTACAAATACAGTGTTCAATCATAAACTCCTTTACATCCAACGAAAATGATATTACATTAAAATTTCATGTTGGAGAGAATCATAGATAGAGAGAGTGGCTCAATAAATGCGTTTGTGAGTTTCAAATATAAAAGAAAAAAAAAAGAAAAAAAAAAAGGAAAGTAACATGTACAGAATTCGGCAGATAAAATATTTACAAGTAAACTTTTCACATTTAGTAGGTAAAATAGTCATCGGAAATTCTATAAGTAAGTATTCTCTAGGAAAAATTAGCTGCAGAATTCCAATCCACAAATAAATTAAATGCAAATTTGAAATTCTTAGGTAAAACATCAGGTGACATTTTTTGCAGATTTAAAATCCACAAATAAGTTTTCAGGGGATTCAAATTCGAAGGAAAATTTCTTGCAGATTTTAAATTCGTAGTTAATTTTCCTGCATATTTCAAATTTGCAAGTAACTCTCCTACGAATTTAAATCTGTAAATAAGTTTTTTTTATCAGTGTATTACTTTATTCAATTTTATGCGAAATTTGCTACGGATTTCTAATCCTCTGCAGGTAAGATAACTGTGGATTTAGAATCCATAGGTGTTTATACCGGCAAATTTGGTATCCACAGAAAAATTCGCATGAGATAACTGGGAAAAATTTTTGCAGGAAAAATCTGCAATATTTTAGTCGTGCCTAGAAGAAGAATAAGCATCCCCAAATGCTATATTCATCATTTTGGGCTCACGAATCGCTCCTTTGCACTTGTAAATTACACCAAAATCAAGGTCATCGATATTGATGGAGTGATTTACAGTAATTTTAGTAGTGCCTAGAAGAAGAATAAGCATCCCTAAATGCTATATTGTGGTCAATCGTGTAATTGATAGTGATTTATAGGAATTTTTGCTCTCATTTCTTAAGATACAAACTTGAGAGTTTTTTTCTCTTTCTTTGTTGCTCTAATATCAACTAATCATGAGCATGACATTTCAAGCTCATATGGAATATGGAAAAATATGCAATTGTAATAGGAGCACTAACCTCTTTCACTCCTCCAACTCTACCAATGTTTCCTTTTTGTTGACATCTTGAAGGTCCTCTCTAAAATAGCCTATATCTTCAATAGCCTCCATTCTCAATATGGTTTTGGTTTCACATACAACATTATCAGGCACTAGAACTCCTTAAGTTCGAACTCACCATATTTTGGCATAATTTTCATAATCTAACACAATGGACTCAATTACACCAAATTGAACTAGATTATTGAATTGGTTAGATTTATAAAAAATCTCTCTTAAAGCGACTTAACAATACCTAAATTTCATAGTTTTGATTGGGTCCAAAATTAGCATGGTTTTAATTAATTTTGTTTCTATGCAATCTTTTATTCTATCATGTTACAAATTTTACGAGCCTGCTAGACATGGAAGTGAGAATAATGATTCCATTCCAACTCATTCCATTCTTATCTTATTCGCATTATTATTCTAATATATTTTCATTCAAATGAACTAAATGAGTTCTAAAGGAATAATAATTTCACAATAATTGCACTATTTATTATTACAACATTAGTGTTCAGTAAACCGTTTCGAATTTAAGTAGGATTAAAAGGGACAATTAATTTCTTCGGATATATATAGTCTTTCATGGTTGAGTACATTGTACAAATTCTCTATTCTTGAGAGAACATCAGAATCCACCCACTCACCAAGTGATATGAGTTCGATTCAAATCTCATCAGATGTCCTGCTAACAAATGAGGGGGCTTTTGTTCACAACATTGCATGGATTCCACCTATTGACGAATCATGGAAACTCAACTTCTTCGCGCACTTTAAGCCGGCCTACACTAGTAGTTCGACTGATATGTTTTCTTGTGCATGCATTTTGAGGGACCAAATTGGCTTCTTCCAAGCTGCTTGTGCAAAACCCTTAAAACTTTGCGATGATTTTCTTGTGGCTGAGTTGAAAGCGTTGAAAAAGGGCCTCAAATTGGCTCTCAAGGAAGCAGTTGATTACCTTGAAATTGAGGGTAATGTTGAAATATTATGTAATTTCCTTGCTGGTAACTTTGCTTTATTCCCTTTTTCAGCAAAAGCTATTGCTAAGAGATGCTTTGATTTGATGTTATATTTTCGAGGAATTAATGTTCGTCAAGCTCAATTTTTGATCATGCTCTTAGAAAGCTCGCTGCTGAAGCCGTCAATTCAAAAAAATCCCGCTATTGGCAAAAGAAAATAAGTCCTGAAATAGCAAAGATCTTAGCCGATGACATTCTCTGGCGTTGGATCCCTATTGTTGTTGTCTGAAGCTCACCGTTGAGTGTTTAATTCACCAAATGCAAATTTCTGGGTAGTTTTACATGTTTTAATTAGAAAGTTGTAAGAATTTGGAAGGGTTATGCCTATCTATGTGTTGAAGTTATCACAATGACAATTTAGTCATCAATAAGACTTTAGTATTCGCAATATGGTAACGCTCCAACTTTCCCTATCCTTTTCTTCTTCTTCTTCTTCAACCTTCCTCTATTTGTGCCCTTACCTTATTTTCTCATCTATCTGTTTCGACGAGGCAAGATTAAACAAGCATTTTTATAAATATAAAATGAAAATGAGCTAACTAATATGCAAGGGGTTAACTGTTATGAAGCCTTTGAAAGTTGACTTTTAAAAAATTGTGTTAAGTAGCATTTAATTTTTAAAGGTTAATTATTAATAATTTATTTTTCATTTTTATTCTTAATATTTTTAACAAAATCACACAATTATTGCCCTAACAACTCTGCTCTCACTCCCATCACATTCACAAGACAATCACCCCTTATTATTTATTTAATTTGTTGACAATAAATAAATATTACTTATTTAATTAATTTGTTTACCATAAATATATTTAATTATTTAATTAATTGATTGATAATAAATAAAATAAATATTTAATTATTTAATTTATTAATTGATAATAAATAAATATCTAAGTATATAATTAATTAGTTGATAATAAATAAGTCAAGTGACATTTAAATCATTTAACACATTTAATTTAACTATAAAATTAATTTTGGTAAATAACTTTAATTCAATTAAATTATAAACTTTTAGCTACTATCTTAGCTAGATTTACATCTAAAACTTATAAAGCTGACTGTTTTCAGCTGATTTTCTCAAATAGACTCTTAATACTCTTAATCATCATTAATGCGAAAGCTGATCATGTATTGACGATGGAGGCTCTGAAGAAGTAAAAAAATTTGCAAATAAATTAATAATATGCAGTGAAAATCCACAATTAACTACTGATTAATTTTATTAATTATTAGTATTAATTAAAATGAAAAAAATAATTAATTAATTAATATGAGTTTAATAAAATTACTAAGGGGTTTTCTAACCTATGCAATAGGTGGATAGGATAAGCCCTAATTAATGCACATGCCAACTCAGCCTTTTCTTAAAAAATGATGCTATAATTAGTACTTCAACTTAATTATGTCTTCTTTATTTAATTTTCATCTCACTTACCACTAATATTTATCTTTCTCCTCTCTAACTCCCTTTAATAATCTTCATTTCACTCGCCTCATTCAACTGTTTATAGATGGGCTGACCCATCTTCTACAAACTCCTGGTAAGACAAATGAATTCGGAAGTTAAGTATATATCTTTAAAACTATTTTATTCATTTTTATTTTTTTTGTTATTGAGTTATTCATTGTTATTTTAGTGTACCAGTTATACGTAAAATACATCCAATACTTTTTTTTTTTTTTTTCTTTCATAGGAATACATCCCTTACTTTAAAAACACTACATAACAATCAGATGAAAAGATATATATAAGTATATATTTAAAAACTTTTATTCATTGATATATTTTATTCCATTGTTTTTTTTATTGAGTTATTCATTATTATTTTAGGGTGCAAGTTACACCATATATATATATATATATATATATATATAAAGGCATTGGATATATTTTATGGTGTAACTGGTACACTAAAATAAGAGTTGGTTCTAACGAAAGGAACTAGTTCTTCACAATGTGAAAAATCAGAGTTTAAATCTTTGCTGAAAAAGGTGCTTGTATTTAGTGTCTAACAATTCCTTAAATAGAATTGTCTCCAATTAAAGAATACTTATGAAAAAAATAACAATGAATAACTCAATAATAAAATATAACAATGAAAATATATAAACGAATAGAATAGTTTTTAAGAGTTGAATGTGGCAGGTGAATTAGGGGTGAGAAGGGAAGAAATTATAGAGACTAAAAGAGTATTAAAAGGAGTTAGAGAGGTGATAGAGAAATATTAGTGGTAAGTGAGATTAAAATTAAATAAAAGAGACATAATTTAAGTTGAAGTATTAATTATAGCATCATTTTGTGAAGAAACGCTGAGTTGACTTGTGTATTAATTATGATTTATTCAAGTGCATAGGTTAAAAAATCTTTAACTTTTGGTTTATTTATCTATATATATCACTTTTAAAAAAAATTTATTGATATGTACCAAATTTAAGATTATTTATCAATATATATCACTTTATAGAAGTTATAGGACTTCTGTCACATCATCAGACTTTTATTCTTAAAATTTGATACATTTTTTTTATAAGTCAAAAGGGAACGCTATTAGAAAAAGTTGATTTAGTGAGGAATTTAGCAAGGACAACAATAATCCTCACAAAAATAGGTAATTAGCAAGGACTTTAGGGAGGAAAGAATTGTTTGTGGAAAATGAGAATTTCAGGGAGGAACTACAAAGGCCTCACTATTTTTTTAACATTTGCAAGGAATTTAGCGAGGATTTAATAGCTCCTCGCTAAATAAAAAGGTTAGCAACGAGAGTAGTGAGGGTTTACCCTTTGTCATGGCAATATTTGGTGAAGAATAGTATATGCCTCGCTAAAATGGTTGTTATTTCACCAAAGCTATTTCAATGAAATAGCCTTCACGCGCGAACATTGCACACTCCCGCTCTAATGCCATGCTTACTATGAAAATCCCTAGCTGTTTCAATCAAAGTGTGGCTCCTCCTTTGTTTATGGCTTCTCCAATGATTGTTTGGTTAGCTGGTTACATCCACTACTCTAATGAACATTATGGTGAGTTTTATTTCCCTCCACCAAACATTACAACATGGAGATTCTGCTGTTATGTGATTTTGGAGACTTCTTGCTTTTAGAGTTTCTCATAGTGTGACTTAGGCAATTTTTGAAAAATTTTTGAAAACGAGTTGTTGGGATTTTTGGGAGAGCAATTTGGGAGTCCAGTAATCTTAGTATGAGAAAATAGAATGAGAAGCTCAGGGGGCCCTCTATTTGGATTGGGTTTCTGGTGAGATAGAAAATTGTACAATCTAGCAAGAGTTTCCACTTCTTCTCCCATTGATTCAGTCTATACTTGTGATATGTGTATAGGTTTCTTTATTTTATTTTATTTTATTTTTTTTATGTGGATCTACGGTTATGTGGTAAAACATGTTTTTCCCCCAAACTAGATAGATTCTATGTTCTATCTGTCAAGCTAGACGCCGGTATAATAAAATATTGTAGGATAATTCTAGTATGGAAAGTTAATTAGGTGTGTTGTTGAGGGATGAATTGCCACTTTAGATTAGTTTCTAATGAGATTATGCTGTTAGACATGGATAATAGAGACAAGATAGCTATGGACGTTTGGATAAGGACATGTAGGCATGAGACTCTAACTGCATTGTGGAATATGCATGGAGCTCTATGTAAAGTGAATTGATTGGGTGTTAAACTTATAGTAGCAGTTTGTTAATCTGTTGTGTAAAATAACTTGTATATCTAGAAACGGAAGAAAAACATCCCAAACCATCTCTAATTTGTTAGTTTCTTTCCCAGTGGAATTCATTCTGCTTAAGGAGTAGTTTTGAGTACATTAAGTCTGAGTAACTCACTCTGTGCATCAAGCTCACTCATTGTGTTTTCTGCATCGAAGTGTTCACACTCACTTAAATTATTTATAGATTTACATGATTATTGTATTTGTTATATATTCATTTTAGTGGCTTCTATATAAATAACTTTGTGTGCTCTTGTGTAAGTTATGTGAAATGTGACATACAAAGTTAGAACCGATAGGCCATAACTTACGATATTAGCATGCACAAGCCTGTATTTGAGCAAGACCCTGGTTCTAGTTAGCCCTTCAAGCAAGAGAATGAAAGACAAACGATAGGCCATGTGCATATTGGTTGACAGAGGAGTTAGAAACTTTTTGAAGAGCTATACATTTTAAGGAAAATGCTAAGTACATACTTATGTACGCTCTTTTTACACACATTATGTTTATAGTTAGAGGAGGGAAAAAGTTAAAAATCCAGGAATCGGAGAGACTCAATGTAAAATTTGCATAAATTTTAGTGGTGAAACTTTAATTGCCATTAATTGGAACCTTTATATATTTAGAGTGGAACTTCAGAAACATAGGGTGCAACTTCACTTTATTGTAAAATTAAGAACACAAGCATCTCTCCACAATATAATGGATCTACAAAAAAGAGGATGACATACAGCAGATGAGGACATACTCGTTAGATTGTTCAATATTCAGAGATAGCTAGAAATTGATACATGGGTTACTTCCAAGAAAGAAACTGCAACAATAGTTTAACAAAAGAAAAAAAAAAAAAAAAAAAACTCTAAATAGCTGAAGCAAAAGCTGCATGATGAAATCACTTCTCAGTTGTTCTTTATTTCAAGCCTGAATAATATGTCAAAACATGGTTCACATTAAATTTAGTTCTGAAAATCAAGAAATAAAATGAACAATGAGAAAAAAGAAATGAGATTCATATTGTATCGGCCGTGTCTATGTTCACTCTCTTTCCAATGCCAACAAAAATGTTTCTAAGTCTGCCATAGAGAAGAAATGAGATTCTTTTTTTTTTTTTTTCAATTATTTTTTCTTATTGATACATAGAACAATTAGTAATCATTGGATATTTTAAGGTTATTGAACAAGTTGGTATTGACTTGGATTAACATTATGCATTATGCCATCCCTTCTTTGTTTTATCTTTATAAAGTTTATGAATTCCAAAAGCAATTTTTTCAACAAGAAATGAAAAAAAAAAAAAAGAAGAAGAAAAAAAAAAAAGAAAAACAATAGGCTTCTCAAATTCAGCAACTTTTGTTAAATTTAAATGATTACCGTAGCAGGTTTTACATAAAAAAAAATAATTGATAATTGATAAGCTCATTTACATATATATATATATATATATATATATATATATCATGTTAATTTAAGATTTTATTTTATTTAGATTTTAAAATCACAGATTTTAAACATACATATTTAAAAATTTATGTCTCATAAAAAAAAAATTATGGTAACTTCTAAATTTATTTTCATATAATTCAAATTTAATAAAATAACATGTGCCTTCATTGAGATTCAATCTATTTTTATAATATAATATAAGATATCAAATTAAAAAATAATTAAGCTCAATAAAAACAAAGCATGACTCCATATTCCTTAAAACTGAAAGATCTTACTGATATGTTTATAATACAAATCAATTGTATATCAAGTTTTTAAGAAACATAAATCATATCTTACCCTCCCACCTAAAAGTTTGCAACATAAACTCAAAGTATAAGTGATCAAAATCATTATAAAAAAAGAACACTTTATGAATCTCATTCAAAAGGAAAATTCATTATAAAAATACTTTAAAACAAATTATTTATCATATGTATTGAAGCAAATACCCATTGAACTCAACATATGGATTAAAGGAATTAAAAATCAGTTATATAACAAACCTGAAACTCAAAAGTAAATAAATAGCAAACATTGTCACATGTATGATAGAGATAACTGATAACTAAAATTGTTAATTGACACTTTATAAATCTCATTCAAGAGAGAAATCCATTATAGGGATACTCCAAAACAGAGTAATTATCATATATATCCAAGTAAGTACCCTTTGAATCCAACATATGGATTAAAAGAATTAAAAATCAGTTATATAACAAACTCGAAGCTCAAGAGTAGAAAAAGTAACATATATCGTCACATGTGGGATAGAGATAACATATAAACAAAATTGTAAATTGACACTTTATGAATCTCACTTAATAGGAAATCCATTATAGGTATACTCTAAAATAGGCTATTTATCATATATACCCAAGCAAATACCCGTTGAACCCAACATATAGATTAAAGGAATTAAAAATCAATTACACAACAAACACTATTACTATTAAGAATATTTTTATTTTTAGATTTTCATGACTATTAAGAATATATGAATATCTCATAATTTTCATTTAAGAAATTTTAAATCATTATGAACCCTAGTTTTCTATACATTTTTTTAATGATTATTACTATTAGTAAAATAAAAAATTACATCTCTTAAATATTTTTAATTATGGTATAATATTTCTTATTTGATATTAGAATTCATAATCTTCTTTCTAATTACCATATAAATTAAAATACTTTATAATTACTATTAAAAATATTTTTATTTTAGATTTCATGGTTTTTAGAAAATATAAATATCTCTTCATCTTTGTTTAGAATCACAGATCACATCTCTTAAATATTTTTTTAAATCACAAGTTATATCTCCAAAAACTTTTAATTAATCATATAATATTTCTAATTATTTTTTAATTAAATATTTCTAATTACAATATATTTTAATTTAATGCTAGTATATGTCATTCAAGTAAAATAACAAATGTCAACGTTATATAAATATAACTTTTATAATATAATAGATATTATTTCTCTCTATAATAGTTAATTTACAAACTACTTAAATGAATATTACACTAGAAGGAAGCTAAATTTCCAATCGAAAGTCTTCCAAGGAAAATTATATGAATTCCAACTTAATCACATTTCAGAAAACTCAAACGGAAGATTAGCACCGTTGCATCATCTTGTTGGAATTTGAAATGTACCGTTTTGGTCATGGAATTTGAAACGCTTAAAAAGTCCAAACGCTGCTTTTCAAGGAAAAACACTGTTGGAATATCTCATTGGAAATTGGGAAGCCCCCATACCATTTCAACGATTTGTTTCATTGCGAATTTCTTTAAAATATACTGTCATCGAAAATTGAAAAGTCTACAACCAGTTTTAACATTTTGGTGGGACAAAGTTTCGACGGCTGTCGAGGACGCTAAAAATAGATTTTTTTATCCTTAAATTTATATATAGTAGATGGAGTAAGTGGCATCATATTTTATATACATTGATGGATTAGATCTAACCTTATAATTGAAATAAAAGAGATTGAGGGATTTTGAAAATCTAAAAGGAGTGTAAAAATAAAATTGCAGTAATTAAAAAATAACAATGCGTTTAGATTTGTAGAATAATAATAATGAATAAAATTTTATTCAAGACATGCTTTCATATTAGTTGGTTAAACTGATCATTGAATACTATAAATGGTAGTTCTTCCTTTAAGAAAGGGTAAATGATAAAACATTCTATATTTCTTTAAAAGTAGTTAGTGGGAACGTCTTATAATAAAGTTTTACTCACTAACCAACCTTAAATATGTTTGTGACATTTAAGTGTAAATAGCATTAAGATTTAGAAAGGCCATAAATTCTACTTAATGAATCTATTTTGTTCATTTAAAGTAGATTAAATATTCTATCAAATTCCTTCAAAGATTAATTCAATCAAAAAGTTAATTTACTAATTATTAGATTATGCAAACAATTATAGATTTACACACTCAACTACTCAACTAGCCATATTCAATTGATCAAAATGGTGTGTTTAATATTTCAATCAAAAGAAATAAGAAGTAGAATTTATTCAAATATTTGAGTGGAAAACTATATGAAAATCAAGTCTCATAGTATATACAACCAATACTTCTACTTACCTTGGCTAGAAGCTTGATGAGAAGAAAAGTTTAGCTGCACATAGTGCGTAAAGAATGCAAACAAAATATGTAAAATTGGAGCAGCCAAAAGTTCCCTCTCTAATACTCTTAATCCCCTTTATATAGGAAGAGAAAATGAGAAAGATAAAGATGTTAAAATATAATCCAAATCTTGAAAGGTAATTCATATTCTAAACGACTATATTAGGAGATAATCCTAAAATATAATTTTAAATGAAAATCATAATTATGAAATTAAAAATAATAAGATAAGGTTGACTGTTGATTTCTAAATAAATCTGTGTTGTTAGCTTAAGCCTTGAGTATGTCTAGTGAAGGGAACCAATCTGCTTATTATGCCAACGTTCTCCAAGTCATCTTGAAGCAAGGCGTGGGCGCGTAGTAAGAGAATATCTTTTGCCTAAGATGGTTGCATGATTTGACATTAGGCGTAGACGCACTTAACACATAAAATGCTTCTATATATTGGAAATTGTCCTTTGACAAAGCGGGAACACGCTTAAGCTTCAAAAATCAAAACAAATTCATAAAACTCAATTCCAATCAAATATCATCTTTCCAACAAACTTACATGTTAAATTTAATTTCAAGTTTTTCAATTCAATTAAACACAAAATTAATATATAAAGAGAAAGACTTATTAACCAAAAATCAATAGAAATACACATTTATCAAGTTATTTGTCTCATTTATTATCTTAAATTTTATTTTATTAATTTAGAATTAATTTAAAAATGAGATAAATTTCACTTGTAATATTTTTTTGTTAATTTTAAATTAATCTCAAACTCATAAAACGAAATCTAAAATTAAAAGCATGATATAAAACTTAATCTCCTTTCTGGCATGTGTTAAAATAGTCTATTTTAAATCTTATCCAAACTTTGTTTGATGGGACAATGATTTTAGTTCTCTGGACCATCTACTACGCTGGACAAATTTTGAGTTATAAGAGTCAAAGCTAGTATACCATTTTAACATGTTTATTATTTAATCAAATAAAAAATTTATTTAAAATGATGGGTGATTGTGATCTTGCTAAACCTAAAAGCCTGTCAACTATTTATGTGTTTAACATATATTTTCAAGTTTGATCAAGTATATCAAATTATGTATCATAGTAAAATTGGCCATTCGATAAATATAACTGATTTCACGTCTTCCCATTTGACATATTGCAGTTAAGTTCTTAAACGCTAATTGCATGTTCAGTTCTTTTTATCATTTTTTTTTTTTTTTGTTTTTGTTTGGTACAAGATGTTTAGGTCTAGAAACGCACAATGGTTTAGGAAAAAACATAAACATATTCCTTCATTCTGTTATCAAAGAATCGTGGGAGCTTAGATTAGAAAGAAAAGGGAAATTGTGAGAGCCACCATGATCTTATATGAAATATAATTACAGATCATCTTGTTGTCGAAAGGGAATCATCTATTTAATAAATCAATGACAATGTCATTATTTGTTAAGCTATATTAGTGTACATTTTTCTGAAGTATTAGATGTTTCAGGAAATGCACATGCAACAATTAATTGAGAACCTTGGTGCAGTAATTCCAAAGGAAAGTTCTAGTTTGTTTAATAAGCTAGAATGGCATATTAAAAATTCCCCATGCCAAAAGTCTTCCATTCGACCATTGGAGCTTTTAATTCAGTTCTAGCAAATTGGTTTATGAGGCTAAATTGGCTTACGGGCTGCTCGTAGACTCTTTCGCTATGCGACTTTCTTCTACTTTTTGGTCCTTTGAGCTCCCAAATTTATACTTGAAACCATTTAAAGAAATAGAGTAGTTATTTGAAAATTTTAACAAACTTTTCACCTTAACTAGGATTCTAAATGCATATTAAAATGGATTTATTTATGCAATTAAATCTCATTTTTCACTGGCTTATCAGGTTTGTAGGCCAGACTTTATGTAAATAGGTCTAACCTGTTTAGTAAAACAGGTCAATATTTAAGTGTTGGCTTTGCTTAAATTGGTAAATAGGTCAGGCTAGGCCAAGCCGAAATCAAGCTAGGCTGTAAGCCCCTGCGCCTATTTTCACCCCTACTTGTAATAAGGAGCAAAATGAGTATAATTTGAAGAAATCATTAATTATTGGGGATAAATCTAAATTCCACAAAAATTTGGAGATAACAGTTATTCTAATAAAAATAACAAAGTGGTTATCATATTCCAACAAGGATGTGCCACAGGCAAGCTTTATTCATATTAGTTTATTTAATTGTTTTTTTCCTTTTTCTTTTGATAGGAAGGCAAACTTTATTTTGTAGTCAAACTTAATGCTGACAGGATAATACATGTAATAATTTGTAAGAGATCATGGTGACATATTCTACATATGCTTGCTCACCCCTCCATAATCAAAGTTCTTACTGTCCTGGAGTTAATTGCTAATTAACATAGTCTCAATCCATTCTCCAACTGACCCATAGGAACTTCCACCTGCTATCAATGCTTTTCTGCTCTTCAAACTCATTTCCTTAACTCTCTTTCTCACCTCACTATCTTCTTCCATCAAACATTTCACAGCCTTTGCTATCTCATCACCCTTCACAATGTCACCTCTGTCTCTTCTAGAATCTAACCTCAACTCAAAAGCCAATCCCAATTCTTTCACCATATAAAAAGCGTTGAGCTGCTGCTCTCCATAAAGAGGCCATGTGAGGATAGGCACACCAAACCACAGACTCTCCAAGATTGAATTCCATCCACAATGAGAAACAAATCCTCCCACAGCTTTGTGTGCCAACACATCCACTTGTGGGGCCCACCCACATATAAAACCTATTCCTTTGGTCCTATCAAGAAAGCACGCAGGCAGCACTGTCTTGTAATCTATGCTTTCACCTTCCTCTGAAGCAATTCTGATGGACCACAAGAATCTATGTCCACTTGTCTCCAACCCCATTGCAATTTCTTTCAATTGGTGCACTCCAAACGAACCCAAGCTGCCAAAACATAAGAACACCACAGATGATGGTGCCTGTTCATCAAGCCATTTCATGATCTCTTCATGTTGTTCTCTTTTATCAGACTGTATATTGTTTTGAATCTTCTGGTTAATCAAGGGTCCCACAGTGTAAACAAGAGGAAAATCTTGAGTTGATAGTGAGCTAACAGCACGTGATTCCAAATCTAGAAAGCTGTTTACTAGAATGCCTTTAGTTTCTTTGAACCTTTTGAGATGATTCACCATGGCAATATATCCATCTTTGCTGAATAGAGAAGTAGGAAAGATCTTTGCAGGAACTGGGTTGATGTAGCCCTGGATGATTGATTCAGATTCCGATTCTGATTCATCAAACTCTCTTCCTACTCGATCATGCCGATCGAGAAGATAAAGTGTGAAGCTTAGAACAGCTGCATTACAGGTGAAGTATAAGTAAGATGGCAACCCCAGTTCATTGGCCACATCAATCATGGTAGTGCAGAACAAATCAACGACCAAGCCAAGGAGTTTTGGTGAATTGGGTAATATTTGGTTGACTATGGCTTCTTGTACACAATTTTTGTGAGACTCAATGAAATTAGTTAAGTATTTTTCTGGGGACTTGGACATAAGCTCCATTGGAGGAGGCTCTACATGGGGAAGTTCAATGAAGCTTATGTTGGCATGTGAAGCAAGCGTGATGGTGCTCTCTTTTAGTGCTTTCATGACGAGAATAACAATGGACAATCGTTCATCTCTTTCGAGTAAAAGATTCGCAAACTCAATTGTTGAAAAGAGATGACCAACTTCTGGATTTGGGACAAAGACTAGCTGTGCTTTCTTCATTTTCCCTTTGAAGCTACCAATCTTTTAAGACCTGTAACAAGAAGAGTAATCCCCATGAAGAACAAAAGAAACATAAATGAAGAAAAATTAGGAAGCTGATGGTCTTCCTTTTAGTTTGTATCAAGATTACTACATTGAACGATAATAGCATTATAACAATAAATAGTTACAGCAATCATTATACAGAAACATTTTAGAAAAATCTTTTTTATCATTATTATTTTTTTGGTGAGATACATAGGTTCTTGCCCAACGTTAAAGCAAATTTACTGAGCAAATTGACCGCCTATCAACAATTGTTTTAGGACTTTTCTTCAATCAACTATGACATGGATGTGGATCTACTGCAATAAAAAAATTGGTGTAATTCACTAATGTAGCACACTATAGCCGTTGGTGGGTACAAAGTTCTGGAGTGATTCATTCTTCTAACATATTCACCATTTCAGTGATGACACTGATTACACTAATTTAAGGTGGGAAATCCAATTTCAATAAACACTAAGGAGTTAGGTTCAGGAAGTTCCCTGCAGAGAGTGAAACTAGTGGAAGTTTAAGCCCCACGGTGCTATAAGATAAATGTCTTAAGTTCAAAACCTTTAAATCGTCGTTGCTGGATTTCACTGTTGTTGTCGTCGTCCCAGGCTTGAATTAGTCTTATGTATGAAATTACCTACATTGTAAAAAAAAAAAATTAACGTGTTACAGAAACTGTACTTCCCATATAAGACATGCAGGTATCTGCATATTACAGAAACTGTACTAGAAACTGATACACAGAAGCAGTACAATGAAATTCTTTCTCACTCAGATTGCTGTCATTTTGATCATTCTGCTTCAATTGCTCTCTTCAAGCTTCTAACACTTCCTTTCACTTTCCGGTTCTTTCTCGACTTGCTCTCACTCTGATCATTCCGCTTCAGTGGTAGATGTTATATAGAGTATGGAATGGTAAAAGAATATCTTAGACTTCATAGCTTTCTATGTTAATTTGGATTGGAAAGCAAAAATATCTTTGACCTTTTTTCTTTCCTGATCGGTTATATGTTACTTATTTTGTCCCTTGATTCAAAGATGAAAACGTATATCTTTTTCAGAAAGGAAATATATCTTTTATGATGAGTCAAATATATATCTATAATACTATCCTGTTAGTAATATAAATCTTGGCAGATATGAAGAATCATTTTTCGGGTGATTCTTATATGAAATAAAATGATGAAAGGAGAAGGTAATGAAGAGCATGTATGTATGTACATATATATATATATATATATATATATATATATATATATATATATATATATATATATAATGAATTATATACATACAAGACAAAATAAACATTTCTGCCAATCAATGAAAAAATAAAAATCTTAGTTTTGAGAGCTTTTATATTTTAGAATAAAAATATGTTTGACCTTTTTCGTTGACACAGTTACATGTTACCTATTTATGCTTTGATTCAAAGATGATAATTACAGACCTTTTCTTTTTTTCTGGGCGAGGAAACATGCATATCTTATTTGCATGAGTCAAATATATATCTATATCTATAATACTATATATAATTAGTAATATAAATATCTTTTTTATTTGATTTTAATATAAACACTAGTAGATATGTAGAACAATTATTTTTTTTTTTACTGTGATGCATATGTGAAAGAAAATAATAGAAGATGAAAGTAACTAAATTAAGAGCATATATATTATAACTGTTATGAAATAAGAAATATAGAAAATGGAGTTGAGAGAATTGAAAGAAAAGAAATACAGAGCCTTAAAAAGAATGTACTAGCATATGTATGAGAAGGATCAATTGATAGCTTTCTATGTTTGTTTGGATGGCAAAATAAAAATGTTTGACAATTCTCCTTGACTCTTTAGTATGTGTTACCTACTTATGCTTTGATTCAAAGATGAAAACATATCTTATTTGCATGAGACAAATGTATATGTATAATACTAAATTAGTAATATAAATCTTTTTTATTTGATTAGTAAAATAAATCTTGGTAGATTTTAAGAATCTTTATTAGAATGAGACATATATATATATATGCACTAGACTTAAATGCTTGCGCTATGTCATGAGTTAGGCCTTGTTCGATATATTGTACTAGGTCTGATAGGATATGGTTTAATAGTATAAGGATTTTTGGTACACCTGATAAAAGAGATAAGATAAGAATCTTATCCTATTTTTATTTCTAGTTTGGTGAGCCAATAGATAAGATAGAACTATTTCATTGTTTATCTTATCCTACTCTTAGTTAAAACTTTATCTTGAGGCTAATAAGCCATATTAAGTGGGATTGATTAGAGTTGATCGTATAAGGTTATTCAATATAGTGTGTACATCAAACACCATATAAAAGTGAATCATATTGAACAAACCTATACAATTCGACCTTATACAGTGTGCCAAATGCTCATAAAGAACCTTTTTGCTTAAGAAATTATAAGGAAAAATATATCAAAAGCAACAAAAAAAAGATGCCC
The DNA here is from genome assembly GCA_022379115.2 of Bauhinia variegata. Taxonomy (NCBI): domain Eukaryota; kingdom Viridiplantae; phylum Streptophyta; class Magnoliopsida; order Fabales; family Fabaceae; genus Bauhinia; species Bauhinia variegata. The sequence goes on from CM039437.1 coordinate 23,691,229, forward strand.
CTAAAACACAAAGGGAAAAGAGATTAAAAAAATGGGAAAAAGAATTGAAAAAAATAACACAACTCTATTCAAATTCAGTAAAAGAAAAATGATAAAATACCTTGTAAATGCAGTACAAGCTTCAGTTTTTTTTCTTTTCTCAGTAGGAGGATGAAGTTCTGGAAAGCCAAAAACAATGGAAATAGAGAGGTGGTGACCTGACGGCGGTTTCTGCTACTGCTGCTTTGCTTGCATTTTGAGTTTGATAGCCTTTTGGGCTCTGACTATTCGGAGAAACAAGAGCCGTTAAAGCAAAGTAACTGATGGAGAAATTTGAATTCCAGGAGACCAATTACAATTAGAAAAGCAAAGTAACTGATATCAATTCTCTGATTGATTTTTTTTTTTGCCATATTTTCAAAATATTATAAATATGCTATTATTACTTTAAAAAATAATTCAATTGTTTGAATAATATAAATTTGTAATAATATAACTTTGTAATTTGAAAGGGAAACAGACAAATGTATTAATTTACAAAATCAAAGTAACTAATATCAATTTTTTGAATGATTTTTGGTATATTTTAAAGAGATAATATCAATTATGCAATTGATAATATAGAACAATAATTTTTTCATTGTTTGAATAATATTAAATTGTAATAAATTTATACATTTAAAAGGGAATAATATCACTTTATAATAAATAAATTGGAATATAAAACGGAAATAGAGAAACCGTTTGACATTTGAAACTGAAATGAAATAGTGAAAGACATGTGTAAATGAATTTAATTAAGACATTGGGATAGACATGTGATGTCTACCAATAAAAAATGTTATAATTAATAAAGTAAAATAAATGACATTAATGTTTTGCTGACTTGTCCTTCTAATTGATCTGGACTACTTTTAAATTAAGTATCTTTAATGTAATAGTATAATTTTTAGAAATAAGGCTTTAGTACTTTTATATTTTAAAATCAAACTCAGCATCTCTCCAAATACTTGAGTTAATATTAAAAATTTTGTATCTCTGTCTTATTTGTAACCAAAAAAAAGAAAAGAAAAGATATGGACCATCTAAATTTCATACAATAAAAGATTGTGTACTCAATGCAATCATTAATATGACCTACCATTAGTAGGTTCAAAGTTATGTAATGATTCATTCTTTTAACCATCAGGCAGAGTATTAGTAACAACAAAGAATGTACTAAATTTTTGTTGTAAGAAATCTGCTTTCAAAACACTATAACACAACTAACAAGATGTTAGCTCATGTAATTATACTAAGCTCCACGTCCTTAAAGATTAAAAGTACTAAAGTTCAAAATCTTTTAATAGCCTTTGTTGATAGGGATGTATTGTTATTAGTAAGGATGAAAATAAAATGAGTTAGTTTGTGAGTTTTAATAGTTCAGGAAGCTTGGCCTATGAGCTAATGAGTTGTGCTTGAGTCAACAATTTTAGCTCCTTTAATAAATGAGCTAAGCTTGAATCAACATAGGTTCAGCTCATTAGCTCACAAGCTAACTCTTATATTATATATATAACTATATTGATTTTATATATAAATGAGAAGCTTGATATATAACTTAATGTTATGTTTTAAAATAATAAGAACTAAAAAGTATGCTCTCATTAATTTATGTAATTAAAATTTAATCGGTAATTGACAATAGTAGAGGTTAAAAACAAACAATTAAAATTGATATATAAATTAATGTGGTGAGAGACTTTTCCTAGCTTATATGGTTAATAGGTTATTATCTTATATTTTGTTTAATCAAGCTTAGCTCGTGAGCTAGCTCTAGCTCGCGAACTTTTAAATGAGTGGAGCTTCAACTGAAAAAAAAAATAACTCTAGCTAAATGAGCCAAGTTTGAGCTCCCTAAATTTTTCGTGAGCCTAGTTTGAGCTTAACCTAGCTCGACTCCTTTCCATCTCTAGTTATCTATAGCGGAGGCAGTAGAGCATGAAGGGTGGCCATGGCCCCCTATGTTTAAACGTTTTCTTTAGTATTATACATGTATTTTATATTTGGTCTGGCTTCCAAAATTTTTATGAAATTTGTGTTTGCTATACTTAAATTTTCTTATTGGTATAAGGTGTTAAGTTTCACTAACCTAATTTTTTGTTTAATAACTTTCAAACTATGTATTATTTTAGGTGAAGACTGCAATGTAACTAAAAAATCTTAATTTTATATTTTTAATAACTTGTTGTATTAATACATTGAGAAAAAAAAATTTCAAAACCAAATATAAAATTTACAAGTATAGAAAAAGTTCAGTTTCACTTTTACTATTTTGTTAGTGAACCTTGTGACTTTTCATATTGTGTGTATACCATGATTGTTAGTCCACAACATAATAAACTTCTTTAGGGCATATTTAAAGAATATTTTGTTGTAATTGCATAATTTTGGGCATATTTTGTTATCGTATTAATTTCTGAATTAAGTTACATCTTTAAACAAATTTGTTTGTTTTCTTAAAATTCCATTTATGTTGGTTAAATTGTTCCAATGATTGGGTATGAGTATTTTATTGTGTTATTTACAGTTTAAAACGTTAAAAATTAATCCTTATAATTTATAAATATTTATAAATTAATTTTTAAAGTTTTTAATGTTTAAAATATTAAAAATTGGTATACAAATGTTATTTATTAACAAGGATTATATTTTATAAATGTTTATATAATTTAGAGACAAATTTTTAACAAAATTTAAATTATATAGACTATTTTAAATTTTGTGTTAAATTATAAAAATTAATATTATATAATTAATTAATAGAATTATATAACAAGAACTAAATTGTAAACATTGTTAACTATAGGAACGAACATTTAACATTTTAAACTATAACTTTTTTTATATTTTAAGTGAAATTGTTGAAAATAAAAAAATGATTAAATCATTTTTTTTTTCTTTTTAAGGAGATGCATATATGAAAGAAAATAATATAAGATGAAAGTAATGAAGAGCATATATATTATAATGATTTACCATTGCTAGCATATGTATGAGAAGGATCCTTTGATAGCTTTCTATGTTAGTTTGGATGGCAAAATAAAAATGTTTGATCCTTTTCCTTACTCATTTACATGTTACCTACTTTGTGCTTTGATTCAAAGATGAAAACATATATCTTTTTTCTTTTTTTTTTTTTTTTTGGGGTATGGAAACATATCTTGTTTGTTTGCAATTGAAGATATGTGTAATACACCATAAAAATACGATAATTAGCAATATAAATATTTTTTATTTGATTAGTAAAACAAATTTTGCTAGACGTGAATAGTCTTTTTTGTCCCCCTACTGTTCTACATCACAATGTTATTTTTGTGTATACATAATCTAACTACTCCTGGAAGACTGAGCGGCTACAATGCAACTTATATAGCGCACCCTTCATTTCTCTTGTGTGGAAACAAAGTGATAATATCGCCCTAGTTTAAGATTTAGAAAGTAAAATAACTACAGTAGCTTTGCCTTCTGAGTTAACCAAGCAGATATTTCTCTTTATTTTATTTTTTTTCAACAAACTAATCAGAATTAAGAGTTATAACTTAGTGTAAACAGAAAAAAGAAAAATGAGAAATAAGGTTAGCATAAAAAATAATTTCAAACCTGGTTCTGTTGGAATTTTTATTGGAATTACAAAATTTTAACACCCATTTACCAACGGAACCAATTAGCAACCCTAAACCTTAAGGTATTGTTTATAATTTGTTTCTTTTACTTATATATTTCTCACTTGTTTTATTTTCTTTTAATACATGACTTCTTATTTTCAACTCAAATAAACTTCTCTTTGTTAAGTTGGGTTGGGGCTAGCGATATCTTAATCATTCATTTAAAGTATCCATTTATTATCCAGTAGAGACACAACAAAAAAAAAAATAAAAAAATATGGATTCATCCAATAAGAGGTCGCCACACTTCATCCACATGATACCATTGTTTTATTTGAATAATTTATTATATTCTTTCTCACAATCCTTGAAGTTGGAACACATTAACAGAAGAGTTGTAATATATATCATTTGATCACTTTACGCATCTCGTGCTAATATCATCATTTGTAATGAGGAATCTCAACTCCGCTACAAAAGCTAGAAGACATTGAGTTAATTAATCAAACAAAGAATAACAAAGTCTTTGCGTTATTCCAAGAAGGATGGATTTGTCACATTCAAGCTTTATTCTGCAGTCAAACAATTAAGACTAAATAGTCTGTCATTATATATAATATTATATATCATGGTGGCGTCATCAACATATGCTTACTTTCCTATCCATAATCCAAGTAACTTTATATAGAATCGAAAGAGAATATAATATATTATTTGATTACTTAAACCCCTTAAAGGGAGTAAAGATACTGGACAAGGTGAATAGGTCAAGAAGAAGCTATCAGTAATAGTAAACCAGACTAACACATGAAAAAGGAAATACTAAATGTACACATAGCATGATGAAAAAAGGGGGAAAGGAAAATTAAACAAACAAACAATATGACCAAAGCCCCTTTTCACTAAAACACTTCTATTGATTTTATTGACAAATCAACAACTTTTTCTTAGTTTCCAATATAAACCTACAAAAGGAAGAAACTACATAATGGGGAAGATGGACTGAATGGATGATGGCAAGATATATATATACACACATACATACACACACATGGACCATTAGAACAATTATTAACTACCCACCCATAAAAAATGACTCAGATCAGTACATGTGACAATATGTGAAGTTTTTTGTCACATATAACATTCTTATTGATTTATGAGTCATTATTACATGTAGATTGTTAATTACTTATTTCATCATCAACCATGTATCACATAGTGAATGGGACTAATCCTGTAGGGAACAAAAACCATTGATCAGCTTCATGAGTTAAATGCTAGCAAACATGGACTCAATCCACTGTCCAACTGAAGCATAGGAACTTCCCCCAGCTATCAATGCTTTTCTACTCTTCAAACTCATTTCCTTAACCCTCTTTCTCACCTCACTATCTTCTTCCATCAAACATTTCACAGCCTTCGCTATCTCATCACCTTTCACAATGTCATCACTTCCTCTTCTAGAGTCTAACTTCAACTCAAAAGCCAATCCCAATTCTTTGACCATCTGAAAAGCATTGAGTTGCTGCTCTGCATATAGTGGCCAAGTAAGAGTAGGTACACCAAACCACAAACTCTCCAAGATTGAATTCCACCCGCAATGAGAAACAAATCCACCCACAGCTCTATGTGCCAAAACTTCAACTTGTGGTGTCCATCCACAGATAAATCCCTTTCCTTTAGTCCGATCAAGAAACCTATCAGGAAGTATTGTCTTGTGGTCTATGTTTTCATATGGAATTGGCTTATTGTCTGAAGCAATTCTTATAGACCATAAGAACTTATGCCCACTTCTCTCCAATCCCAATGCAATTTCTTTCGATTGAGGCACACTAAACCAGCCCCTGCTCCCAAAACATAAGAACACCACAGAAGACTCTCTTTGTTCATCTAGCCATTTGATGATCTCATCATGCTGGCCTTGATTGTTAGACTGCATACCGTTCTGATTCTTATGGTTAATCAAAGGTCCCACAGGGTAAATAGGTGGTAAATCAAGTGTCGAAGGTGAGCTTATAGCATATGATTCAATATCTAGAAAAGTGTTTACTAGAATACCTTTAGTTTCTTTGAACCTTCTGCCGTGGTTGACCATGGAAATGTATCCATCTTTGTTGAATGCAAAAGTCGGCAAGACATTTGCTGGAACTGGGTTGAGGTAGCTTGGGATGATTGATTCAGATTCTGATTTCTCAAACTCTTTTCCTACTCGATCGTGCGGATGTGGAAGGTAAAGCATGAATCCTAGAACATCCGCATTACATGTGAAGAATAGATAAGATGGTAACCCTAGTTCATTGGCCACATCAATCATGGGAGTGCAGAACAAATCAATGACCAAGCCAAGGACTTTTGGTGAATTGGGTAATATTTGCTTGACTATGGCATCTTTGACAAAGGATTTGTGAGACTCTACCAAATCGGTCATATATTTTTCAACAGACTTGGACATAAGCTGATCTCTTGTTGGAGTCTCTACATGTGTTAGTTCAATGAAGGATATATTGGTATGGGAATCAAGCTTGGTGATGTTCTCTTTTCCTTCTTTCATGACGAGAACAATAATTGACAATCGTTCATCTCGTTGGAGTAAACGATTTGCAAACTCAATTATTGAAACGAGGTGGCCAAATCCAGGAGGTGGGATAAAGACTAGATCTGATTTCTTCATTTTTCTGCTTGTATCAAATTTCTTCTTGTATCTGCGACAATAAAAGGAAATCGCTGTGAGAGGTGGGTTGAGCAGAGCTATGGAGGCCCCTAAAATAGTCCAGTCGGCAAGAAATAAATTAGAAAGAGAGAAATTTGGCTTCTCTAATGGGTTGAGCTTTCATTGAGTAAATTTATCTATTCATTTAAAACACTTATTAATACTATCACTTAGTGCACATCTTTAAAATAAATTTAGATCATTCATTATTGCGAAGCAGAGAGACAACAAATAAAGCATAGCAGAAAAATTGAATCCAACATCCGAAAGAGAAAAGTAGAGTGAAGACACTAATGATACGTGATGCAAAGTATATAGAATTAAAAATTTTCTTGGCATCTATCTAAAGTTTAATTTAATAGATGTGTCCTAAATGGAGGAATTAAAATTTGCTTGGCATCCACCAAAAGCATTAAAATTTATTGTCTTATTTTTATATTCTATTTTCTGTTTTATTATTGATGATTAGTTAAAAGATATAAATTAATTCTAATGTCATATTTTTATTTTTTTAATTAATGTACTGCAATGAAAGACTATGAGAATAGATTTAGTCCTTTCAGAGAATACTCCGCAAATAAATTATTTCTTTCATAAGCCTAGAAAAAATGTAAGTAATTTTTTTTAAGTGATTGAAAGACTTTCCTCGTGTTTCCTCCATTTTGCTTTTCCTTGTTTTATTTTATCAATAAGAAAAGCAAAACATCATGATGGAATCAAGAAGATTGTTTCGACATCTTATTGTATTGCTTATAGTAATTTGATGGATTAATTAAAATATAGAAGAGAATCAAGAGTTGGAATAATTCGAAGTTGGAAAGCATTTTACTTCTAGATGCTTTCCTTCCTGCATTTTGTCGTTTTCTTGGGTTAAACAAAAGAGGTATCACGTTGGTACCGATTAGCCATTGAAGGATTAGTTAAAATATACGATGAGAATATTCTAAAAACCAGTTATATTTTTGTTGTGTTTTTTTTTTTTTTTTCCTATTCCAAAAGGATTTCAACTTACATGAAAATGCTATATTAAAGACTTTAATAAGAAGGCAGTTATCACCAAACTAACCTCACTTTTCTAATTTATGCTTTTTTAATTCTATGATATATGATACGAATAAAATAAATTAACAGACAAACATGTGATGACTCTTATTAGTGTCTCTAGCAATTTTTCTTTTCATATATTCCAACCACTTAATTGATTTGTTTTTATCATTTTCTCATATTCAGCTTTATAATTTTATTTTTATTGCTGTAATTTGTTGCTCATCTCTTCAAAGCTCAATATCATTCACTATCATCAAGTATGGCTAATTGTATAACGATTCAACAAATTTTTCTTTTTTAGAATTGGTAGATACTTTGCAATTACAATTAATTCCTGATACCTTTTTCCATTTTGTCCATTTAGTTTGTGTTTATGTGAGACATCTTCGTTAATTTCTCCATCACTTTATAATTTTAATTTTAGATGCCTAAACTTTGACAGTTATGTTATGGCATGTCTATCTACAAAGTCAATTTTAGAGTTAACCTCTCCAATTTATTCCTCAATTGCGACTATTTGCAAATAGTATTCATTTAGGATTTCTGTAGGGAAAATTCACTTGTACACTCCATTTTTTACACTTAGATGTACACCTTAGTTTTTTAGTTATATTGTATAAATAAAATTATAAATAAAAAAGTAAGAGAAATATAAAAAAAAAAATCTAAAAATAAGTGTGTATGTGTAAATATATATATATATATAACACATATCTTTCTCTTATATGTTTATAATAAGAGCGCCCAAGAATAAATTGAACAAGTAATTAAAGATATGAGGATGATCCATCAGATATACCTATCTTTATAGAAAAGTTCTTTGTCTGTCTCTAAATATTTTCACACTTGCTGTCCTCCACAACATGCGTATTCTTTATAGCCCAAGTATATACCATATGGACACTTTTGTTTTTAAGAGCCTTTCATGACATTTCTCTGTAATCCATCATAGGTTTTTTTTTTTTTTTTTTTTTTTTTTTTTGAAGTCGAAAGAAAATTATATATAAATCTCTCTTTACTACTCTAGTACCTTTTCATCGACCCCATAGAAGACAAATATGGCCTTCGTTAAAATAACCAAATGGGTTCTGTGAAATCTCTCTCGTGTTCTTATATACAAGTACCAATGTGCTCTTCCTTCACTCATTTTACATTTTCTGGAACTCCAGAATCTCGTTAATTCGCTTATTAAGCCAAGAATTTCTGTGTTTTCACGTTTCAAATATCAATTTTAAAAGAAATTGTGTTCAACAAAATGGTGCTTTTGTTTAAGTTAATTCTTAAAACAATTTATCTCAATTCTTAAAACCGAAAAAAAAATTGTTTTAGTTTTATGATTTTAGTTGTAAAAGAGGTCCCTAATAGCCTTCGATCCACTTCTTCCCTCACTCACCCCTCATCCATACTCTACACACACATTGAAGTCCATAGAAGTAATGAGTAAAGATTTTAAACATTTTTAAAACTTAAAACTAAAATCCTTACCGAACAGAGCCTAAATTTTGTTCATTCTCTCGGGTTTCTAATCATTCCATATTACTAGATATGTTAGCTCAAGGGCTTTCCTCCATTATTTTTATTGATTTTGATTATGAAAATAATTTTTGTTTGTCTTAGATTTTCTATAAATTTCATTTTGACAAATTTATTTTTTCTCTAACAATTGATTATATTTGTTATGGTAAATAATTTGGAAAACAATTTTTTGGGGCTTGCAACATTTCCTTTTTCATGCTTAGTATGCATGCGAACCATGATGCATGTGTGGAGTGTCCCAAAAATCTGACATGGTGCAGCAACTTTTTCAACCCTTCAAAGTCAACTTAAGAGCTCCATAAGATGACAAAATGACAGCAAGGATGCAGCACTTTTGGTTCTTCATGCACGCCTATCTCACCTTGGAAGAAGACATGAGTTTGTCCCTTGGGCATTGTTCAAAATGGTGGCAATTAAAAGGTGCCAAAGCTGCTCTGCTTACTGTGCAAAAGCTGAGGCAAAAAGTTAGCATAAAATGAGCAGCATAGAGGTGCAGAAGAGAAAAATATTTTTGGCCTTTTGTGACAGAAAAAAGAGTGTATCATTGATTTCTTGGGTATCTCACACAAGCCAACAAATATTGCAATCCTTCCCTGCAACATTGGGTGACAGAATATCAGGAAAAAGGGAAAGAGACGTTGGGCCTTTCTCACCTTGATAACTTAGCCTTGTCATTCTTATGCTACAACAGATATCAAGCATATCAGCTATGTTGCATTCTGCTTAGCTGTATTTTAAGATCTCTAAAGCATGAAGAGTGACAAGACATGCAGTTGCAATTAATGAGTCTCAACAGTCACATTTTGAAACCATTATAAAAGGAGGAAAAAGACTCAAAGGATGCGAAGATGAAGAGAGACTACAAGGTTCATTTGCTTATTCTTCAAGAGCTCTCATAATTTCATTTTCCTCTCCTCATTTTCGTGCACTTCATTTTCACTTAGAATATTGTTTAAGTGCATCAAAGCATACTGGCATATCCGCTGAATCAAGCAGCAAATTCTAAACTAGATTTCTACAACTTCAAACTTTATTGTGAAGGTTTTTGGTTAGCCATGAAAACCAAGCAATAGGTTGCTGGCATCCTGTAAACCAGCATAGACATAGTCTTTATAGACATAGTCTGTTGTAAAGGGTTCTTGGTGCTCTTGGTAAAACCAAGCTTTAGCTGTTGTGCTTGATTCCTGTTCGGTTGTGCTTGATTACTGCATATTTGTAGAAGGCAGCTATAAGCCAGTAAACCAGCCTTTATAGTAAAGCTAACTCTCTCAAGGGGATTTGAGAGGAGTGGACGTATGTCTTTAATAGACCGAACCACTATAAATCACTGTACAATTTCTCCTCCTTACTCTCTTTGATTTCAGCATATTTATCTTTCAGTATCTAAATTTCGCATGCTGTGATAAACTGCTTTATAGCTTTCTTAAACTCTGATATTTTTGAAATCAAGCTTTCGTTGTATATAATCAAGCTTATCTTTTTATGCTTGATTCTGAAAATATAAATTTTATTGCGAAAATTTTTATTATCCTATTCACCCCCCTCTAGTATTTATTACTTGCACTTTCAAGATATTCCTTGCCCATCATCGAATAAGTTTATAAAAGTAGTTATCCATCTCTCTTTGATATGTTCATTTGTAACCAAAATGTACGATTCTCTATCTTTAATATATATGTTGCAGTTTTTTAATTATTGGATAAGACTATAATTGTTGAGACAACTTTATTTAATGTTTGAGAAGGTGTAATTATAAGTAATAACTACACAATATCCAAATTTATATAATAGAGAAAAAATTATGATATGCTTATGGTGATGATCTAAGACTCAATGATCTTTGAAGAGATTACAAAAGGGAGACATAGAAACTGCGAATGATTGTAATTGAGGTTGACGAAGAGGGGCTATAGTGAAGAGAGTGATTATGACGAAAGAGAAGAAACACAAAGGGACTTGAGTTGGAGAACATCGTGAATCATGGGAAGATTAGGTGGAATCAATCGATGTTTATTAGATTTTCACTTCTTCCTATTTTTCATTTGTAATTTTCTTTTCCTCTAATTTTCCCTTCATTATAGGTAAGACAATCATTATGGTTTGTGAGTTAACTAAACTCTAAATCATAAGTAGGTGCTAATCGGGTCTTGAGTGAATTGGTCATTAACTCTAACAAAATTGCATTATACCAAATTCAAATCCTCTTAACATTGTAATTAAAATCTTTGTATATATTTATTTCTTTTTTAATTATGACAAAAAAAAATCATAAATGGGCAAGTGGCCTGACTTGATTTGGGCCAGCCACTTTTGAAGGCTGGGTGGTGGGTGATTTCTTTTCTCACCGCCACTTTTTTCTTTTTCTTTTCACACCACTTTGGGCAAGCCCTTTTTTTTGAACTATTTTTCGTTCTTCCATCTCTTCTGTTCTATTTCTAATGATTTTTGCTAAATATATGCTAGTATTTTTTTTGGTGAAAGAGGATGTCAATGAGAACGAAGGTGATGTAGAAGTAACTAAAGTTTCTTTTTAGTAGGATAAAGCTTAGATAATGGATCATTTCATCAATATATTTATGTTGATAATTCACTTTTGAGCACATGAAATTGAAGATCAATGATGTCCAATAGTTTGAGAAAAATCTTGAAAGGGATGTATGTATTTGAATGAAGCATTGCCATACACGTTCAAGATTAGTTTAGTTGCTTCATATTTCATTCTTTCAAATATTTCTTTACTTTATTTATTGGTAAAATTAAAATATTCAGTTCCATGTTTATCTAAGTTGATGGAACTTGGACAACCTTAAATTATCATTTGTTCTTCACTTACAGATATATCATTGTTAGGTAATTCAGGTTCTATTTGCTTTTGCATTTGTATAGAAATAGGAAACTAAGCAACTTTGGAGGGAGGCACTACCTGACTGCCTTGGCTTGAATTGAATACATGCATTCAAGAATGTAGGCTCGTGGCTTCGATAGTTAAAAGCTAAAACACTAATTTTTATTTGAAAATTATTAGTTAAAAGTTAAAAATCGTTAATCTAATTTTTGAAGTAAATGTGTTTGATAAAACTAACTATTAAATAAGTTGGTGAATATAAAATGATAAAAAAGGACATATTTATATGATTTTAATATAAAATTTTATCTTTATTTTGAAGGCAAAAATATATTTTAGGTTTTTTAGTTGATTTTGACTATTTATAACAGCAAGCTAACTTTAAAACGGAGCTTTAGTCAATTAAAATTAGCTAATATATTTAATTAAGAATAAAATACTTTCATTCCTCATATTTGGAACTAAATCAATTTTACTTCTCATATTTAAAAATTTTAAATTAAGTCCTTGCATTATTAAAATGTTTCAATTTAATCCCTTCCTCTATCTTTATTATGCCAAGTTAAGGGACCATTCCAACTTATCCCTTAAATGGGGGTGGCACCTTAAATGCCAACGTAGCAATTCTTACCAGTCTTACGTGTAATTTTTTTAAAAATAAAAAAAAAATTTAAACCCCCAGAACACATAATTTTTCTGCCGTTTCATGCATATAGGTATAGTGAGAAAAACTTGAAGCAGCTCCAGTAATCTTCTTCCAAATTATAAGATGCTATAATTTGGAACATTTTAATAACGTGAGAGATTTAATTAAAAAATTTTAAATATGAGAAGTAAATTTGATTGGGTTCCCAAACATAAAAGATAAAATGAGCATTTTAGTCTTTAATTAGCTATGCAATTTGTCGAAAACAATATCTTCTTAGCAAACAACTCTAATAGATAGAAAAGAAACTAAACTAAAATACATAGAATTAAGAGTATAACATCAATCAAACCAAACTCATTATATCATCAATCAAACGACCCAAAGAAGAGTATGAGCATCCACCTTCTACCAGAGTTCTCCTACTCTTATCACTCATCTCCTTCACTTTCTTCCTTGTCTCGCTGTTTTCCTCCATCAAATCATTTATTGCTTTTGCTATTTTCTCTGCACTCAAAATATCCTTGCTCCCCACCCTATAATCCATGCAAATCTCCACACCTAATCCCAACTCAGTCACAAGCTCAAATGCATTGGCCTGTTGCTCTGCGTAGAGGGGCCACGTTGCAATGGGCACACCAAAGTAGATGCTTTCTAACGTAGAATTCCAGCCACAATGTGATACAAACCCTCCAATGGCTTGGTGTGCTAAAATCTGTATCTGTGGGGCCCACCCAATGACCTTGCCAATCTTATCCGTACGTTCGAAGAATCCTTCGGGTAAAACCTGTTTGAAATCGGGGTAATCCCTCGACAGTGCCCCTGGACCCCTTTGGTGCGGGCTTCCGTGGGGCCCAGGGGAAGTGGACCCCACTTTCCTCAAGTGCACGTGCCATCTCCTTTAACATTTTATGGGAAACTAGTTCTTTACCTTATACCTACCGTGTTGTTGCACGTGTTCTTTATATTCAAGTAGCAAAAGTACAATGTTCAATTTATGCTATCTTAAATTGCTACCAACTGCATGCATGTAGCATTACCATAGAAAAAGATTGATACATACTCACATTGTATTTGAACTATTCTTTGTTAAAAAGAAAATTAGGTAGCTGAGATACGGCTTCAGGAATGTTGATATGCCTTAGAGGTATGGGATACGACACTTCAGCCAAAACGCGTCGTTTTATTTTTTCTTCCCTCTTCCTCTTTGTTTCTGTCTTAAGCCTTTTGAACAAGTCTTTCTTCATAGGCGTTCTCTTATTATGCCTCCGCACGCATTCTCTCTAGTTGGAAGGAAGGAATCTAACGCACGTCTAGAGTAGAGCAGCAACTATTGCACCTGCCACCACCATCACCACTGCGCCAATATTAGAGACCCTCTTCACCCTTCAAGTATGCACACACGACACAAAGCCATTTTCTCTCTCAATTTGAATATCTACTATGGGCTATGGTTTTTCTACTTTTCTTTGATTTCTCTGAGATGAATGCTAGGCTTTTGAATATTTTTGTTTTTTCCATTTAAATTCTTGCTTCTTTCATATAAGGATGGGCTAGGTTTTTTGTTGCACAACTCCGGTGTGAAGCTCCTCTCTTCTTCTCTGTTTACTTGCTTTGTGGAGTGGGTATTGTTCTGTTTTCTGTTGCAGAAGGTTGAGTAAGAAATCTAGAAAAAAATAATAGAAGCCTAGTTAAAGGTGGTTCAAGTTCTGGGTTTAGTTCTAGCATTACTAGTTAGTTTGTTTCTTCTTCAAAAGCTCAAGATGATCATGCTCTACTATGGGCATGTTATTATCATACGTAAGACAACGTATAGAAGGGGTAGTAATAAGCTTTGACATTGTAATTTTTCTCAAAAAAGAAGTGAAGAGTTCAAATTGTAGAGTAAAAACACATTTATTAAAAATTTCTAATGTGGGAGCTGTTCCATGTAAAAACCACACAATAATATTTAGGTGAGTTAAAAAAAAGTTTGTGAAGATGCTGAAAAAAGATTGAAACAAAAGCAGTAATTCATTAGAAAAAAAAACTTTCAATGATGATTATAGGAACCATCTTAGAGTTGACATAGTTAGAATGTTTTATTCAGCTGGCTTATCATTTAATTTTGTTAGGAATCCTTATTACGTAAGCTCTTATCATTTGTTGCTAACCATCATTTTAGTGGGTTCCTTCCTCCTAGCTAGAATGCTTTAAAAACAAAATCTTTCTCCCAGAGAAAGAGCACATATTGAGAGGTTGCTTCAACCTATCAAATCTTTATGGAATGTAAAAAGAGTTAGTATAGTTGTCGATGGGTGGACTAATGCTCAAAGAAGACCATTAATAAATTTTCTAGCTGTAAGTATTGGAGGCCCTATATTCTTTAAGGCTATTGATGGTTCCAAGGAATATAACAACAACCACTGTATGGCCTGCTTGATGAAAGATGTAATCAAGAAAATGAGGCCGCAAAAATGCTGTCCAATTCATAAAAGACAATTGAAGGCTATTCTTGAAGGCTCTTGTTTGTAAAGCAGCGGGAATGTTGATTGAGGCTAAGTTTCATCATGTATTTTGGACTCCTTTTTCTTTTTTTCCCCTATATTAAAGCTAGTAGGCCAGGCTAAAACTAATAATTTGCTATTCAAGCCTAGCTTATTTAAGCCAAAACTTAATGTATCCCATCATATTTCCACACCTAATCCTACTTCTCCCACATATAGTATGGTAAAAGCAAAAAATAGTAGAGTTGGGAGTAAGACGAAAGTTTGGTTTTAGTACCAGCATATTGCAAAAATATTGATTCTTGCAATATGACTTTGACTTGGTAACAATCGTAAAGCATTGCTATTAAGCCGTGTACCACTTGTGTTTTTATCCATCTCACTATTAAGCTTCCTTTTTTTTTTTTTGTGGTTTATATAGGACGCTATATATGAGCTTATCTCAAAAACATTGGTAATCACTAGTAAGCAGGTCCCAGTGTACTCCGACAATATCAAAGACATCAATATATATGGACAAGAATGTTGCTTTCCAAAAGTATCGATTCTTTACTACTGAATGGGAAGAAATTTAGAAGCAACAACCTAAAAACTGACAAAGCTCTACCTCTAACAAACTTTGCCAACATATGAACGAATAGGCCTAATTAATTAAGCCCATTTGGCAATAAGAGACATAAAACCAGCCCCTAGAAGAAGAAATGCATTTGCCCCTATTTGAAGCCTGCAATTACTTTGCATCCTTGGGCTCATAAAATCAGCTGCAAGAAGATCCACAAGAGCCATGTAAATTAAGATCCCAGCTGATGCTGCATTAAAAATTCCTTCGACAATGAGTGCAGTTGGACTGCTTTCATTATAAATATTAGCGATCCCTAAACCAATTGCAATCCCCACTGGTGTAGTCAAAGAGAAGAATAATGCCATTATCGTAAAAGCTTTGCTCTTGAATTTAGCCTGCCATATCAACCAGAATAATGAAGTGTTAGAAGTTAGAAATAAACTAGTACTGACGCGCAAAATATTCTACAGCTCTGTGCCTGATGAATAACAAGCATTGAGTTCCATTAGAAAACAATATTTAGGAATATTATTAACCATAAGATTTTTATTTTTTATAACTTCCATCAGTCTCATTTTAGGTCTCTCTTTACATCTTGAGTCCATTTAAGACTATCAAAAATATTATTAACCATAAGATCTCTCTTCATAGCTATGTGCTTCATTGATATTGCCAAAATAACTTACAGTCACAACTTCACAATTATATATTTGTATCTACTTGACTTAAAAACTCTTTTAAAATGTTAGTTATTATCTTTGTCCAAAACAAACCAAACAGTCAAATGTTAGTTATTATCTTTGTCCAAGTCAAACCAAACAGTTATTTGTGAATATAGAAAAAAGGTGTAATTATCATCATCGGAGCTTAGATATAGTTCATAAAAGCGCCAACAATGTTGGCCGGCTTGCCTATATACGGTTTTAACATATATGGCTGGATTATGAAAAACATGTGTTTCTATAATATTAAGTCCTAACAGATATTCATAAACACTTGGCATGTTAGGATATCTTTCTTACATTTCAAATCATGTTAGCAAATACACAGACATCACATTTGCATTTATTTTGATACGAATGCCAAGAAATATTAATTTCAAGGATTGGAAACACCAATGCTATTTTTTTACCATAGCCCAAATTTCAAAAAGAAATAACTGAGTTTATGGTCATTGAGTAGAAACAAGCACCTAACAAAGGAATAGCTACTTAAAAATCCTGAAGAAGGACCAAACTACAACACTGATTCAACAGAAAAGTAGTGAATTTCTACTCTTTCTTGGAGCAAACTATTTATTTTTAATCAAATTCATGCTTAGAAGTTGCATAAATTGATAAAAGCTTGGAAAGAGGTACTATATGTACACTATAAATTTGCATTGCTACTCACAATTACAGCAAGCAGTTAATTGAGCACATTAAAACTTAGTCAGGCACAATCAAACCTTGTCTTTCCTAGATAAAAAGATTTTATTGACTTATACTAGTATAGGGATGGCAATGGGTCGTGGTTCCACTCCCAGCCCCATCACTACCCCATCCCTAATGTTCATAGCAGAGTTTCATCCCCATTCCCGATGAATCCCTATAAGGGGCATATATAACATATGGGTATTGGGAGGGGTGGGTACTAAGGTACCCATTCTCATTCCCAAGACCAGCTCCATCCTCATACCCAATTCTCTTGCCCTATCCCTGTAAGTAACCCATCCTCGTTGGGTTGGTTATGGGTTAAATCACCATTCCTATACTAGTATGAGTCAATGGTAATTAACAAGAGCAAAATGATAATTGGTGGCTTGAAAAATAATCAGAAAATAACACTGCCAATGCCAATATATAGTACCTGAATGATACAACTCCCGAGTCCCATGCCTTCAAAAAATTGATGAAAACTTAGAGCAGCAACCAAAGGCTTTATTGTTTCAGGGCTCTCCGATGCTCCCAATGAAATTCCTATTATTACAGAATGAACAACAATCCCCAATTCCAACACCTACACCAAATCATAAGAACACATTCATGACCAATCCAAAAATTTGAAGATATCTATGGTAACAACATCTACTTGACATTTAAAAAAAAAAAAACACTTAGCAAACCTTTTTCTAAGAAAATATAAAAATATATTTACTAATTGTTCTCATTGGTGAGGACTTATTCAACATTAAACAAATAAAATCAAATAAAATAAAACATAAAAATATTTCGAAAGAATTGAAAATTACCTGTGATATCACTCTGTGACGAAGAAGCTCAGATGACCCAAAAGTATCCAAACCATGAGCATGACCATGTGATGCATGGGTATGAACATGTGCATGCCCATCATGGCCTGGTACGTTTTCTTCATCTGCAACCTCAACCTGACCTTTCAAGTGAGATTTCTGGAAATGCATAGTGGCAAAAGCGTCAACCATGAGGCTTCCCATGGAGGTGCACATAGCCACAAACCCAGTAAAGGGAAAATCCCCCCATGGATGGTCACTCAAACAAGGAGAGGTTAAACTCTCGAATGCATCCGGCAACACGTGGATGAATCCGGTGGCCAGAATCACGCCTGCGGCGAAGGCTTTAATGATAAAAAAGATATCCCTTTCTGGGCTCAATGCAGGGAATTTTTTCCCAAGCATAGGAACACAGACACCAATTGCACCAGCAACTAGAATTGAAGCTATGGCTACTATCTTGTACTTGAGAGCTTCTGTCCTGTTTCTGCCTTCTTCTTCTTCATCACATGTACATTCAACAAAAACTAGGACTGGGAAAAGAATGATAACGAGGAAAATTATAGAAAAGAGCTTGCGCTTTAGATGGAAAATATCCATGGCTACGAGATGCAAATAGTGTAAAGGGGAAGAAGAAGAGAGTCATATTTATATGTGGAAAGAGCAACAGTGGCGGGAAGCGTTAGATATTAAAGGAGAAAAAATTGGAATATTCAGCATGTATTATTGGTTAATTTTAATTATGTCAATAATATTTTCTAATGTGTCGACACAGGTTGCGTAAGATATTTTCTAAAACTCCCTAAAACTGGAGAGCAAACAGTTGAAGATTTAAAAAATTACTCTACAATGACGACATTATTTTTGTTAATATTATACTTTATATCTCCTTAAAATTTCAAGTCAATCAAATAGATTGATATACTTGTACAAAAATATTTAAAAACAAAAAGAATAAAGAAAGAGTGCCAGCTACTTTTGGCATATATTTGTTGAATTAATTTTTGGAGGTTTTACTTTTTTCTTTTTAATGCAAATGGAATTCTAACCAAATAAAAATTTTACTTTCAATAACTTAATACTTGTTACAGTATTATTTTTTAATGTTTTAACAAAAAAAAAGAAAAGACATTAACTATGCATGTTCTCATTACTAGAGATCAAATCTTGGTGTAATGTCATCCTATTTTTAATGGTTGATGAGAATCTCAAGACTTGGTGAGATCAAATCCTAACGTGCTTCCTTTAGTAAATTAGTTGTTTTTGACTGTGAAGCTATCCTATCTTGGTGAATTTTTTTTTTTCAAAAAAAAAAAAGTCCTATAATTTATCATTCATCGCAAAATGTTGTAATAATATCACATTGCTTCGTTAAATTTTAGAAATTGTGATTAACTTTTATTTTTCTTGATCGGAAGAAAAATTAATTTTAATTAGAATTTAGAAGTGTATATATGAATTGCACATTCACTTTTTTTATTTTACATCTCTCTTGTTTTTTATCTTTTATCTTTTTTATTTTTATCTTCATAATTTTATTCTTACCAAATTGTATAAAAATGGAAGTGTGCACTTAAAATTTTCACACACACATATATATAGTCTGCCTTTTAATCTGTTTGTTGCCTTGTTCATCCTTACTCTGGACTATGTAACTCTGTTACTCCAAAACAATAAGAAGAAGAATTGTGATAAATAAATATAGGGTTCCATATCCAACAAGCCAAAGCAAATTATGATTAGAGATGCAGTTTCAATGTATGGATATCACAACGTTAATAACTATTATTAAGTTTTTCTTTCTTGTTAATTTCCTCTTGCATTTCCTTTGGCCCTTTTGGCTAACCTATTCTAATGGAATTGTTCACATTGAAAATATTCCCAATAATTCAAATGCTCCATTTTTAATGATTGATTCTTTAGAAAAATAAATGTCGAAAATTAATGATAGGCCAAACTATATAATTGAGCTGGCCCTTTCTAAAATTATCTAAATAATTCAGTAAAAAAAAGTTTTAAAATGCATTTTAAACTAAATTTTTATCTCATTCTCAATTCTAAACTCTATTTTATAACTATTTAATTAGTCAATAGTTAACTTATTTATGATTTAGTTAGTTTGTGACTAATTTATTAATAAATATTAACTGAATAACGAGTGAGACACTTAACACAATGTATGTTAATAAAACAGAAAATTTAGTCCTATCTTAGCTCAATAACAATAACCTCAACTCCAACACTTTTTAGATCCAAATTTAAGTTTAAATCTTATAATCACTTTCTTTAAAATGGATTTATAATTGTCCTTGTGTTAAATAAAAATTAGTTTCCTACTAATTTGAGGGTATAGTGTAAAAATAATAAAGAAAAAAGAAACAAATTGAAACATTGAGAGCGAATGTTCCATAGCTCCTCTTGTCACTACTTACAAAACAAAATAGGGAATATATTAGTATTTTTTTTTTCTCTTATATTCACTTAGACAAGATCTTCGATCTCATTGTACGTATTAAATCATCTACTATTATATTAAAATTAGTTAAAATTTAATAAAATAATTACGTGAATTAAATTAGTTAAATTCTTTAATCAATTATAATGTAATGACAAACGATCTAGCATGTGAAATGTGATAGAAAATTTTCTCCCATACTAACTAATAGTGGTATCCCAAGTAGGACGGCAGCTATATACCTTTGAGGATGGCCATGAGTTGCTCAGCAGCTTTTGTCTTCTTAGTTAGGTGCCAAGACAAGCAAATCAAATAGCCGATAAGCTTTGCCGAATATAAATTTCCATTGTCTCTTTTAACTCTATGGCTCAATGAACCACCAAAATTTTCCTTTGGATGTGTTATCTTCTTGTGCTCAATAGATTTTCTATGTCCAATAAAATAAACAATGTGTGGTTTATTTTTGTTTTCTTCTAGAAGATCTATAGCTATATATATGTATGGCTTTTTGAGAGAATCCTTTCAATATGTGACAAAAGTATTATTTAAACATCGAAACAACTATGCTTAATATCTTTTATTATTATTTGTAAAATTTAAAATAAATTTTAAAATAGCAAAAAAGTTTGAAGAAAATTCTTATTTTGTTTTATCCATGATACAATTTTTATTTAATGATCGAGTCTCCACTAGAATAGCAACCTTAAAACAATTAATTTAAAAAACAAAACGAAAGAGGAAACAATTCCAACTAGAATATAGGCTAAAATACCAATAAATAAATAAATTATTTATCAAAATACTACAATTTTAAAATAATTTACCAATATATGTTTTTGTGCCTGACTTGGAAAAAAACAACAAAACCGTAGTATTTTATTAAATATTTATTTTCATTTGATATTTTTGCCCAAGAATATATATATATATATATATATATATATATATATATATATATCTGTGTGTGTGTGTGTGTGTGTGACTGCATGTATGCATATCTGAACAGAGGCTACATCATTTGGCTCAGGATTTTGAGAGAATTAATTTTCAACATAGCAGTTATATGTTTTGTATACTTTTTTTTTTTTTTTGGGTAAGATTTGGATATGTTACTATATAAATATTTTAATATTATCAATTTTTGTTTAGATGATATAGGAAAATATCTTCCAGGTACCAAATTACTGAAAAGTGTATGAAATAGATTCCAATATTATTTATTGGAAGATAAATTAAGAGTAATTTTGCTCAAACCACAAGTGCAAAAGTCGATTTGGTTGGTATCAGAAGCTATGTGGACTTCCTTGTGCTAGAAAATCTTTTTCATGTATGGTTTTATAATGAAAAAACTATTGCTTTATTTACCAAACAAGAATAAAACCATTCCAAATTCTATTCTAATGGAGAAACAATCAAATCTATCCACCAAACATTAAGGCTCCTTGATCCCACCATAATAGTGTTCCCTATCAAGAGCATAAACAGTTTGCAAGCAGGAGAAACAGAGCTTTGTGCAGCGGCATTTCTTGGGAGCTTAAGGCTCTTCATCTCACTGACCCGAGTTTGAACCGGGTGAGCCCCTTTCCCCACATATCTCCTCTACCTTTGACCAAAAAGAAAAAGTTTGCAAACAGAATTTGAAGATCATAAAAATGACTTGATGATCTGAAGTTAAATATGACTAAAAGCTTTAAAACTCTGAAATATTTCAGTGATGACCAGTTCTGACATGATAGATCAGAAGTACTTAACAAGAGTAAGTTAACTGGCAAAGATCAGTTGATATTAATCACCAATCATATCAGTATCTTCTCTTCTGGCTTCATATTTAGCAAGCACATCTGGTTACCATACAACTATAAAAAGAAGCATTTCACAGAAAAAAGACTATATCCATGCATAAAACTGCAAAAGCTTCATGCTTGAACCGTTCTCTTGCCACAATGAATGACAACAAATAAACAGAAGTTATAAAATTAGGAGCCAGAAATTATGCAGTT
The DNA here is from genome assembly GCA_022379115.2 of Bauhinia variegata. Classification (NCBI taxonomy): domain Eukaryota; kingdom Viridiplantae; phylum Streptophyta; class Magnoliopsida; order Fabales; family Fabaceae; genus Bauhinia; species Bauhinia variegata. Next base: position 23,713,375 of record CM039437.1, read on the forward strand.
GATACCATGATGGTGAACAACTTAAACATCCAACAGGTCAAACTTTATCAGAGAAAGGACAAGCCATAGAGTTCACCTTTGACATGAGGTTTCTTATTTCATCCTCCAGTTTGGCTCTCATTTGTGGAGAAATATCATCCCCTGAATTTTCCAGCATTAAAGTCATCATCTGAAGGTTTTGCCTAATAAAGTCCATAGAAGGTGCCCCACTAGGCAGTGGCTTGGACCCAGAAGGTGATGCAGGAACAGCAAGCAACTTTCCTGGCGAATGGGATGCAGGAAGATGTAGTTTGCAGTCAATAAGGGTTGTACCAAATGGTTTGTTCTCCACCATGCTGCGGAATGCATCCCCCGCGTCTGCACCATTGACAAAAACAATCTGAGCAATACCAGCATCTTCCAACAGCTGCATTTCAGATTCCTTCAAGGGACCGAATCGGTTGAATGTTGCTGCTAAGTCTTCTCTTGAAGGAACCGAAACTCCAGGAGCAAATTTGAGGAAGAGACAAGTAAATCCATTTGGTCCTACACCCACTCTTGAGCTTTTCAAGTTCTCTGATTTAAGTTCCATTTTGTTCCTCCTCCTATAACATTTGTATTCCACTTGGCCGTTGGCATCCTGAAATTCCTTCTTAAGTGAATTGGATTCAAGGCTTGCAACATTTAAATCATGTGTCTGCGTAGTTGGTTTAATCTTCCTCTTTCTCCCCCTTTTCCCAGTTTTTCCAAAAGGAATAGAGGCAGATAAAGCTGGATTTGAACCCATGAAACCCAGTTCTTCCTTGTTCCGACCATCAAGTTTCTGAGGAATATCACCATTTCCATGTGGGGACACTAGCTTCAGATCTATTACCAATGAACTACAATTAATGCTTTTCCCATCCCCAACTGGTAAGGCTGAAGTACTTTGAGTACTTGGATTCTCCAAAGTACCTACCCCTTTTGTTTTCCTTTTATGGCCTCTCTTACCTTGAGAAGGAATACCGACACCCCTTCCATTTAAATTTTTCATGCCAATATATTGCGTTTGAAGTGATAGGGTTACTTCTTCCATTCTCCCCTTCTGCTTCAGTTTTTGCAGAAAATCTTTTAAGAGAAAATCACTTGCAGTGTTGTTGAAATTTATATCTGATAGGCTAGAAAGGGATTTACCCTTATGTGTCACTGCATTTGCTGGTTTTTCATACCTTCTCCCCATACTGGTTTTCCTATCAAGTGAAATATTTCTCACAGGGTTACCTGAGTTTTGTGCTTCTACATTAACCAGGGAAGTAGCAAGTTCAGCCTCTTCATTGTAAAGTGACACTCTATATCTGCAAAAGAACCACTCAACTAAATCAAAGTTTTCATTCTCAATTGGAAACATACAATCTACAGCTTTAGAATAAAGTCCAGAAAGCAACTTAGATGGAGAAGCACTTATGAATTCTAGGCTGCTGGACATAGTACTCCATTTCATAAATTTTTTGTACCACTTCTTTCGGAACCTCTTGCTACCAGATTTAGTAATTGAAGGGGATTCATTAGATAACCTATTAGATATGTCTGAACCATCTGCTTCATTAGAAATATGCAGAGTCTTGGAGTCTTCTGTTTCAGCTGGCAAGCCTGTTTGTCTTGGTTTCGAGTTTATGTAAGGATGTGACAAATACTTACTCTTTTTCCTTTTCCTGGTACCCAAGCCCACTGTAAAGGAAAATATTTTCCAGTAAGAGAATAGTAGCCGGAAAAGTGAAGCCACAGTCAAATTTTGTAAACCAAATGAAGCCAAATAATTTACAAACATTTGGTGCATGATACAAAAGATGAAGAATATTGAAGATGACACTTGATACAAACATGAGCATTACGAACAATAGCTTATGCTTCTCATTCCATACATATGGGAATGTGTTTATGCAAGTCCAAAGGAGAATGGTAGCAATTAGTGGCAATGCAAATCACAAAAATGGATTTACTTTATCAAAAGTCCAGTTTAAAGCATAATTTATATAAGCAAATAGTTTTTATACCACAGAACATGAAGATCTTCATAACAATGTCAAATTCCCATATAGATTAAATGTACATGCATTTTGTAATCAAACTAGTTCAATTACCCTTGGATAAACAGACATTCAGATTTTCACAGCTGAATGACAACTACACATTTTGTGGAGGGTACAACTATAATTGCAGATTGACAATCATCAATGATAATAATGCATGTAAAAGACTATAAGCAGCAAGAATATCTTACAGGATTTGATTTTCTCTAAGGTTTCAGTCAAGGTCATGTTCTCTGTCATGTTTATCTCATTAGCAGAACTAACATGGAAACCTCCTGTTTCCTCAACCTCCATAGCTTCCTTTTAATGTACTGTTTTGTGATATGCAGATAAAAGCAAGGCGGAAATGGATAAGATAACTACTAATCACATTTCATGAACCACACATAACCAATTGTTTCCAATATACTCATATTTGTAATTACCTATTTGCTGAATAAAATGTTAAGCACTACAACAAGACAACCAATTATTTCCAATATATTCATATAGGAGAGACCCTATGGAGAAGATAAGAAGTAAAACTGAAACTCAACTCAACTCAACTCAATAACTAACTATGACTTAGATGAATCAGAAATCTCCATTTGACAAGCCACATTTCATGACATTAACCCAAACTTATCAAAAAAAAAAAAAGAGAGAGAGAGAAAGAAAAACAAGGTAAATTCTATTCAGTTGTACAATTAATTATTGTGAGCCAGTAAAGAAAAGAGCACAGATCACAAATTGTAAGTTTCCAACTCTATAGCCACAGGAGTAAAAGAAGCTTCTAATTCTAAGTTACTCCAGGCATACAATTTCCGGTACCTTAAGTATACATAATAGCTGTCTATTGCCCATAACAATTGTTCAGTAACTTATCTACTCAGTTGTCTTACTTCAGCAAGCAACACCTATCTGATAAGACTTATTTCATCCTCTACTCCAACAAAAAGGAAAGAAGTTCAGAAAACATGAAGCTTGATAACCACATCACAACTGTAAAAGACAAATATATGAGAAGAGATAAACTACAACAAAGAGTTTAGGGTAGATAAATACCCACATGCATACACTACCACAAACACAAGACAAAACAAGGAGTATAATGTCATTCAATGAAGCTTTCACATTTGTTTCTTCACAGATAGTCAGATTAAGAATGAACCTTGGTAAACAGCTAATTAAGTATATATGAGAAGTCCAACATAAGGCAAATACTGATGAAGGGCAAAGAAAGTGGCTGTACAAGAAGGACGCTTATGTTATCTTTATCTATCACTTCTCGAGCATTGTCCCACAATTTACTTTTAGCACCTCCAATGCTCTGTGCATATATAAATAACAATTAAAATAATGCAGAAAACGGAATGAAATTAAAAGACCCTAGCCATGTAGAATATATGGTCTACATTTAATTATGTTATTACTGAGTTGTATAAAAGAGAATGGCTTGAAAAAAATCAATAAGGCAGAGCTGCATGATGTAACAAATCAAAAGGACATCAAAGAGAAAAAGATGAGCGAGTTCAAGTGATGTATCAGCTTAAGACATACAATAAAGTTTGTGAAATAATAAGTGATTAGCTGAACCCGTATATATAATATAACCTCCTCTTACAACATTTCCAAAAGGAAAGAATTCCTCACCAATGCAGGAAACACTTGCAGGGCAAAACAAAGTATTTCAAATGTTTCCTATTATTATCACCAGAGAAGCAACAAAAGCACAAAAAGTAGACAACATTAACTGAAATTTTCCAAACCCATATACTAAAGTTACAGAAACCAACTCAAAAGGACTGCTTACTGTTTGAAATTCAGGGTAAACTTCAAAGATGAACGTAAATGTAATAGGCGAAACGGAGAAAAAGGGCATAGGAAACAGTAAAAGAAAAGTGAGGAAGAAAATCGCTCGTTAGCATACGGGAAAACACCAGAACAGAACATGCAACCTCTAAAACGGCACAAAATTCAATCTTGAAGGATTCAGAGGACTTGTCCTCATCGTTCTAAACTTTAGCACAAAATGTAGCTCTAATAAATGTTCAAACAAAAAACTAGGTGTAAACAAAAGAATCCCAGCAAAGAAATCTGAAAATTTTGCATGATCAAGAAGCAATATCATGAGAACAGCAAATCACCATGAAGCTGCCACTTCCTCTGAAAATTTTGCATGACCAACAACACCGAAATGCTGATCACCCCAGCAGTAGAAAATGTGAAAGAAATTGACAGAGCAGAAGAAATGGGTCGGTCAATGCGGAAAGGGAAAGGAATGGGGAAAAAATATAGGAAGAAAAAAAAGGGAGGCTCAGCCACTTACAGTGTTACCTCACTTTCTGAGTCATCTCTCCTCTACTGTGCTTCCTCTTCTCTAAGCTGACGTAGCAAATGTGGCAAAAGGAAAGATGCTATTTCGTGAAGTGCGAGGGTCAAAAACTGTTCTGAGACAAGACAAAGGCAATGAACGGTAAAATGGACCTCAATTCCGGAGTAAATTTACCGTGCGCTACGTCCCCATTCATCTACACACGTTACTTTTTTCACTCTTTTTTGATTTCTTTTAATTTCTATTTAAAAATATTATTTTAATATCAACACTAAATTATAATCAAATACATTTTTAACTATTAATGTATATTATTTATTTAATTATGCTGACTCAATTACTTATATTCTAATGAATCACTTTAAAAATATTAAAAAATAATTATTTTATTTTATTAGTAACTTAAAAATAAGATTAAATTATTATTCTTTTAATTATTTTTTTTAAGTGGCTCAACTTCTTTTTGGTATTTTTTTTAACAATTTTATTATGTAAGCATTACAAAACAAAAAATGTAAATAAGAAGTGTGCGCAAAGTAAATGTGGAACAAATATTTGCCTTTGGTGGTCTCTATAAAATTTTAAAAAATATTATTTCTAAATATTGTAATTTTGAAATTATCTTAATTATATTACAGTTTTCAAAAGTTGACATAGCACTAATCAAAACACTAAACCTTGTTTAAATGTGTTTTGTTTTTATGTTTTTAGAAAAGTTCTATAAAATTATTTCTTAGAACATGTTCTAAAAACCAAACACATTTATCTTTGTAAAGCATTTGATTTTAAATCACAACCAATCATAAAATATGAGATAAAAAATAAAATAAGAAAATCTAAATTTTAATTCTATTTGCTAGAATGGGTTACCCAGCTTGATTTGCACTAGCATGTTTCGGGCTCTGGGCACGACCGGAACAAAGGCCCAACTTTCTTCCGCCTCTAAAATAGAAGCCCAAGCTAGTCCTATACGGACAATGAAACTTCCCAATATAATTTTTTTTTTTTTTTTTGTAAAAAATACTCTTTTAAGTTTTTTTTTTCATGAATAATAAATATATAAAATAATTTTTTAAAAAAAAATTTCCAAAAAAAAATAAAATATCTCATTGAAAAATTGATAGTATTGATTATATTGTTCAACAAGTCACTAGTATACTACTAAATTTTAAATTTAGTTTTGAAAATCTTCAATGTTCCAAGTGGTTTTAGTATATATCAAAAAGAAAGAATTATGTAAATTGGAAGTAACAGAGAACATGAGAGTATCAATGAGCCTTTTATAGGCACAAGTGTGTAGCTCTGTTACGCAGTTCAATGGTTTCATATTCTTAATATGACATTCACACAATATTAAGACTGATTAATAACATTTCACACAATATAGAAAAAATCATATAAGACAAAAATGTAATGAAGGAAAATAGTATATTATAATTTCATATGCTATGAAATATTGCCCATTAAAAATCTTACAAGGAAAATCTCAGTGAAAAAAATCATGGTTAAGGAAAAAAAAAAAAAAGTGCAATGCATATAATAATATTAATTAACATCTTTTAGTCATCAAACTTGTGGATAAGTTTTTCAATATTGTAATAAAAACTGCCTTCGTGAACAGATATAAACAATACATCCAATATCATATAAGATATTTGGGATCATTTTTGTTGAAGATAAATTGTAAGTCTCTCGTACATGTTGGATCATAGATAATGGCCAAACACATTCTAGCTATGGGAAAATTTCGTTAAGATAGTGTAAGGCGTGCTTAAAATGATATATTAGTGTTTCAATTATATCAAGATATGATAATTAAATACTAAGTAGTGTTTTTTTTTATCTTTTTCTCAAGGTTTACGATGATTTTTCTTCACATCTAATGACCTTACAATTATGGGAGTGATCAATAGATGTGATTGTTCACATAAAATTTTTTTAGTACTTTTGTTACATAATCTTCTTGGTGTTAAAATTTTCATCCTTTGAAGAATCAACTTGTAAACCAAGATAATATTCTGTTTTTTCTATATCTCAAATTTTTTCTTCAAATAATTTGCAACTTTTGGAAGCTTTTTAAGAATTCTAATGATACTCAAATCATCAACATGAATAGCAATTATGGTAAACGTATTTTCATATCAATTCAAGAAATACAAAGGCAAATAGGATTATTTTATATCCTTCATTTATCAAATATCAATTAAGGCAATTGTACTTTATATGTCCAGATTATTTTAATCCATAAAAAGATATACTCAATTTAATTGAATACTCGTCTTAAGAACTCTAATTATTTACTTTAGGCAATCAAAACCCTTTGAGGAGTTTCATATAAAAGAGTAAAACATGCATAGATAAAAATAAGAGAAATCAATAGAAGAAAGCATAAGTTTCAGATTTTATTTAGAGTTCCACCTATGAATATGAGTTAACTAATATATTAATTATAATCCATTCTATGATTGTCCAATTACCTGATGTAGTTAAAACTCAATCTCTTAGTAAATTAACCTCTATTTTAGAATAATTACCCAATCTCTTGACATAATTCAGTCTAATCTAAGTATTAAGTTTAGCAATTATATATGATAAGATGAATCACGTTTATCTATAGCTTTCGTTCAATTCATCGCAATAAATTCTAAAAGCAATTCTACAAAATCACATCTTTATGTGAATTATAAATATTTAGTCATTTTATAGATAGCTAATCTACAAAAAGTTTTAAGTACTAAATTAATTACTCATAAAATTAAAATATAACTGAGTATATAACAGTAATCAATTCATAAGTAGAAACCCTAGACTATTAAAGATTCTTGATCACTGTATAACCCACATATTTAAGAGTACTTGGGAATTGATTCATAAATTAACCATGCATATGTGGTCAATAATACTAAAAGGAAAATTTCTCAATTAAACCCACTTACCCCGTGTGAAGCACGAGTAGAAGTTCCAGTTGCTTATATAAGACATGGGTTTATTTGAAAACTTCCACCTCACACCATCTTTAATGGTGATGCTAGTAAGAGAAGGTTGCTAATAAGAAAAAGTGGTTTAAGAACTGCTATTAAAGTTGCTTTAATGATTATTACAAAAATATTTGATAAATTGGTTATTAATGTTAAATTTCGTTTATTTAAAATCATCAATCTAGGCATGTTAAGGTAAAAAATTGTTTTGCGCAAAAAATTTTATGTTCAAAAATTAAAGTCTGAAAACCCTGGGTAAAAAATGGCAGGAAATTGACATATAAACTTGTGAAATGGTTCCATGAAGTGTCTGCAAGAATTTTGGATTAAAAAAATCTTTCCATTGAAAATTTTTCATGTGAAGAAAAAAGAAATAAAAAAAAATAACTCTCAAGGAAACATTTATACATTAAAGTTTATTGTTTTTAAGAATTCAATATTTATTCATTTTCATTAATTTCTAAATGAAGATGAAAGGATCTAAAGACTGTTTATCATGTGTTTCTCATAGAACAATCCTTGAAAGTAGAGTGTCGGAGGGAAAATTCCTGCTCTATTTCTAACAGATTTATATCAATTTCAATTTTTCAAAAATTTTTATTCTTCCAACTTTCTTAACTTTAAATGAAACTTGTGTTTTCTACACTTTATCGTAGATTTCTCGCATACATTTTCATGAGAAAATCTCATTATTATATAAGAATCACATCATTCTCTTTCATTTTTGCCATTTCATCGCTCTACCATGAACATTCCTCCCTTCCTCTCCCTATTGTCGGCCTCCCACTCCCCGTTTCTCCCTATTCCGAATCCCCGTCTACCATAATATCCCTATTGCACAAATATCATTTAAGGTACATTTTCTCCTTTTCTCTCTTTGATTCACCCAATCCCGACATTTGTAATTTTTTTTTTTTTTGTGAATATGCATATTTTTTTTTTTTTCATTTTGTATGAATTCTTTTTTGATCTATATAATGATTTCATGATATTCAGTTCTGTATACTTTTGAACATTGTATTTTTCGATTTATATTTTATTTTTGGATAGTGTATTTTTTTTTTATCTTTAAACTTTTGGATATTATTTGTTCCATGTATCTTAATTACTTTTAAACTCGGCAGAATTAAATAGAGAGTTGTAATATTACACTAA